>JAVTVJ010000157.1:3000000-3455772 GCA_034509425.1 Eopsaltria australis | reverse complement strand
CAGTTGGGTTTGCTATGCTCTGAGCTGGCCCCAGTCCTGAGCTCTGAATACCCCAGGAGACCTTCTGAAAGGTGACCTGTGCAGCAGCACCATATAACAGAGCCACCACAAGGACACCAGTCCTCCTCCAATAAAATCAGCACTAACAGGCAAATGAAGAGTTCATCCATTGTTATAGAAGGTAAACTAAATTACTACTTTCCATACTCTTTCTGAATCAAACTTAAATCAGTGTTCTCTGCCTGGCCTTCTACTGACAGCCACAATAACACTCTTACTTTAACCCATGTTTTGGGGAAACCAGTGCCCAGCCTTCAAATGCTGCCATGACAGCAGGGAAAAGATGTTACATGCTTCTGTGGGGTTCTGATTTCAAAAGGAGTTGTTCCACTAAGTTGCTATGTTTTCTAACATTAACATAGCTTTAGGTGAGTAAGAAGAAACAATTATAGCACAACATTCCCGACTTAGACTAAAAGGGAGGTATGTTTTCCTTTCTCTCCAATTCTAGCAGCTCTTTAGTCTCTTTCCCAATTGTCCTTTGCTGCCATAACTATCTTCTTTCCTTCTATTTTTTTCCTTATCACCAAGTTTGTTTCCCTTATTAGAAGACACTCTGCCCAGCTTAGAAGCTTTTTTTCCTTGATGGCTAAAATTGTTTATTTATCAAGATACACATTTTCTGTCTCTTATATGTTACTCTTCAGCCCTTTGACCTTAACAGTCCTTCTTGTTCCACATCCACCTCCTTCCATGAAAGCTGAACTGTTTGACTCAGGTTTGAGAAATGAGTTCTTGTTATTTTATTGTTCTGATTTATTATTCTTTTGTTCCACGTCATTTTGACTAACCTGTATTCAGAAGACAGCTAGTTACACAGCAGGGGTGGTTTTAAAGAGATAAGCAATTTTACTGTAAGCAAGAAGGAAATTCAACTTTCTTTGTCTCCTTTGCCAAGTAATACAAAAGTAAATTTTCTAATTACCTTATAGGTTAGGTCAGTCATTATCCTAAGGCATTACTACCTTCTCAGATTATTAGGTGAGGACCATAAGATTTAAAGATATTGACCAGGCCAAGGCTAGACGCAACATTATTGTTTACTGTACGTGCACATTCTCCCAGGAGCATCTGGAAGAATCAGTTTTTCCAGTAGTAATAAAGCAGAGAAGATACGAGTAAATAATTAGAGCTCTTGAATGCAATGTACCAGCTTTCCAGTCCATAGCACATGATGGCTAATTATACCCGTGGCTGGAGCTGCAAACTGAAAACACTTTTCCTGTTCTGAGTACAGATGAGATTCCTGCAAAGGGAATGAAAAGGTTTGCTTTTAGCTCAGACCTGCTATGATGACCTCCACATTTATGAACGACACTGGAGGGAGCTACTAACAATCCAAACCAGAGAACACAAAATAGAGAACATTTTGCAGAAATATTGCTTTGAGCATTTATCTACCTTCAGCACTTGGTAGGATACCGGGAACACAAAAAAGAGAACCAATGCGAGACAATGCAAGCAACATATCTAAAAGCCAGCATGGGAGGCGTTATGACACTTCTATGCACCATGAGTGCTTTTTAGTTAATCTTTTGTAGTTTTCCAGGGGATGAATGATGAAAAAGAAAAAGCTGATGAAAGAAAGAAAGTGTGTTATTCTTGTAAAGCACAGACCAAACTTCTAGACCTTCAAAAATTTCTTCAAATCTTTCCTGACAATTCATTAAAGCAAGATAAAAGTGACAGCTTGATCGTAAGGAATTCACCAGCAGATCCTAGTCACAGAAAATGTTACTTCATACTTAAAAAAAGAAAAAAAAGTTTCCCAGTAATAATGGAGAAAATTTCCATTGCTTACATGTATTTCTACCCCTTAAAAAATCTTCTGGGCTGTCAAAGCTACCGAAAAGAAAAGGGTTAATCAGTGGTAAAAGCATTCTGAGTATTTAATTTAAAAGGTCAACCCTTAGTAGGAAATACACTGTAAAATTACCTATCTGTTCATAATAAAGATCTAACTATGCAGTTGTAATCTCTGTGATATCTAAGCAGCTATTGAACCATGTAAATACAAAAAGATTGAAAATAAAGGAAGTATTTTCTATTGTTCCTTGGTCTTTTATGTTTGTCTAAGCTTCTTCTGTAAGGAGGGGAAAAACCCCTTCAATCCCCCCTTCTTTTCTAAGCAAAAGATCAACAAATCTACGTGAAGCAACAATATCTACCCTGATTCTCCTCTTTTCTTTGTGGAAGAGAAAAAGAAGAAAAGAGGTAAGGAGTGACGGGCTATCTCATTGCAACAATGCTTACTTAGCTCTTTGTAAGTCAAATCAAATACAAATACAAACACCACTTTAAAATCAGTCTGGATGAAAGTGCAGGAGAAACATTAGTTAAAGCTTTTATAGAAGAATTTTTAAGTAGAAGTGACCTTGATTTTCTTCCTTTCCAACAGCATAGCCCTTCCAGATGGGAAAAGCAATGTCTTTACTTCCTGCATAATGTTTAGAGACTGAATAACTATATTCAATGAGTTTTGTAAATGTAGGGAAAATGTAGGTGGGATCTGTAAGAAAGGATGAGCTCACAGAATCAGAGGATGCAGTCAACACATTAAATAATATTTTTCATTCAATTTTTTCTAAATAAAATTCAGAGGCTTAATAACACTCTACAGAAAGATAATGAAGTAGCAATGGCAATGTTTTGTGGGTGTGACCTCTTCCCCTTTCTTTTGATCCAACAGCAGCAAACCTGTTCTATTTCATATCCACCAAAACAGAACAAGTACTTCCTAGAGTATGAAGTAAACAGAAGTTCACTATCCTAGGAAAACTCAGATGACCCCTGCTTGTTTCTCTTGGTGATTAGGTACAGGTTATTGGCTTAGTTATAGCTCAGACAAGCCCTGCAGTTCATCACTTAGAAAAGTGCTCCAGGTGACTAGCAACCCATCTGTCATTCACTTGCTCCTTTCTCTGCTCCTGTTAATTTACTGCTCCTGCTGCTCCCTTCCCACCTACGTTGTCCCTTCTATAATTCATTTACACAACCTATTCAAAAATAATGTCCTCAGAGTTTAACACATTTTTTTATTCCACTGCTAATAATTGTTTTACATAGAAACTAAAAGTTATTTGAAGCTCTGCACGGCCTGCTCTGTCCAGAGATTAACCTTCCAATAAGTTATAATAAGTAACAAAACAAAGTAGATACTGGTTAAAAATTACAAAACTCTCTTAATTTATCATGTAAATAACCAAGTAACTTATACTGTTAGAAATAAAACAGGGTGAACCTGTCAAGGTAACTGAGACTAGTATTGCTTTTATATAATACATTTTTTCTTCAGCCACCTTAGCCTAAGTGATATGCAGCATTTTCTTTTTGGCAAAGAAAGCAGGAGCTATAACTACCATAAAACTAGTTCCATAGTTATAGAAATGACAAAAGTATAATGGGAACAGATGAAAAGAGGCTAAGGAAAACACAACAAGAAAAAAAGTTGGTAACTAAATCCTTACAGTGATACTGCTTGCTGAGTTGACATAAGTTTTTGTCTTTATGTGGAATACACTGTAAAATTAAAGACATTCTCAGGAGTTTTTTACTGTTTTTATATTTTATTACTTTTTTTTTTGTAATCAGTGTAAATTGAAAAGACTTGTAACCTCATAAATCACTGACTGTGATTTTCTTTTACTGCAATACAGCTATGCCAATCCAGTAGAGATAGTGCATTATGCCATCAACTCATCAGCTTTTCTCTTACACTTGCCCTGGAACAGAACTAATACAATTCTGAGAATCATAAGGAAAAGCTATGCTGGTACATTAGAAGTCACATTTTTGTGTTATTATAATTCTAAAGCTGAATACCAGGAAAATAGGCTCACAGTTCTTATGGGAAAACAAATAGCCCTATCTTTCCACATCTTAGGAATAAAATAGAAGTATATAGTTTCAGTTTAGATTATTTAACCAAAGCTCCATTTGAATCTCCATATTTACTAAAATTACTTCTCAATTCTTCTCAATCTGTTTACAATAATGTAAACATCATTAAGTGCATTTCTTCTTCCATGTCCACCTAAACTTACTTCACCTCAGTAGAAAGGTGTGATACTGGTAATTAGAATTCCAGATTCCAAATATTTTTCAGAATAATGCTGCAATAAATAATCATAAAAATAATTTTCATGTAAAAATTCTGAAACATATTATTCCATCATTTTAAAGAGAGCTTGTAATTGATCTTTCTTTGAGAGTCATTTTACCTGGATTTACTGCAATTCACTGTCTTCACCTATTTTTAGTTAAATTTCTATGTGAACTCCTGACTGCTGCAGCCTCCTCTTCTCTGACCCCATATTTTATCCTCCAGGTCTGAGAAATGCATCTGCTAGTAACACTTTTTTTCCTTATTGCTTTAATTATGCCACTCATTCCCTCGAGTTTTTTCCTTAACTCCACATTCATCTCCTTCAAAGCCCTGTGGAGTTTTGTTCTTATTTATCTCCCCCCAGCTGTCTTTGCTTTTCTATCCATGCCATTCTTGACTAGCCAGTTTGCCAGCAGAGAATACAGACCCATTTGGTTTCCCAACTCACTATTTTAACTACAAATTCAGTTGCAAGATTTGTGCCACCTCACCTCTTTGATTAAGATTTCCCTGAAGGCTCATTTCTGCTGTGCTGCCTGTGGGTAATCTCTACCTAATAGTGACATAAAAGTTTAACTGTAACCTCATTCCTAAAAGCAATTGTCCACACTGTTTGTATGTTCCTCATAACTAATCTATTTTAATGTGCTGATTGTGAGCTCCCCAGGAAATCACATGCCAGGAGTCTTATCAAGGAGGAGCACACATCACAGGAGGCATTTCATCCATCATCATATCCCCTAAAGGTAACCATTTTCACCCTGGTTTAATAGAATTTTGAGGATCTGAAGTGGAAAATGACTACCAAATTACTTACCCTGTCTCACAGAAGTGACTTGGTCAATCTCCTCAGGGTGCAACAAAATAGGATGTCCAGTCTCTTTTTAAAACTATCCAGGGAAGTACCTTCTCTATTGCCAGCTCCTTTATATTTCTTATAGCTTGGGGATTGCCTTTCCCCAGGCTTCCTTTATTTATTGCAATTTTATGCATACTTACAGAGCACATTTTTATAGTAAATAATGGAACTGCAATCCATTCATTCATAATTGATAGGTCTTATATTCCTGCAGCCTGAGTACATTTTATGAAGAACCAGTGATACATAGTTTCTTTTGGAATATAGTCCATGATCTGTATTTTTTCTCATTAGTTATTTCTAAAATCCCACAAAGTCATAATCAGAAGAAAGCTGTGCTGCCTTTACCAGAAGGTCCATCCAGCTCCAATCCTGCAAACTCATGGGCACCAGGCCTACAGCAGATATCCAAGGCAGAAAATACAAGCTGCAGGTGAGTAGGGGTACTACAACAATATCAAAATTTTCAGTTTAGCCATGGAACTCTATCCATTTCGGTCCAAAGCAGATGATTCTTACGTTACTACTTAATACACCTTATTTATCTAACATGATTATATGGATTTCCAGTGCTTTTAATGACAAAGTTTGTGTTATGCCTCTTAGGGCTCTCTTTCACAGTACAGCTCTCCCTTAAATTTCTACATCTCCTTTAGGAACTTACATAATTTTTGTTTGTCTGTCTCCTCTTATGCATCCTTGGATTTTTTCTAAATTTATCTCTGTTTTCTACTTGTGGTCACCATCCCATCTCTTTAGGGTATACCAGCCCCCAAATAGCCATCCTCCCTGCAAATGTATGATGATGAGGTCCCAGGCATGGGCCGTTTCCTTTTATTCTTTCCTGTAGAATCTTCCTATGTTTATTTCTCTCCATTAGCACAAAGGCTGTTCGGATGCAGCAGTCCAAGCACCAGGTGACCTATAAAAGTCTTGTGGATGAACTTTTCTGCTTGACTGGGTTGCTGCAGGGAGCTGGGGAAGCTGCAGATAAGAAGGTCACCTGGGAGAGCCATAGATGCTCTATATGCCAGGAGGAACCCACAGGATAATTATGCACTAAGCTGGGAATTTCCACCTCTTCCCTCGGCCCTGCTGGATTCCTTTCTCATCATGCTTTATTTCCAGACTTTTTGAGGGGATGGAAGGAAGAATATTTTGCTATCACTCTTACAGAGTGGTAACTCAGTGCTCTTTTTGTCCTTTGTTTTTAGAGTTTGGAAAAGATGTGAAGGATTTCTGCATCTTCTTACTGCCTCCCTCCACTTTCAGATTCTGCTCACTTGAGATTCCCAGCCAAGGAAGGCATTATGTTAAGTGCTGCACTATCAGCAACAGTCACAGACACTTTTTCCAAAAAAACATTTTTTTCCCAAGTGATACTGCAAAAACCACAATTCCAGGAGATTGTGGGGAAGGCAGGTCCATAATGGAGAGTACAGAGATGCTGAGTTAGCAAACAGTGATGTAAATCAGAATGAGAAGCAATATAATCATGTCAGTGCAGAGATCTCCAGAACAGAGAGGTGCTGGGGCGGTGCTGCCCCCTCTAATGAACTCCTCTGCCAGGCTATACCTCATCCAGCTACTTGGATTTGGGAGCCAAACCCCTCTTGTCTGCATGGCCAGTTTGCACTAAAAAGCTCAGAAATCTCTGTACCTCGTTCCACTCTGCAGCGCTCATTCCCTTAATACATTCTGAAGAGTTACACTGACGTGTGTGTGTGTGCGCGTGCAGCGCATGTAAATGGTATGTGTGGCACTTCTTATATCTGATGTTAAAAGACATAATTATGCCAATTAATGTCATTGACTAAACAAGACTCCTGGTCAGACAAACCACCACCACCTCACTGGTAAAAGGCATTTCAAATCAGTTGAAGAAAAGCAGTATTTAAAACCAAATGAACCTGTGGCACTGACAGCTGACCCAGCCCTGGGGGATGGTGAGGGAAGGACTCCAGCAAGTCAACTGAGTTTCACCTGCAGTTCTGCGCTTGTCTCCTTACATGTGAGGTGCTCCATCTCCACAGAGCTTCTGATACTGATCCCTAGAGCCAGACTTGAGTTTGCACCTAATGAAGAATCAAGTTAACAAATACCATGGCTGATTGATATGAATCTCTGAGATAGATACATTCCAGCTGAGAAACTTTTTGTCTGCCTTAGCTTTTACAGCTGGAGAAAACAACCATAACACAGAATCACAGAATGATTTGGGTTGAAAGGGACCTTAAAGACCATCTAGTTTCACACTTCTGCCTTGGGCAGGGACACCTTCCATTAGACCAGGTTGCTCAAAGTCCCATCCACCCTAGACTTGAACACTTCCTGAAATGGGTCATCTACAACTTCTCTGGGAAATCTGTGCCACTGTCTCACCACCCCAATAGAAAAGAATTTCTTCCTGATATTCAATCTAAACCTGTTCTCTGTCAGCTCAAAACCATTACCCGTTGTCCCATTACTACATGGCCTTGTCAAAAGTCCATCTCCTGCCCTCTTGTAGCCTCTTTAGGTGCTGGAAGATGCTATAAGGTCACCCTGGAGCCTTTTCTTCTCCAGGCTGAACAAACCCAATTCTCTCAGCCTGTCTTCACAGGACATGTTACCAGGTACCCTGAATACAGACACCTCAGATAGTTTGACTTCTGTAAATATCCCAGAGCTATGAAAAGTGTTTTCCATGATAAAATGAACAGCTTTAACTTTCAGTTGATTATTTTTTGATATAATGTTTCTCCCACTGTACTGAACTTTTTTGTGAGTCCATTCAGGAAGCTAGGCATTATCTAGACGGCTTTTTATTTAAAAAAAGGATACATTTTGCAGATTATAATACTGTTCTAGGAATCCCAATTATTTGAAAAATCACAGAAGGAGAAGGCCAAAGATTTGATCTGCTCTAGCTGTAGCCCAGTGTTATCCCTTGATGCTGGGTGATTTTCAATAATCACTTCTCAACAGTGAAGACCAAACTGTGAATAGCAACCAGATTGTGGGATATTTAAAAAATGTATGTGAATCTCAGAGAAAGGATAAAACAGAAACCAGTGTTAAAAAGCAGCATAGAGTTTTTTTCAATAATGCATAAGAGTAGGACAGCTTGGCATAATCAGAGAAGACTTTTGCTTTAAAAAACTAAGTATTCTCTCTGATCCCCAGAGGATCTGCCACACTATCATTTATTTTCCAGCTAATGGGCCAGGTTCACTCAGAAAGTGGTTTGCATTCAGCAACACCAAATTAAGCTTCCTTGTGCACCCACCCACCCTGCTGTGCTTTTACAAGTGCTCACGTAGCTGAGCAGCCAGGGGGACTGGGCATGGATCTGTCTGGAAAGGAAAAAATAAAATCCAAAAGCAAATTTTCCTCCCAGGTCAGTTCACAGGGCTGATTCCCTATGCAGCGGCACAACATCAGGACCAGGTAAAGGGCTGGTGCAAGAGGGATGAAGGGGGAGTCGGTCCTCTGGCATGACAGCCACCAAGCAGCAGTTCATTTCTACCATGGCTCAAGCTGCTTTAGGGGATTGGGAATGACACCTTCTAGGATTATCTGATCTGAGTGCATGGGCCAGTTCTACTAGTGCTTCTGAGCCACTTGACTGTTTTCAGTAGTTTCTGGCAGCAGATCAAGCAGAGGGTGCTGCCTCTCTCTGATTACAGCCAACCTACTTTGCAGACACAGCCAACACTCTCAGTTGCTGCTGTGTGTTTCCCCCACCATACCTTCCCTGTGTCTTCACAGGCAGCCTGGGCTGACTGTAATAGGATATATTTTTGACTCAAAGTGTGATTCTCTGTAATCCCTCTTTCTGAGTGGAGGCAATGTGATGCTCTCCCTAACCTAGAATTTCATCTATGGTTTGGGTGATGGTAGATAAGAAGGACAGAGGGGGGGCACACACTGGCATTTAATCCTGCCTGTAATGACTGTTATCAGTACTGCTGCCAGTCCCTGAACCAGGGTGAGACGGGAATTCCCTCTGAGGCTGTGAACAGATCAAGGATAGCTGCTTTATTAAAGCTGGGAAAAATACACCTCTCTGCATGGTGTCAACAGCAAGGTTCAACCTACGAACACTGAGTAGTTGCAGTGGGGCAGCCCAGGAGCAGCTGATGGTCACCAGTCCTGCCACGCTGGCTGTGCTGGGTGCAGTTGTGCAGGCAGAGCAGACCCCAGCAGCAAAGGAAGCAAGGCTGCATCTGCTACTGGCACTGGCATCCCCCTAAAAATAACTGCACACCTAACCCAGCTTGTCTGAGCAGTGGAAAGACAGGACCTGTAATCTTCCCTGCTTCCCACCCTCCTTCTTCCTCTGAGAGCATTCAGTGCATCCTGTGACTCTTGTCCCTGTTAAAATCTGACAGTCATTGCCAATGATTTGAACATAGGGTTGGTCTCAATGAAAGACAGATCAAAATGATTTTAAAATTAGAAGTGTGTTGTTTCTCTTGGATAATAACTGGATTTTCTAATTCAACTGGCTTTTTCCCCCCAGATGAAATTACTTTGATCTTAACATTAAAAAAAACTAATTTCTAGGGATCATGAAAATGTAGTTACCCATAAAAATTATTGTCATAGTGCGTAAAGTTTAGAAGGTAAACTATTACTTGGTATTAGTTATAAAGTTACAAGTAAAGAGCTAGCATTAAATGTTCTGAATAATAGTATGCTGAACCTACCTGAAGAGATGAAATTATAACTAAGAGGAGATGTGTTTGAATCTGGTTTTGTGAGGTTTTATTCAAAGGACTTTGTTTAAGAGAATGCAGGAGAGGCCATCAGTTATCTGTCACTGGCAGGGCAGTACTGTAGCTTATGTAGCTCTAAGAAAAATAGGTTTCATCTTGGTACAGAACATGAAACTGTAAGCATGGCAGAGAGATACAGAATGACATAAGTGATTTGGTCAAAATTAGGTTTATTGGCAAAATCTAAAGCCGTTAATTTTATACTCACTCTCCAGGAATGCCACAGTCTCATAGACTTAGAGAGTATGAATAACTATAATTTGTTTCTCAAAGAGATTTAATCTCTTTTAGAAATCAAAGCAAGAAACCCACTAATGTTACCATAGGTCACTACCAGAATTTTTTTAATTGTTGAGAAAAGGAAGGCAACACTATTAAGTGATGGTGATTGTTTGGAAGTTTGGAAGTCAAATAAAGACCATCTTTTTCTGCTGGCATGACTTCAAATCAGCAGAAACACAAAGATAACTTGCCTGAAAAGCCTGAGACTTCAAAGAAAATATATTAATCTCTTAAACATAAAACACAATAAATTATTACAGTATAAACGAAAATAATGTATATGAAAAATGTATACATACATAATAAAATATTTATGAAACTGGTGGCTATGAATGCAACTAGAGGAATTCCTAATCCTTCTTGTCAGTAACCAAAGTTGCAGAGAATCACAAATCACTCTTAAGGGTGGATCTGACTGACTTCTCAGAGAGATAGTTCCAAAGGGGCCTTACTACATCTGCAGATTGAGAGCTCAGAGTGAACAAAGGCCTCTGGGCAAAATGCTTCTCTTATTACTTTAACACTGTTATAACATAGTCTTAATCTCTTTGCAGTAAATGCATGATTCTAGGTGTTAATTTAGGAGAAAGCACTTGTGTTAAACACTGCTAAGTCCTAGTATAGCTTAGGAGACTTCAGTAAGATGAGAAAATCTACAGTACAGCCAAAATTTCAGTCAGAAAGTTGGTGCAGGAGAAAGGACAGGACCACATCAAACTCTTTGTCCTACACTACTCAAGTTTTTACTCAATACTTCAATACTTGAATTTCAGAAGTTCCAAGGAAAGAGTGACTTCAAAGTGAAGATGGTCCCACAATGTGATCAATATCAAGTGCACATACCCAAGAGATTGGTCTGTTCCCTGTTACATATTTGGATCTTGGTCCCTGACCAAAGTCCAATACCACACCCAGGCTGCTGCACTGGCTCCCTTTCAGATGAGCCCACCTGATACCTTCAAAATTATATTTTTGAGAACTGCTTAATGCACTGAAAAGTCACATGAATTTGAGGTCAGAAATTGCCAGCAGCAGGTGCAGAAAGAGCACAGAGCTTCGCACAGAGCTCTCCCAAAATTATTCAACAGAAGCAAGACAAAGAGGTTGGCGCAGAGGGAAGGAATAACATCTAGACCTATATTTAACTTGTGTTTTTTCCCCCACAAAATAAGTTTCCGGGCTTACAAATTAAGGTTGAGAAATGGGAAAAAAATGGCAAATAAGTACAAGTTGCTAGACACTCTAGGTTTGATACTGCAATCTGCTTTATACCTTCAGACCTTACTGAAGTGTTGAGCAACAGAGTTTCTCACAATGAAGGCAGTGAGTATCCGGCAAGATCAGACTGCTGGCACTGCCTCCAGGCCTCATACATTTACAGAGCAAGAAGAAATCTCTCTTATCTCTCCTTTTATTCCCAGCTTCCATTTTGTTTAAGGACTAGGCAGGTTCAAAAAAGAAAAACCTTGCCCATTTCCATAGTAGTTTATAAAAATGAGGCAAATGAATAATGGAACCCATCTCTGCAAAGCTGTGATGGATAGCACATATCCATTTAGGAGATGGGAGTTGTCAAAGAAACAGACACCAGGAAAAACATGATAATGTTTTATCATTTCATTTATCAAATCACCTTTGAAACACACCTGCTGGTTTTGCCTGCAGATAAAGTAGAAAAATAAAGACGGCTTTGTCCTTGTCTGTAAAAGCAATGAGACACCAGGAATACTGAAACATTTCAGGTGGTTCCCCCAGCTGCCACACTGAAACAGACAGAAATGGGCTGCTTCTGCAACATTCACACAAATGGAATGAGTGTACACTTAGAGTTCTGCCACTAATGGTCTGGGTGTCTTGCTCTGCAGAGGAACAGATCTCATGAACTTCAATGGAGATTACTCAGCCTCTTGTATTTCTCCTCTACAAACAGATCTTTTTTCCAAATTCTCCCACATTTAAGATCAGGTTTTCAAGAGTCTGCAGCATCCAGCAGCTCTTGCTGTATGATATATGGCTTGGTAGAAAGCCACAGTAGAGAAGCTGGAGCTGCTTTTACAGGATCCATTTGCGGGTCCTGATTTCATTTGCACACCAGGCCCCACACATACATATTACCAATTGTAAAATAAACCACAGGTCCCATGAAGAGGACAGTATAAAGCTGGTATAACAATTCAATCCCACTAAAATCCCATTAGTTTTTGGGATGGTTCATTACATAGGTATGCTTTTATCTACTATGAGCATGACTATTTATTACTTCTTCAAAGCATACTTCACAGTGGGACTTCTACCACTGATTTCAGCATGTTCAGGATGCAACCCAATGTCACTAAGACATGATGAATAAAACCTTAAAGTTTGTTTTTCTGTTTAAATTAAAAGTCTGAGTCAATGAAGAGTGCAGCATTTTGATTGTAGGTAAAAGAATGCAGCATGAAACTTTTTTTTTCTCTCACTTCAGCTAAAGATTTTTCAAGATATAATAATCTGTCTCCTCACTCCAGTGAAATGCTATTTTGATAGAATTAATTTTAAATGAGATTCCAGCCTTTCATAGTTCATTGCACTAATTACATCCACACAACACAAACGCAAGATGACGCCTCTCATACATGGGGTCTTAGGGATGCTGGAGCCAGGAATTGCAGGAAGCAGAGCTGAGACACAGTGTGTGATGTTTTCATCTTATTTTACACATAGAGGCACAAAAGCACATTCCAGCTAAATGCTGAAATTCTACATAAGGATATAGACCTGCAGGAATGAGATACATACAACTAAGGATCTTTTGTTCTTTTCATCTTAGAGCACAGAAGAACTGCAGAACTGCCTCATACTGTTAGCCAAGAATGTTTGTAAGAGCTAGCAGTGGGCCAACACTGCTAAAATCATCCAAGACTTGTGTAGGTGATCTTTTTTCTGACTAATAACAAAGAGAATCAATATTTAAGGTTTGGGCTTCTTTAAAAAAAACTTAGTTCATTACAAAAAGGATTATTGTAAAAGCCATTTAATGAAAAATGTATTTTGAAATACATCATTTGTTCATAATCTAAGGGAAATTATCAAATATTTCTTCATAAATTAACTTCCAAAAATTCAATGTAAGATTTTGTAAAAGTAGTATTTAAATCTATTTTGATTCTGTGCAAGCCACAGGCTGGAAATGACAGAATGAGGACAAAATAATTTTTAAATATTTTTAAAATAAATATTTGGAGGAAATTCAGTATTGGATCCTATTTACAGCCATATTTTTCTTCAATTTTACTTCCCCCTAGCCTCAGGGAAGGCAACAGCTGAGAAGGAGGGCTGCATCTCAGTCAGAAGGCCTTTGAATCATAGTGTTAGGATTTAAATGTTGTAGTGTTCTGTACATTAACTATGTTGGAAATGTTAGTTGGCAAATCCTCTACAAGCCCTTATTAACTCCTTATGTTAATTTCAACATTTTGCCTGAGAAGCATCTATAAATCAGCTCCCAAATTCCCATCTCTACTCATATAACAAGGTTATTTAATAGATTACTATTCTTAGTATACATAGCAACTACTCAGAAGAAGGATTAAATCAGCTAACTTGATCTCCAGCCTTAACTTAGATTAATCTGCTACTTGCTTGTCCTGCAACACCTTTCTCTGCTGCTTTAAAAGGTTTTACCACTCTTGGGAAAGCTTGGTTTGATAGAAAACTCATTTAGATTTTGATATCTAAAAGTTAGCACTTCATTTAAAGTCAAGGCTCAGGTTTTCTCTACGGTAATAGAAAGAGGCTCCTTTGGTGGTAACTGGTTCTGTATGGGTTTAACCATTCTTTGGAAGCAGTTTTCCCTTTTCACTAGCTTTTGAGGGAATCATAATTGTGGAATAAGTGCTCCTAAGATTGAAGGCAAAAGTCAGGTCAGCTGAATCTAGGTCATTGGCTCCATAATTGCGTACAAACTCCCTGTAATTACTTAACACCTTTCAGAAAGAGAACCATTAGGACCAAGACTTACAGTCAGCTAGGTGGGAGAGAAGATCAAATGCCTTTAGGTGGTAGGGAAGGTAGGGCATGCTCTCTAGTTGTATGAATTTTGAAAAACTGAAACTTCTATTCAAAGAAGGGGAAACAGAAAGAGGAAAGATCCCCAAAATAACTGGTGAATAGGATACTCAGTCTGAGTGCTCCAGACCAGTGTTTACAGCTTGTTCTGCGTGATTTGGACTAACTAAAAAGGAAGTTCTACCTTAATAGCACAGGTTTTTCTCTTCACCTTGGACTTGGATCGTTTTTGTTTTTTCTAATAGGTATATTTGATTTCAAAGAAAACTTTTCCAAACTGCTATGGTCCTGACAAGTTCTCATGAGGATACTTTGATACCTGCTCTATGTGAGCTAATCCAAGCCAGAACCTCACACTGAGCTCCTGCTGAGCTGTTCCACACCAAAAATCCTAGCTGCTCAACCAAATAATGGGATGTACACTTCAGTTCTTTAAAGAGGGAAGACAGGGACATTCCTCTGCAGAACAGCACACAACTGTATGGATTCCCTGCAGGCTTTTCCACTCCCTTCTTGCTCTGAGCTAAATGCTGTTAACACTGTCTCATGCTAAATAAATAAAAGCTTTTGCACTTTACACGAGGATGTCCCGGCCTGAAGCATCTTTCACAATTTAGATATCGAACTCTAAGCAAATAACTCTACATCAAGACACGCACTCAAAGATGAGCAAAAGGAATATTTCCCATGGACTAGTACAATGCCTCAACCTGCTGCTGTCTCACATCTGAAAATTGCCCAGCAATGCACGTGCACATCTGACTGGTGGGAAGATTATCACACAAACAGTCCCAAATCTGTGGATGATGGAAATTCCTTTAATATCCATGAAAGATATGCACATTGATTTTCATACAGTCACTTTTAGTTGTATGTTTGAGTAGTTACCTACATGAGTATGTGGAAGGAAAATCATTCTTGGCTGCTAGGAAAGTAGCCTCACAAATAAGTAGATAAAACACTGTCTTTATTTTCCTTCTCTGACCGCAGAGACATTTAAGCAAAGCTTTCCATCTTCATCCTTTTCAGGATGTAGTCCTTATGCTTTTGGTGCTTTAACAAAATAAAAATGTTTTATCAAATGTATTGACCTCTTTCATGCTTCAACTAAGAAAATGAACAAGCAGTATAATTTTAAAAAGTGTAAAGGCAACATTTCAATTTCTTTTGACCTTTGGAAAAATATCAAAGCCTTCCTTATTATATTAATCTATATAATTATATTACAAATGACAAAACAAGGTGCCTGGATAAAAGTTTCTTGTTATTTCCAGAACTGCATGCTTTGCAAAAACATTTTAGTGGGAAACTGCAAAATTTCACATCTTCATTTGGTTGACACACAAGTGTCAGAGTTCCCCAGGAGCAGGAACTCTGGATGCCACTAAGCTAAACAGAGTAGTGCCACCCTCCTGCTAAGGCAGAGTCAGCACTCTATGGGCTCCAGGATAGACCTCAGTGCACATAAATCTTTTCGACCTGCAGTTTAGCCAAGGGGCTCTGCCCAGTCATTCCTCCCTGCTCTGGCTGCTATGGGAAATACTTTTAAATTGCTGTTAAATATTACACAGCATACACCATTACGGGGAATAATGAGAGGGAAAAAAGTCTTCCCAAGAATGGGTGTTTCTGTGTCTGCTTTTCCTTGCCATCATGGGAGAGAACTGAAAATCACAGCATCCATTTCAATGAACGGATAACTGGAACTTTGGAGTTCCTCCTCCCATTGCAATATAAAAGTTTTCAGAGGTCTTGGAGAGGAATCCCGCTAGAAACTTCATATATTAAATAGAAGACGTATACGGAAATAAACAGCTTATCAGAATGCCTTCAAAGAAGAAAAATCAGTAGTCTGAAAATCCAGAAATAACTGAAATTCTCACTCCATAAATCTTGAATTAGGTTCGATCATGGTGAATTGCATTGCATTCTGGCACTAAGCCCTGCTAATTACTTCAATCCTCACTCAGGGAGTGGTGAGATTTAATATTATCATCAAAGTACATCCAGTCAGTCCTGCATCAGCCATACAGAAGCCACAACTCAATTACACACTGAAACTAAGCTCTTTGTTCCCTTTTATACTGCTGGAGTCCTTGTCAACTTAAATTACATGTGAATCAAGACAAAGTCTTAAAGACACAGCTGCCAGTGAAAACTCTTCAGCATGAGAGGGATTAACCACAGATAGCAATTAACATTCTAAGAATTAAGAGCAACGATGAAATTATAAAAATGTTAATAAACAAACTCATTTGTACTTATTTTCTTTCTGCTACAAAGATTAATCAAGGGTCATAACACTGCAGGTTATGAGATTCCTGCAATTACAACTCCACTATGCAGTTAATTTACCCTAACATTCATTCCCCTTTCCCTACAAACTGCCATATGGCCATTAACAAAGAATGCACAGCGTCA
The DNA here is from genome assembly GCA_034509425.1 of Eopsaltria australis. Classification (NCBI taxonomy): domain Eukaryota; kingdom Metazoa; phylum Chordata; class Aves; order Passeriformes; family Petroicidae; genus Eopsaltria; species Eopsaltria australis. The sequence continues at coordinate 3,439,238 of JAVTVJ010000157.1, read as the reverse complement.
AAGGATGTTTTATTAAGTCAGAGTGATATTCAAGAGCCAAACTCTGCAAAATCTACATGGAAAGAAATTGATCATTAAAGTGAAATCCTAAATTCTGAAGTATTTTTTTACTTAAAATACAACAACAAAAAACCCCCAACAATCTTGTCTTTTGAAATCACAGGATGGGTGAGGTTGGAAGGGATGGCAGTGGGTTATCTGGTTCAGCTTCCCTGCTTTAGTAGACCCACCCTAGAGCACATGGCATGGGACAGAATCCAGACAGTTCTTGAGTATCTCCAGTGAGGGAGACTCCACAGCCTCTCTCAGCAGAGAGGTACTCAGCGCTTAATGCAATCAGCTCTTGGTCACGGCTACATCTATTACATGTGCTAGGAGTGAGTGGAGATGCACCCAGTACAGTTTCAATCTTCTGCCTTTATGACCTGTGAAATGCAATGTGAAAATACCTAAGCCACTTCCAAGGAAGTTAGCTCAGTCCTTGACCTGTACAGGTGGCTCAGGTAGGATGCCACATAAAAAAAAGTGAAATAGCTTCCAGAGCCAAGCTGATTATCTCTGTGCAGCACTGACCTGCCCCTTCGCACCATCTGGGCTGTCTGCTCAGGTCAGTGCTAACTCAGAGCTCTCTGTGCCCAGCCAGGTCACAGACCTTTCTTTCCTCTGTTGCCTCCTCCTGGCTGGCTCTGATAGCCTATTTTGTCAGTGTTCTGCATGAGCTGTGATTTTTCTTCCTTTCAGGTGATTCTGTCCTCCCATTTGGGCACCAGGCACTACTTTCACTAATCTTAAATTAGGATGTAAGTGGGATCCAGTCCCCCTGTAAAACTCAGTGGTGGCACCTGGAGTGCAGCAGGAAGAGAGACAACATAGAAGTAGTTTCTGGTATAGGGAGTCCATGCTGTGGAATCAGACAAATGATATGGAATTTACTCCTGGCTGAGGGCTAAATAGCATTTCAAATCTTTTTCAGAAACCACTTATAAAGCTTCTGGGCATGCCACTACCCTAATACACTGATTCACCAGAAGCTTACAAATGTACAGCAGCATACACATAGGCATACAGACATGCCCTAACACCCACATTAACATCCCTTCCCTGCAATCTGGTGACAAAGTGAATGAGATAAACAACCAGTTGAGGGTAGAAAATGTCTCCAGTTAATGACAGCGAGGAATGGTCTTTTCTTCCTGAAACCACTGTCTATATTGAAAGGCCTCTCTGACATGGTCTTGACATTTTTCTGCATTTATAATGCCTGGAGCAAGATACAGATTGAAAATCTCTATTTTTATAATCTTTCAAAGGATCTGGGTACTCATCTTCATTTGCTAACCTGAGGAGACTCGACCCCTGCTTTTCTCCTCCTGAAGATCCTACTCATTAAGGAAAAATCCTTCAACTACTTCCCTTATAGATAATAAATAAGAGAGCTGCATTTCCAATTAGGCTAGCAGAAATGGAGGAAAATTGCTTTCTTTTAGAAGGCAAAAGGAGATGGGTTCTGGGGTGTGGTCAAGTGAATAAAATCCTGAATTTTGTGTGGTATGATTTCCGTACCAAATGCTGGAAAATGAACAATAAAAATGCAAACAGAGAGAGAAATGGGTGAAGGGCAGTTATATCATGGGCTGCATCAAAAGCAGTGTGACCAGCAAGTCAAGGGAGGTGATTCTCCCTCTCTACTCCACCCCTCTCATGAGACCCCCATCTAAATTACGGTATACAGCTTTGGGATCCTTTCCTTTCTAGCAGGAAAGAACCTGCTAGAATTGGGTCCAGAGGAGACCATGAAGATGGAGAGAAGGCTAGAGCACCTCTCCCAAGAAGACATATTCAGAGAGCTGGGATTGCTCAGCCTGGAAAAGAGATGGCTATTGTGAGACCTTATTCGTGGCATTTTGATACTTAAAAGCAGCTTATAAGAAAGATGGAGACAAACATTTTAACAGGGCCTGTTGCAAGAGGACAAAAGGTAATAATTTTAAACTAAAAGAGAGTAGCTTTAGAAAAGTTGTAAAGAAGAAATTTCTTATGATGAGGCTGGTGAAAAATTGAAATAAGTTGCCCAGAGGTGGTAGATGCCCCATCCCTGTGAACATGTTTTCCATGGATTGGAAACATGATGTGCCGTCCTATGGAGCTGTGAGACCAGTGTTTAAGACCCTGTCCTGGTCAGTCACAGAACAAAGAGCAATTCAAAGGACCAGCAACTGGGCTTCCCACTGTCCGCCCCCAGCAGATGTCTCCTGCCATTTGAGATGCCCTAACATCATTTGTCTGATTTGTAGGGGCCACACAGGCCTCTCATAAGACCTACAAGAGATATTCCAGCTTTGTGCAGGTCACAAGCAGGCTAGAACACCTCTGATTATATTGAGCAGTCATGGCTGTGCACCTGAGGTTTGCTCTTCAGAGGTGGAAAGCTTTGTCAGTACTGACAAGGTCTCCATCAACAAGAGGAGTTTAGGTACCTACAGTGCATGAAGTCCTATAAATAATAAATGTCTTCAATGTTTGTGGACCCAGTACATGAATTCAGGCATTTATTTGGAACTGAAACCCACTGTGATGTGTTCTAATTGCTGCAGGCCAAGAAACCTCAACAGCCTAGAGACACATGATTATTGTGTTTCCCTGACTGGATTTCTAGGCCCAGGCATGGCAACTGTTTCAGAACACAGTGTGGGTCAACCTTACAGCCAGGAACCATCTAGCCAAGCCAATTTACTGCCTAACATGCAGCTCCCAGACACTGACTCATGGTCACTGGAATCAGTAACATTTCCACACTGCTTCAGAAGAACTGCTGAAACTAGAAACTTGGTTTACCTAACTCTGAGAAAATAGATCCGAAGGCTTTTGTATGAAGCCCTCCTCATTTTAAAATACAGTCTGCACAAACAAATTCAGGGTATTTACTCTGGAATTAAACTACTGAAAGGCAATTCTTATATATCAACCAGGTAAAACAGTAACATATCTAAAAGTCTTTTCGAGGTAGAAAAATTGAAATTTTTTACAATACATTCAAAAATGTTTACAGGTCCAATGTAGAATTCTGAAGAATTATGAATAGCTAGGCCATTGACTCTTAGCCTTACTATCTTTCTGTATCCAAGTGGAATCAAAGGGTCTCACCAACATGAAGTCATGGAGCAAGAAAAAGGCCACAAAACATGTAAGAATGCCATCCCGGGAAGCATCCTTCACGCAGGAAGCCTTTATCCCACCCACAAATCATCTGGGAACTTCCAGCAGATGGAAAAAGGCAGAGGTTTGAATGAACATCAGTGCCTTAGAAGTGAGAAGCTACTTACATAAAAATAGAACTCTGTCCTATACTGCAGCCTGTGAGGATGTGCAAATTCTGCTGCTGCTGTAATTCTGAAGCCCTTGAAGTTCATTCTCACACCACATGCATTCACAAATATTCTTTACAGCCCCTAAATAAGAAAGTGCACAGCTAGACACAGTAGATTATACATAATCTGAGGATAACTCATTTTTATTAATATGTAAATTACCAAGTTGCTATCTAGGCACATAATTTATTAGTCACAAACATATATGGAAAATTGCATTTGGAGTCTCAAGGCTGAGTCTAAGTAGCATGTTTCCCAGTAGAACATCTAATTTTTTCACATGGCTGCTGAAAGGTGCCATGAAGCATGCAAAGCAGGCACTTAATAAGGATCTAAGTTATTATTTCAGCCCTGAGTACGCAATTTATATGTCCTAGTTGGCAAGCTGTTCTTCCAGCATGCTTCTCCTATTTAAAATAGTATATATCCCTAAATAAGGCATATTGTAATGTCTCCTTGTACGAGTGCTGGGACTCAACACACTTTTATTTAGCACCTTAACTGGGAGACTGCTCTGCTGTCCTGGTAATTGATGGAAAGAGGAAGAACTTCCACAGGCTGTCTCTCTCTCCCTTTTTCATATCTGAGAGATCTGTGCTCCTAACGTGACTTCAGTTCAGTGGCCAAAGTCAACCAGGAGAAACCCAGATCTATGTCTGCTGGGAACAAGCTATATTTTGATAAATATTTATTGCTTCAGGAAGGCCTTTTAATCATAATGAAAATCAAGTCAGTCTCAATTTGTCAACAGATGTGTTTGATATTCAGTTTTAGTATTTTATAGCAGAAATGCCTCAGGCATATACCTGTCCTCACAACTCTGGCCAGGTGCCACAGATATTCCTGCATTCACACAGGCAGGGAGAATTTTCTATTATTTACCCCATATTCTATTCTTCCTTCTTATATGCTCCAGTTTTAGATATGATAATGAGTCACACAAGAAAGAAGAAGCTAGAAAGATGTGTTATCAACCTGAAAGCATGTCACTGAATTTACTGCTTTTTTATTTTTTTAACATAGAATTGATGCTAAAAATATTCCACCTAAAGAATGAGGGTTTTGGACTTTAAAAATGCTGCCCTACTGACACCAAAATCTGTACCTGCATGATGTTCACAAAATTATGTGTGTAAAGGGACTAGAAGAGACTTTGTTATTTACTTATTTTAATTTGTAAGTACTGTTGTTGTATCTAATGTCTTGTATAAAAATGAAAGACACGGGGTTCATCTCAGAACTTGTCTCCTCTGGTGAAGTAGGCTACTGTACCATAAGAAAGCAACTTTTTAGACTTTTACTAGATAAACCAGCAATATAAATTAGAAATAAAACTTTCATTTTATGGTCATTTTCTTCCAATGCTGCTGACAGTGTGCTGGTGTGCTTAAAAAGAAATCATGATTCTGGACAAAGATAACATGGGTTGCATTCCCTCAGAAAGGTACAGAAAGAGATATGGAAGGAATAACGAAACCAAATTCACAGTGAAATAGAGAGTACATGTATCTGAAAGGACTTCTACTGCTGACAGTACTAATGATACCATTTCCAAGGACTGAAGTGCTGCTGTCTTTTCATACTCAACTGCTGCAAAGGGGAGATTGGACTACATAATGCTCTGAGCCATATCTGAGAACAATCACTTTTATCCCAAAGAAGGTAAAAAGAGGATAAGAGGAGAAAGGCAAAAAACGTTATCTTGCAGTAAAGGAGATAAGGGAAACAATAATCAGATTTATATAATTTTTTCCTAAAGAATAAAAAATCACACAGTGCTTCCCCCAGAAGTACTTGAAGACAGATAATGTTTAGCTATTGACTGCAACTTCCTAAGGATAGCCATGAGTAAGTTTAAACTGAGCTGTGACCTTTCCTTGAAAATTCAGATTTCTGAGTGATTTCAAGCTCTTCATCACCTTTGAGCAATTAATTTAATAAAAGATTAAAAGGAAACCCTTTTGACTTTGCATGGAAATGGAGAGCAGGAGCTGGCATCAGCCCTACACAGGGGCACTGGCAGCCACAGCACTCAGGCTGTGCATCAATGTGTGAACCTTTCTCCACCAGCAGGGCAAGCTGCCTGCTTGGCTTTGAAATGGGAAGGAGGAGGAATGTAGAGGAATAGTCAGGAGAAACCGAGAGATTGTTTAACGAGTTGCTCCTCAGTTCCCATCAGCCTGAGTTTTTCTATGACTCACTATACTTCCACCCCCTCAGCAGCATATGGGAAGAAACTTAGGTTGATCCAAGAGGATTAGATATTCTTTTGACTTCAGCTCAAAGTTATTTCAAGACCCAACACCTGGATTCACATAAACATGGCTTTGAGTATAGAAGTGAAAGACACTAATTGATTTTTGGATAAAAACAGGTCAGATCAGAGAGCAGAAGACTGGTCACCCAAGGTTCTACCAAGGTTTATGACTGACAGAATAGCAAAGGAGCCATGCAATGTCTACGATGAAAATGTGGTTTTGGAGGCCCAAAACACTGTATGTCTGCAGATATTTTGGGTAAATGGCATCAGGACTTTAGTGGACTGGTCTATTGGATGATCTCTGCATACACGGTGCAGATGTATACACAGCACAGAGCATATGTAAGAAAGGCAAGACAAGCTTCATGTAATTTAAGAAAAAAAATCAATGCATACAGGGGCACATTCAATTCACACATTTGCTTTGTGAAGCCGTGTTCTCATTCTGTTCTCATTTTTGAGGGTTCAGCAAGCCAGCACCATCTGAGACAGGGAGAGCAGACACTTGGCAAGTGTCACTAATACAAACAGAAATGGTGAACCCAAACGTGAAAAGCTGTTGTAATATTAGCGGCATACGGCAAGCACACATGAGACCTGCCCTGCTTTTTCTTTTCAGCTATGATATGTCACCAGCCAGCCTGGCACAGCTGCAGTACAGATGTGCTGCATGCCATGCTGATGGCATCCACTTCCCCCATTCTGTAGGGTACTCTTATTCTCTGTCACTCAGCTCAGAATCCAGCAAGATAAATGGCTGGGTAGAGGGGACAGATGTTATTATTGCCCTGGTCGATGGAATATAGAGATGAAACTGTCCATCTTCTCTGGTGGCAGCACCTGACCTGTCCAGTAGTGCATGGATACAAGCTGGCCATCAGCCCGTGAATGCCTACTGGATTAATTGCAGTAAAAATGCTTTAGTGCCTAGCAATAAAATTAAAACAATTCTTTCTGTGCTGCAACCCTCCAGAAAAAAAAGAAAACAGGTTTTATTAGATGTGGTGGTTATAGAACAAGCTATTTACTAAGTAATTTGTTAATCATTTTGCATTCAGTTTATAAGGAGAAATTTCACCTTCTGGGTTGTACACATACTGTTCGATTTAACTGCTCGTTGGGCACTTGCTATTCACAGCATGTAGCTGCTCACATGAGGCACAGGATGTTCTTCCCCATTGCCTTGCAAGATTTCTGGAGCATTTTGGACAGATTTTGTAGATTTTTCTCAAACTAGAAGAATGGCTTTATTTAGCTTGACCTTATGCATACCACTGTCCATAGCTGACAGAACGTCCACATGCAAACACGAGTACTCATATGAATATCAAAACACAGCGTGGACAAAACTCTCTTGCCTTACAAATATCAATGAAATTAATAAAATTGCTTAAGGAGCTGTTCATAGCCTGAATGAACCATAAGCCATGCATTATTCAAGCCATTCTCTCTTATTCAGGATAGTTCATCCTTTTCAGTGCTCCATTCCCAGATGCTAAATTCATCAGGCCATAGGTAGTCAGTTGTAAAATAAACTGGACCCTTCAAAAAACAACTCCAATAACAAACACCTTCTCTTTCAATGTGGTTGTAGATGATGGACCTAAGCACGTGGAGTCACATGGATGAAATGGAAGGCATTCAAAATACATCTGCATCTTCCTACAAGCAGAAAAATATTTCAAAAGAATCAAAGAATCATCATATGGGCTGGTTTTGGCTGCCAGGGGAATGTGTCATTTTGTGTAAATTATTTATACTCAAAATAATACTTGGGGACTAACGACTGCAAAATTATTCTTTCAGCATAAAATTTGGAACAAGATAGATGTATAATTGTCTTGAAAATGTAAACACTCTGATCATCTTTTAACATGCAACCCAGCAAACAAAGTTTCCTTGAAATGCAGTAAGACTTTGGGCTCTACATGTTTACAGATAGTGCTTCAGATAATTCTGCTGATAGAGAAGGAGATATTCACAAACATTAACTTGAGCCCAGGGAAACAAGCCATTGGAGTGCTGCCTACAGAAACATACATTTTCCTGCTGATGATGGAGGGAGCCTGGGGATATTAGATTTAATAGATAACCAACCTCCACAGTGCCATTCAAGATATTGGCCCTGGTTCGCTCTTGCCATTCAGATGTAATTTCATAATGAAACAATGATAACCAAAAGGGTCTGTAACACTCCTTTGCAATGGCAAAATGAAACAGATGCACATCCTCTGCCAGGTGCTTGTTGGACCCTGTTGGAAGGGGTCCAAATAATTAGCTGCTCACCAGATGGGTAGCAAAGCACAAACAATCTAATGTGTCTTTTGGGTACAGACAACTCTGACTTTCAGTGATGTAATAACATTAACATGTGACAGCATTTAAGTTGTCAGCAATTTGAGAACTTAATTTTGTAGTTTGCAATCTGCAATGGTTATATTTTCATTAACCAAACACCTACAGAAAGGAGACCAAAACTACAGCTGGCAGAGGGAGAAACTCAGCTTCCCAGAGGGACATTGAGACATTGCTTCATTGCCAGTAAAGGACCTGAGACACTAAACAACAAACTGGAAAACATCACTAGCACGTATGACAGCTATTTTTAGCACTTTTAGTTCTATGTTCATGACTATTCAAAAAAAAAAAAAAAAAAAAAAGAATGGGAAATTTTATCCTCCACCCCATAAAAAATGTGAAATATTCAGCACACCAGACATGGTGATTGGTTCATAGTGTTTGCAAGCAATCATTGAAATAACCTTCAAAACTCACCTCTGAGCGTCATTGGCACCCAAAGCATGACCTGACTGAGACAACTGAAGCTTTCCAAAGAGTAATTACTTCTGGGAGCTTATTTTTCAGCCTTAGGCCTCCCACATTTGCTAAGATGAAGAACTGGGGAGGTTTTTGGTCCAGTGTAAAAATGTACTTGAGATGAGCAAATGCAGCCTCTGTAGCTGCTTTTTCTTAAATAAATAATGTGAAGACTTTTGCCAGCTGTCTGTACATTCAAGTGGAAGTGGCATATATTTTACTTAGAGCAATAGTTGTTGAGTCTTGAGCTTTATGATTCACCTGAGCAACACTGCCAAGTCTTGCAATTTCCTCACGGTTTTAGGTGTTTTTTCCCAGAACCCCAGGCCTTTGAGTCATGGATTATATGTGAATTTCAATTTCCGTCTTAATGAATAAGTAAAAGCAATTTTCCAGCTTTCCTGCTTATACACAAATATTTGGAAAACACAAATGTGGCAGCCCAAAAGGCTTCAAAACCAGAAGACAAACAAGGAATGTATCATCTCATAAAAGGCATACAGAATATTAAGTCATTGCATTATTCTTGGAACCTAATACTTATCTGAGGACCTGCTGCTAGTAAAACTGTGTAAAATCAAAATCCCACCCAGATTAATCCCACTGCCTGTTCTCCCCAATTCTCTCTGCAGTCTTAGGTCTTCAGCATTTGCTGGCCCAACTGAATTCTCCATTTGAACAATCCCATTTATCATCGTGAAAATAGCTGTTGTTCCACAGTAGATTGTGATTGGAGACAAAGACTCAGAAAAGATCTTGATTCATTTTACTTCACTAAAGTTTCCATTGTAATAAATGAGTAAAAAATTTACAGGCAAGGTCAGTACTTAGCACAACCAGATTTCTTCATTATTTTCTAAGTTCTGCTCCAAGCCCATCAAAGCTTCTGATCTCCTTCTATGAGTTTTGAATAAGACCCTTTAGAGAATCATATTCATAAATATCCATTAAAATAGAAAATCTTTAATATTTACCAAACAGATTTTATAATTAATTCTTATTTTTTGTTAATAAACCAATAGTGTTTAAATCTCTTCAGAGAGAGGTACAATAAAGAAATAGTTCCATTCTATTTAAAGAAGAAAAAAATAAGAAAAATAAGAACAAGCACTCATAAATTAAATATATGCCTAAAACTTCTGTCTATAAAGCAGCCAAATCTGTATCAGAACAACATATGAATCTATATATTGGGACAAATAATTTTGGCTAGTATTTCTTTGAGATTTATTTTTTAGAAGATAAATTCCTTTAAAAAAATAGTTATTTAACTCTATTCATCCAAGAATTTCACTTTAGCATCACCCATGAAAAGGGATGATAAGGGTTCACATGAAATAAGATCACTTATAATAAATTTCTCCTGAAGCCTAAAGTGTGCCATACTGGTTATTTGCTATTTCCCAGAACTTGGCTTAACCACTAACTACACTCCTGTTGTTGATCACATGACTATGGATTAATACTAAACAGATATTGGGTATAAATATTAATACAAAAACATGGGCATGTGTGTATAAAATATACATATATTCAAATCATAGAAGTCTTGGATTTTCAATTGCAGAGGAATTTGAAAAGTAGGTAAATGAAGAGTCTACTGAAATTGATTTCAAATGGCGCAAAAATAAGTCCCAAGAACATCTGCTGGAACATACGGCACAACAGGATGTTCAGTATCATGCCATAATAGTACACCTTGGGTGCAGCATGAGGCATGAAGCCAAAAGGCACATTGAGAGGAAAAAAATTCTGGAGAGAAACAAACTAAATAGCTAGAATTTTATTTAATATATATATAATAGTAGTTTCCTGTTTAGTTCATCCACTACATAAAATTAGCAAGTCTCACCACCAGGTATTTCAAGAAATCCAATGTTTTGTAGAGAGACTGCTTTCTTAATGAAAATACTTCCATATATTTTTAACAGTGCCCATGCAACCAAGGAGCCTAATATCCATTGTCTTTAAATCACCTGGAAATCAAAGAAAATATTTATATGTGGCTCAGAGTTAGACTGAGACATCACAGGGAGCCAGGAACCATGGAGAGATCAACTGGAAAGTGGAAGGGCTTCTTTCTACCTTGACTTTGTAGCATCAGGATGCTGTGGAAGGACTGTGTGTATAAAAGGGGGTGGCAAACTGCACATCAGACACCTCACTTAGCAAATTATGACATTTCCCATGGAGTGAGAACAATATAATTAAGCTCAAAAATAGGAGAGAACATTTTGTCATAGTTCTAGCACACTTTATCTTTCCTTCATTTTTACATAAAGGTTTGTTTTGCATCCTAATTCTGCAATTTATAACAAAATGCTCATTTAAAACAACAATTCAATACTATTGTCCCTTGAGAAGTCTCAGGAATCACAGTTGTCTTTTTTCTGTATCTCTCAGAGAGAAGCAATATAATTGTCAAAATTCTTCCAAAACGTGATTTCTCCAACGTTTTGTAAAAATAGAAACTTATGTGGTAATTAGGCATGAGGAGGGGGATGCAGAAAGCTTTCAAGGAATGGAAGACATTCTTGCAAACATCAACTTTCTCAGTTTAAAATTATATTCTTAATGTCAATTTCCAGACTGATCTCATTACATTTAATTAGTGACTCTTCCCACACCCACTTATGAACTGACCATTGTCTGCCACACAGTCAGCAGGTTGGTAACGCCATGGACCTCACTGGGGATCTCATGCAGTGACAGAGCAGTCACCACCACCTCCTGGATCTAGTGTGAGAATGTCAAAGGCTGCCAGAGGGAAGAAGGGAATAATAAATTGCTATCTGTGTTGATGATTATAAGATACACATGGGGTAGCAGGGAAACAAGGGAGATTCATGATTACCATCACATAATTATTCAGATAAGGGCACAGAGTCTTGAAGTCTCAATCTTGTTATGCCAGGAAGCTCACTAATATTGTCTGCATAAAAAAGACATTGAACATCTATTTCACTGAAGCTGGTTTTCTGCAGTGGGAAGGTCTGATGCGAGAAAGAGTCTGGCTCTGAATCTATGCTTCAGAAAAGAATTTTGTGTTAGCAATACATTGCATTTGTGAGCGTGTACTAGTGTGTGTATGTGTATTTAAGATGAAGACGGCTGAACTTGATGAGAAAGTGGGTGAATTGATGAAGAGAAACATAATAATAAAATATGTATGAAGACCATTAAATGTCTACTAAAATAAATAAACTCAAGCTAAAATATCCAGAATCTGTTTTCATGTTCAAATTAGCTGAAGGTGAGGACTGCCCTTAATGTGTGAATTGCTATGAATAGCTTCCGGAGGACAGTCTGAAGCCAAGAAATCATTAGAGGCACTCAGAGCGCAAATACACTGAATAACTAAGCAAGCATCTCCAGCACTTTGAACAAAAACTATTTAAAATGAGAGCCTAAGTAAAATTATGGAAAAGGCAAATGAATGATCCAGCAAAATGTTTTCATAATTCATTTGTAATTTCATCTTTCTTTCCCAAAACCTAGAAACCTATAGCATTAGAAAGGTACTTCTTTCCAGCTCCACTAAAATTTTTCTGGACTATGCACAGTGAATGAAGCAGCTAAAGCCCTGAAAGTCCTCTCATAATCAGTCATCAGGGATTACAAGGTGGGGGAGAAAACGTGTGCTAGAATATATCCTTCTCTATTCTGTAGCAGACCTGCTTCTCTTTACATTCCCATCTTTTTCTCAGCAACTTGCTGGAGACATTCAATCCTGGCCATTATTGGGATGAATGCAACAGTGCAGCAAAAAATAAATGACACTTAGAAGGCACTCAACTGCTAAAGTAAAACCAGAGATTACAGGATGTCAAGGTTAAACCACTGAGCTACCTATTTTAATATGAATGAAAAATTTCTATAAATAACAAACTTTTCTGTCCTGTCTTTCACCTTTTAAAGATAAAACTTGGTTTCTAAGGCAAAAAGAAACATTTCAGGGAAAAAAAGTATACTGAGTTGATATTGATGAAAGAAAGAAGGGATGATATATGGTGGAAAATGTTTCAAAACAAAAATAAATTTCTTGCTCTTGTGTTTTCCCTTCAGCACAATTGGGTCAGACAGCCCGTCCCTTTACAGGAACATGTGTAAATATAGGTTTGAAAGTGGTCAGTACAAGGGATTTGGTCACAGTACAATCATCAAGCTGTCTTGTTCTCAGTTTTATGCCAAAAAAAAGGATGCCAGACAGCCACAATTCTCTTGTTGCCGTGGTGGAAGAATATACACTCACATCTACTTTTTTAAATGTTTCTTGTTTGCAATAATCAATAATCTGAGGACGTGTAAATAAGCAATGGCTGGGTATTTCTGTCAAACTTGACAGATGTCTTTGATAAAGTGCAGTTTATTTTGCTCCCCTTAACATACAACACAGGCTGTAACTTCAAGATAAATCTGGGATTAAATACTATGATTGTGGGTGGCAGCATAAAGTTCCTAAGCACGCAAGTGGTATAAATGTCTCAAAGATCAGCAGATTCCCTGGGAAAAATGAGCTTGAATTTAAAGTTCTAAAACCACTTGGTCTTGACTCAACTCACCAATGTTTTCCAGATGAAAACTATTTAGGCTCTAAATGAATATGTGGTCCCTAAAAAATTAGTTATATGCATCTTTCATGCTCAACTGCAGTCTAGGTCTCTACAGAGGTTCCTCCAAAGAAAGACTGGCACAGCTCTACTCAGATCCTGATTTCAGCTGAAAACCTGGGAAAACCAAGTACCATTAAACTGGCTATGGAAACTTTCACCATGTGTTTGCCTACAGATAACAGGGGGCTGCTGTGACATCAGGTCCAGAACCCTGCTCTTGTTCTCATCATGATTGGTGAAAAATTATGACAAATCACACATTCTGCCACAGTAAGATGATGATGTGTCAAAGCTAAAATCAAGTGAATGGTGTAAAAATCAGACAGAAATTACAGAGAGTTGGGTCAAATGTCAGATCAGGTTACTTGTCTTAAGAAGTGGGAAGGCACAAGCAAAGGCACATTTTTATCCTTCTGTTGAAACATCTTGCCCTACATTTCCAGAGATGCAAAATAGAGATAACCTCTGGTATGCCCCTGGAAGGCCTGGCTGGAGAGTCTTGCCTGGCTGAGACCTTGAAAGAAACCATAGAAAGTAACACACTTTCATTTTCCCTAAGTGCAGCCATTACCCAAAAGAAGCTTAAAACCAAACACATGCAAACACACACATGTGTGCACACAAAGCCACCAACAACTTGTTCTACCCCAAGTTTAAAATTGTAAGTAAATCCCAAAGCAGTTTGATTCAACCAAGCACATGAACAAATGCCAAATCACTGATCCAGAGTCTCTCTCTCCCTTGGCAGGAGGAACAACTGAAAACCCTGCAGTCTGTTTCAGCTTGATCTACTTCATCCTATTTATCAAGACTTCTGTGTCTGCAGAGTCAGACCTCAGCCAGACCCTTTTCATTTCCCTGCAAGTTTTCAGCAGCTACAGATAAAGTACTGTATGATCTCTAGTGTGCCTTTCCCAAACCCATTTATTTCTCATCTGTCTGAAGTGTAGAAATTCCATCATGCTACTCCAAAGGGAATGGGCCTGGCTGAATTGAAGTTTATAAGAAGCTCATGCACTTCTCACTGAAGGATCTGCAGAAAAAGAAAAGTTTTGTGAAAATACTCCTTTTATTCAAGTCACTCAGTAAAAGTCACTAACTTTCTTAATCTTAGAAAACAAGACTGTTTTCTTTCAAGCTCTAAGCTTCTTGTTAAATGTTAAGACTGTGATTACATTTCCACCCTGTGAACGACTCAATTATTCCACATAAGAAACTCCTATTTTCTTGCAGTTGTTTTCTTGCCATTTTAACTAAATGTCTTTTCACCAGATGGGCTTTTTTTAAAGTTCTTTATATATGCATTGTATTCTAATTCACTGTCTGTCTCAGATATTGTAATATAATTTTGAAATTCCCTTTGCTGAAAAGAAGCTGACTAGAGTCCTGTATGTACTGTGCATCAGTCAGATCTCAGACTCCAGAGAATTTTGTCATGGCTTGTTTTCTTTAATTTTTTCAGGAACAGCAATCTGACAAAGCAAACTTGTGAGAGAAGATGACCACTGAAGTGGTCATTACAAAAGTTTATGAGAATTCAAGCTATCCAGTCTGACCACTTAGTGCTGTGGCTGAACCTGCCAAGTGATGTCTTTGTATATGCATTAATGCAGGATTCATCCTTACATTTATTAACAATTTTTCAGAAAAGGCCAAGCAGGCACTGATTAGAAACCAAACTGTGAACCAGTAGGTGACAGACCTAAACTGTCTGTAGCATTTAAACAAAACTATTCTTAATAAAAAGCCCACGTATTATAAATTGACCCTGTACTTCTAAGACAAGATGGGTCCTGCTCCTTGCAGGCTGCTCTTTGGTAGAGGGACAGGCAACAGTGCTTGGCACGGTGGGTGTCTTTTCTTTCTCTTGCTATTGACAATAACAGTCCTTGATGTTCACAGGAGGCAGGTGTCATAAGTCTTCTGTATTTCCCTGGGCTTACCACTTCAAATGCAGTTTGATGAGACAATTAATGTCTCGGTCACAAGGTCCAATATAATTATGAGAATTTGATCTTTAGAAAAAATAAAGTGATTTTCTGTGTTTAGGCAGCCCAAGGGTTTGTGTGCAGACTACATTTATTTGAGTGTTGCCATCAAGAAGACAGGGTGCCCTCTGCCTGCCAGATTTAATTCTGCTTAATGACTGCTTCAAACATTAAAAGAGTACAAAATAATGCAGCATTTTTTTAAAAAATCAAATAATTAACTTCCTGATTATAGTACTATGAACAAGGGTTTGGATTTGTCTCACCTAAGTGGGAGAGTGGATCACTGTCAGCTCCATTCATGGTTGGTAAAAGAAATTAGCATTTCTAGAACATATTTAATGTAATATTTAGGCATAAAAGGTGTCTGCTTCCCTACACTACTTACAGTAAATGATTCTAGATCACTAATTCGAAGACAAATGTCTGTGCCACTAAAAAAAGCAAAACAAAGTGAGACAAAATCCTGGAGTGAGACAAAATCCTGGAGCATACTTAAACATGTGTGTTAAGCATGGATATCTTAAGCTTTTGTTCCTCCTCAGATGCTCTGCTGTCTAATCAGCTTTAACCTCATCTCTTCTGGTCCTGGGTTTTCCTTTGTACATACACTTGAGACGTTTGTAATCTTCCTTTGCCTTTAGTCATTTATCCCATTTGATTTCAGGATCAGCATTTAATCTAGGCCTGCATGTGTTAGCATCATCTACTTCTTTGCACCCTGGGCATTGAGGTATGAAGTACAAGTAGCTGAAGTCAAAGATTTCTTTGAATTTTGCATCATAATCCTAGCTCATAATTAACACTTGCCTTCTGGTCTCAGTGGCTTCTTTTGAAGTCATGACATTTTCACAACTGCTGCAAGACTTGAAAATGGTGGATCATTGAAGCATCAACTGTATATCCCTCTCATTACATCTGTTAGTTCCAAACAACTGACAATTTTTCATAAAGGGTATATAAGACATGTTAATAATATAATTGACAGATTTGGCCTTTAGAAAGCTTTTCCTGGACTCCTCTCCTCAACTCCCACTTTTTATCAGTTGTGCCATCACAGTTTCCTTCCTCACAATGGTTTTACAAACAACATTTAAAAAATAGAGCAGAAGCTAAGCTGAGTGTTCTCCCCTATTCAACGACTGTTCACAGTTCACAACTGCTCTTCAAAAGACCCTCCTACATCCCTTCTGTCTGAGTTTGGTATTAAGCCACCCACCAAAGCAGGTTGGGATGTTGCAGGCAAACCACACCAGCTTGCTCCATACGCACGGCAGCCAGAGATGAGCAAGCATCACTTGGCACCATTTTTTGCAGGGAAGAAAGATGAACCAGGAGGACATAGGACCAAATCCACCATGTCTCATCTCATTTGTTCCAAAGGTAAAGGCCATTCTCAAATGTCACACTAATGTGCACATTTTAGAACTTCACAATCCTCCTTTTCCCCCAGTCTTACTCCCATTTGCATCATGCAACCACTAGTTGAGACATTTGGCAGCCTCCCTGCTGCAGACCATGGACCTCTGGGTACCCGACTTGTCCCTTCCTCATCTATTTCTTCCTTACCTTCTGAATTCTTGCCTGATTCCTATCATTACCAATCAATGTTTTATATCTATACAAATAAATAAAATTTCTCTACAAGGGCAATTAATAGCATTTATTTTTAAAAAGTGAGAGAACCTGAATCTATAGCCACATTTACATCCAGACTTCAGAACTCTGAGGCTTTTTCATTCCTTTGCCACAGCTTGTAAGTTGGGAATAGATGTAGGAGGAATATCAAAAGGGCATTAAGTGCAAGTGTGTTGCATATTTTCCCACCTGCCTACATACACTTGCATCACAAAAGAATGATTTGACAGGATGGGCAAAAGATAAATCATTGATACTGGTGATTCTTTCTATGATTTTAATGATTTTGATATGTCTGTAAGCTACAAGTGATTATTCATTTTGTAGCTACACACAAAATCTAACAGATCTCCAATATGCTAATTAAGGAAAGTGAAGTATGTTCACATAATCATATACATTAGAGATCAATATGACAGGTTGCTTTCCCTATCTCCAGTAAGCACTTCTAAATAAAACAAAATAGCTACTTGTAAGAGAAATACATACAAGAGATTTAGCACTGTCAATTAGCTTTTAATGCAGTAGAAATCAGTCTACAACACTGATATTTGTTCATGGCAGTATGAGGCTGTAGGACTCTAAAATCAAGTAACCCAATAAAAAGGAACAAGATTTCTTAGCACTGTATGAGCATTGGAGAAGCACAGTGAAGTTTATATTAGCATATCACAAATGTGAAACTGGGACACAGGCTCAATGCTAAATTAGAACAGCAGCTGGTATCCTGTTAGCAAGTAAAGTGTGTTTGCTTGGGGAAAAAAAAAGAAAGACCAATGCAAAATCAAGCCAAGCAAATGCACAGAGAACAATCAGTCAGAAAAGGATCTGTGAACCACACTGCACATTTCAGCTTGCCTCTGTACTGTGTGACACATCATTTCACCAAAAAAATATATTTTTAGGGGGGTCAGATCGTATTCCCTCATCTGAATTAAGAAGAACGTATTTTCCTTTATAGGCAACCTGAAAATTATCAAAATTAGGCTCTCACGGGTTTGGCCATGGTTTTTATTCTGTTTTCTTTCTTGCATCATGCAAATAAATGAAGTATGAAGCAAAATTTAATATTCTCCTATGTAGCACAGAATAATGCAGTAAGCAGGCAGAATGCACACAATACTTTCAGTTCTATTCCACACAAAAAGTTTCACTATTTATTTATTCAAAAATAGCCTTTTAACAACTAATCAGAGAACAACCAACTTTTAAAGCTGTACTTTCTTCTTTGACTTCCTCTCACACCATCCAGTTTACATAAAGTGAATTGGCCACTTGAACTCCCGTTCAAGACAGGGACAAATGAAAACGCTCTTTCAGACTAGCTGGCTGAGGTCACTTACACAGTTATTGAACAACTCCTATTATGTCCTCTCCTTTCAACTCTTTCCCCTTACTGCCATGAGTTTTCCAATATTTAATGGCTTTTGGGGAAGGTGAAGTCCTAAGGAGCTGCAGACACAGTGAAAGGTATCTAACTTTAGCCCAGTGAATCCCCAAGAATAACTGCTGGAGCTGGGCAACCAAAGTAATGAGTACTTAAGGTATCTATTGTCTAGCGGTCTAATTTGCCTTGCCTAAACTTCAATATTTGTAAAATATTCTGAGTTTAATTATTTTAGGAAGAATCCAAAATAATCTGAGATCCTTCAGGATACATGAGCAGACAATTTTAATTTAAATTTTAGATTTAACTTGCACAGGCAAAGCAGCTCCAAAATTAGAAGAAAATAGAGGAATGAGTACACAATCCTTACATGCTCAATGACAAGGATCATAAAACTCTTCTCACATTTCTGGCACTGGATGAAAATGCAGCATTTACTCTCTTAACCCTTCCTTGTAGCACTGTTTGCCCTGTTGACAAATACTTTAAAGGCTCTCGTTATGTTGCTGCAGTGTTATTGCACACAATGCAAACCTAGACATCAGGTTCCAAATAAATCAGATTCCTGTGCAGTGTCTCATCAGCTCCCAGTGACTACTGAGCAGCAGATACCTCAGCCAGAGGGATGGCTCAGCTCTCCTTCCAGCACAATGCCACACAACACACTCCACTTGCATGGGAGGGTTACATTTTCCCATGTGAAGGACTGTAACCCTCTCCTACTTCTGTGTAAGAGCAAGATGGGCTGGATTGGCTGGAATGTGACCTTTGATGGCCATATTTAGATTGCTTACTTAGAAGCTGTTGGGGCACCCAAGACCAAGAGAGCTGTTTTCAAGGCCATGAAATGTGGCTTCTTGCACACTTGGTAAGCAGAAGCCAGGAGGCAGGGATGACATTTGAGATGAGTTTCTAAAGGAGAAGCTCTCAGAGGCAATTACATGCCTCCACCGACTCCAGTGACCTGCAGAGCCAATGTCCTCAAGCATTCCATTAAATATAATGGTTACATCCCAGACTGCCACTGATCCCTGCCTGAGTACAGACCTGAGTGGATTTGCTTCTCTGGATTTGCTGTGCAGCACCAGACTGGTGTGTTGCTCTTTCAAAAAAACGAAAGCTATGAAAACTTAATAGCACTCTGATTTGGTGATTTAAAAACATGATGTTTTTAATGCATCTGTTTTAGATTTGTAGAAGACTTTAAAATATTGTTACACATTGATAGACTATGGTAGTGAAACCAAAACACCTGTATAAAACCTTTGCTATCAACAGCCTCATTAACATTACGATGATTAAGCAATATCAGAATAATGGGAATTTTCAATGTCATAAAGACCAAAAATTTATCACACTTTACAAAAGTTGAAAATATATCAAATTCTCATCACCCTTTCCTAGTTTTTGCAGGGAAACACAACTTCCACTCTGTCAATAATAACTAAATTACATGCAGAAAGAATGAATTGACTACAATTCCACTAACACATTTTTTAATGTTTTTCATATGTGGTAACTACCACCTTTCTGGAATATGCTATAATTGCATGAAAAATGCATGGAGAATGGCTGGTTCATTTATCATAGAGCAATCATGCCAGTATACCTCTCTTAGTACTTAGCCTCCTTTTCTCCAGAGATGATTTGGCTGATGAGATTTTAAAATGTCAAACTGAAGGTCTAGTTTGAAAGTCAGGAAGGGTGACTGCAGGTAGAGACTTCAGGACAGAGGTGAGAACATTTAAAATAACAGTAGAACATCAAATCTCATCTCAGAGAACAAACCAATCTACAAATAAGAATTAGGAAGAGTGATCTGCATGACTGACACATTGTGTTAGCTCAAGAAGAACAAATTTGGCATGCTTACTGCATGATTGAAGGTCAATATGCCTGAAAAATGATAAAAAGGTTCTGGGTTCAGGAAAAAAAGAGATATTAAGGCCAAGGATGCGTAACTAGCCCAGGTAACAATAAAGTATCTTTAGAATTAATGGTCGGTATCAGAGTGCCATCCTATAATGCCTACAGCCCATTTAGAAGAACTGTTTGGGCGAAAATCCTCAGTGACGCACAACAGGCTATTATGAAACAGCATTTGCTTCAATATATTTGCCTTAAAGTGCCTCAGATTGTTGTTGCTGTGACTTTATTCAATAAAATGTATTTAAAGTTAGTACTGAGAGCTTTTGAAAGTAAAAATTGCTGCCAGGTACCCAATACTGCTTTTGCACAGCTCCTGCAGTTTCTACATGAGCAAGCTGAGGCAGACCTAATTGTGCCAGTAGAACAGAACTAATTCAAGTACAAACAGCTTAGCAGGGGCATACGAGGCTACTTGAACCACCCTCAGAGGCACCAGGTTTGGACAGATTTTGAAAGACCCACAGTGATCTGAGACACTGCTGTAGGAAAACTGCTTAAAGCATTTGTGCTCCTATGCCCTTATCTTCACCCACAATAAGACCTGAGTTTAACGTTAAAATTGTCCATAGCAAGAAGAGAAGTAATAAAATAAACCACTGGAGCTCTTTAATGTAGAAGCAGGAGAAGGCCATCACAAAGAACAGTATAACTGGACCAAGGTGCTTCCCTGCCATACAGTTCCCAATAATATAACAGACTAACAAATTTATCTTTCATATATCTCCTCTACAGCCTTTTGATTTGCTTGATTTTCAGTTCTGGGGCTTAGAATAGAGATCACATTGAGTACTTCTGGAATATATCAATCAGCATGTGCATCATGAGCTAAAATGAGAAGTCCAGGAACAAGGAACTGCTGCTGAAGATCAAGGTTGGATCCTAAATCCAATCCTCCTTTTAAAGTGCTAGCTCTTCAGTACCTAAGTCCAGAATGATGTTTACCACTATGTGGAAGACACTGGAAATGCCATGTTGAGCACTGGCCAGTGGTGGGTTGGAAGGAGTTGATATGCTCAAAAAAGTGGCTCTAGAGTCTGAGACTGGCCATCAATTTCTTCCTCAGTGTGGCCAGGTAGTGCTGGCATGACCTCAGACAACGAGAGCTGTGGCAAATATCTGGGCAGCTGCACAGCACAATCTATTCCCCTAGCAGTTCAAATTAAAGCACCTAATGTATTTTCAACCTACTTCAGCATTCAGTCTACTTCTTGAGTTAAAAGTCATGCAGAAGGTTAAGGAAAGATTAAGTTACAGCACAATGCCCATGTTTTCTCAATTAATTTAAGTACTAAATCTGTAGTTTTGCTGCATTTTTATATCCTCTCTTTTCCAGCTTCTTGATAGCACTTAGGATCAGTACATAGCCTAGAATACAAAATAACTTGTCTTCTGTAACATTAAGTTTCCTACAAGCTTTACTATTTTAGCGCCATTTGGATTCATTCCCTCTGGCAATCCTTTCTTAATGTAAATGGTCCAAACTGTTCTCGCACTAATGTGCTGCACTACAGAAATACACTGCAGACAGAGTTCAAGACATTCAAAAGGACAATTTATCAATAAAATTTAAGCTCACTTCAAGTAAACGAAAGAAAGATCAGCATAATCCTGCAACAGTGTTTATTTTCTGGATTTTTACAGAAATTTTAAACTCTATGAACACTGATAATAAATGTCAGTGTTCATTTTCTTCCATTTAGTCCCTCAAAACCTCTTCATACTTGGTATTCTGTCAATTCTTGTTTTAAATCTTCAAAGATGTCTACTTAAGAACATGTAATGGCAAATTATACAAGTTATGTATAGGCACTGTCTATACAGTATTACTCCATTGATTTTAATTACCTTAAGCATGTTGTCCTTTTTGTAAAAATGAATAAAATTTCTATGTTTCTGAAAGCCTGCAGAAAGTAGCAGCATCAAAAAGCAATTGCTTATACGTCTATTTCATCCCAAAACAGAGCTACATGAAATCATGCAAATAATTGAGGAAGGGATGGTTGGCATATTTTTAAGTATACACATGAAAGATGTACAGGTCCCAGAAAAAAAAAAAAAAAACCAAACAAAAAAAACCAAAAAAAAAAAAACAAAACAACAACAACAACATCAACAAAACCTCTTACTTGAAAATCTGAGCAATAGAATTTAAGGCTATATTTGATTTGAGAACAGTCTGAGGAAATGAGCTGATGATCTGAATCATGAAATACCCACACTGAAATACATTGTCTCATTTGCTTTCCTTAGTGGAAATATGAACCTCCCTGATCAAATGGGCAGATACAAAAACATTCAGTATTCAGAAGTATTTTAATAAACCTAATATGGAGACAATTTGCAAATCATTTTAATGTGTAATCATGTAACAAATGGAAATTTTTGATGAGTGGACTGACCTCACTGCACATACAGTTTCTTCCCAGTTCTGGCAGTAGATACTAACTTCATTTAGGTAAGGCCGCATTGGGTAGCAAAACTCCTTTTGGAACTGCCATAGTTTTTCATATTTAATCTACTAATGTGATGTAAAAAGAACCCATTGCCACCTGAACTCCATAGAAGGAGAGTTATTAATAAAGGTACAAACATTTCACTGAAAAATGGGTAAAGAAGGCTGCACAGTCAAATAGACAGATATTACATCACTACCAAATCCATGCTTCCATGCAAGCGACTGTTTCCATGCAGGATGTGCTCACTTGCAACCTTCCTCTCAGGAAGAACAATACCTTCCTCTCCAGCACATCAGATAACACTGAAACTTTATTTGAGGAATTCAGCATGGGAATTACTGGAGTAAAAATCAACCAAATCTACTGTCTTTTAATGGGAAGACCCTGAGAGTACATAAGGTTAGGATTCATTCAGAACAACACTTTCATACTTCAAGGCTTCAAAATTAACTCCAAAGTAATAAATATTGTGCTATAATTCACAGGGCACTACTATGCCTTGGTATCCTTACTTGCACTTAGAAAACGACATTTTCATCCATATGTCTTCAACATTTTTTGCAGTGGAGCATTTGCAGAACATCAGTGACAGCAACTGCGATAGAAGTGTCAATTTGTAGAGATATAACAAGATGACAGATACTTCTTCCCAAGAGATATCAGCTATTTATAGTAATGCCTTGTTCCCTGCCCCTATAGCCTGTTTCTACCATTTCTTTTCTAATTTCCAGTCTCTTTTCTGCTCTTTCCATTCCCTTTCTTCACCTATTTCATTATGCTTTTTATGATATCTTGTCCTTTTCTCCCAGTCTCCATATTTAATTTTTTCATACTTCCATCATAGCCTAGGGCAGGAATGACTCATCCCTTCATTCTTAGTCCTCAACCAACCAGTTATATTTTTATATGACATCATTTACAACAATCATCATTTTAATTGTGTTTTAAGGGGGAGCTTCAACGAAATAAAGTGGCTTTAAAAGTGCACAGGTCTAAAAACAGAATTTCAAGAACAAAGTATATTCCCTCAATTAGCTGAACATACTAGACACAAACCTGCTTTAAATTTTCATTTCAGAAGTAAATTAACCTTTGTAGGTTGCAGTGATTCGAGTGGGTTTATATGCTTGCTAGGTCCCTTCACCATTGCTTTGCCTAATACATACTTTTCTCCTTACATACCTATATACAAAATAATGTCAACCACTCTGGCAGTCTATGTTGTTCTACTGTGAAGACAAAAAGAAATCGCAGGTGTGTTTTCTTCCTCTTGCAACACAGTGAATCTGAAGATTGAAGGAAGAAGACTTTTCTACCTTTAGCAAACCTATTTTACTCACAACAGATTTTTTCCATTTTTTAAAATGAAATTTTCAGCTTGTCAAAAGTCATGCAAGTCTGATTAAGAAAATACAGCTTATTGTGCAAAAGTATTGCAGCCTGACCTTAGAATACTTTTCTACCTGCACAATTTCTTCTCCTGTGCTAAATAAATCAGGGTGCCCTGCCCCATGGAAAATCATTGCTATTTTCTTGGTGCAGAGTGGACTGGCTCAGATGCCCTAAAGTAAGTGCACTCTGAATGACCCTAATAAGAAATGAAGCCAGAATGTAACATCCTGATCTAAATGAAGACGAAGAAAATAGTATCATTTATTTCATCCAGAACAAGATTATCCATGACCATCTGCAACGCACTTTACACAGATATTCATCATCTTGTTCTCAGGGAAGAAGCTGCTTCATTCTTCCCTACTCACCAAACAACATAGTAGGGTAAGGGTCTGTCAGCCTACAATACGGTCTTCAAACCTGAGCCCTTCTGTAGCTCCCTCAGTGAGACCAGAAACTTCTAATGTCACATTGCACTGTGTTGCAACTCATTTCACAGAGTGGGGCTATGAACAGGAACCTTTTACCTGGATCTCAGTCAACCCTTACAGTAACTGCTGATCTGCATTACTTACTGTTATATGAACAAAAATAATGCCTGTCAAACACTGACATTTAATATCTTCTGTCTGGGAAATGGAAGAAAAATGTAATATCTGGAACAGAAGACAGTCCAGAGTCAACATGTAAGTGGTGGATATTTTTGGCTTCCAAACTAATGAGTAAATGGCATTCCTCTTCATTAAAATTCAAGCATGGATAAATAATGCATGGATCTACTGATATACAGAACTATTTTGAGTTGTGTTGGGTTTTACTTTTGGCATTCTTCTGTTATGTCTGCTCAAAAAGCAGGAGAAGCTCCATACAGGTACCCATGAACAAGAAAGTGACTGATGACACACACCATTACCACATCCATGATGTTAGACCACAGATTTTCCAGAATTAGACACTTAATCCGCAGGCTGGGATGAGGACAAGTGAAACAGCTGAGGTTAGGAATCACAGCAGCCAGTATGCTGAGCAAGAGAAAACCAGAATAGGCAATTTATTCTACAAATTCTGTATTCAAGCTCTCACACTCTCTGAGATTTAGCCTTCTCCTAGAAGTCCAGCTTAGACTGAGATTCAAATCTGGTATCTCTCCTCCTGGAACTAGAGCCTAAATAATTCCCTTCTGTACACTCACCTCAACTGCCCCTTCATTTTCCCTTTTTAAACTCTCTAGAAGCAAATCCAGCAGGTGTTTTAAAAAACCCACTGAAGACATCTCTGGGAGCTGGTGGGGAGAGCTGTAGTGAGGAAAACTCAAGATCATGTGTGCTTGGATAGCAATTCGTGCTCTACAAGGCTGCAGGGCAATGCAAGACTTCTGGGCTAATCAGAATGGAACATGCATAAAAACCTGTGCCTAAGAACTTTTTCAACCCCCTTGTTTTATAATAAATATGATCACAAATGCAAAGAAATGGGTGAGTATGAACAAAGAGCTGAGACATGAAGGCCCTGAGTTTCCAACCCCACCTCTGAATGAGAACTTAAGCTCCTAAACAACTTTCTGAAAGTAATGGTATGTCCCTATGGGAAAAACAGGACACATTCACTGCCTGCCTCCTATTGGGAACAGCACTGTGTCTTTTGTCAAACAATTCCTCCTCATATGGCTGGGAGAATGTTCTATCATCTTCTCTGGTTGACTAGATCAGACCAGAAAACACTTCCCAGACCAAGAAGAGGCAAAACTTTTACACAAAGCAGTAAATGACTGTTCAGGAAATACAAATTAATATGGTCAACCACAGCTGGTTTACTGTTCTGTAATACTGTTTTGATAGTCCTTGGGAGAACAGGTAAAGAGGCTGAGGAAACCTCTATTTTACTTCCAGTCACAAACAGATTTTGGCTTTCATTTTCTATTTCCTGTCTAGTGATAAGTGAGCTCTCATCTTTCAAACCCTTTGAACTCCCCACTTTGTTTTCCCCAGCAGAAGTTAGTGTTCTGTGATCCCTGGAGTGGTTTTGAAACCCGGAGTGGCTCCCTAATAAGTGATTGAAGAGCAGGACAGAATGTGTAGTTGGTTTGCTCTTCAAGGATCATGGTACATTAAGTGGCTAATCTAAACTTTGAAAACTTCAATTACTTTACTTTCAAGAGAATGAGCAGAACTCCTGAAACTACTTCACCCACAGAGAGGTTAGGGAAGCTTAGAAAGGGCTCCATGAGGTTTCAGCAGTCTGATATCCTTAAGGAAGAGTGGTTTCCAGTATTTAAGCATGGAAATGAGACCCAGGAGCCAATAGGTCTAATTCTGCCTCTACCAATGTGTATGGGTTTCACTTAAATTCACCTTCTCCTACATGCATGTACCACATTTTTTACAATAAGTACTAACAATGGTTCCTGAGTACTCTGCATGGAATGTGTAAAGGGTATTACTGTCATTCCAGGAAATGTGGATCAAATTATTCTGTTAACAATGAAAAGACCCTTTCTGTCTGTCAGATAAGTTTTGCTGTGTTTACAGAATCTCTTAGACCACTCCTTGCCACTTCCTCAAGCTCTATTGACCAGTGTTGATTATGAGTCCATCATACTCTCTGGTATTCATTTCAGGGCTTGACATTTCTTAGGAAACTGAGTAAAAGACTCACAGAGAGTTCCTGGTACATTTCCATACATAACCTGCACAAGGGATTGCCTATTTAGTGGTTTAGCGATGCTGACCACCACAAGAGTGCCATGTCCTTCTCTATAAAATGGTTGGAATCTGAACATTAAGGCTCAAACATGCCGCAATATTTTTTTTTCAACATAGTATAAGTAACGATCTCATCTTTTGAGAAACCCTTCAGATTCTTTCACAACAGTGTTTACATAAAAATGTCAATGTGAGACACTGATAGAAAACAGAATACACAATTTGGACTGAGCTCTCGCGGTACACACTTTCTGGACTGTCACCAAAAACTGACTGACATCTTCACAGGCAGCAGATTAGATTCAAGCATCCAGCATTCCAAGAAGACATTACCCATTTTAGAAGAATTAAAAAACAAAGCACAAATAAACTATATGGCCAATGCAATTAATCTCTGGGAAAATTCCACAGAAACAAATAAGTAAATTAATAAAATATATTTATGTCTAAATCATTCTCCTTCATGGAAAGTCATAATAAGGTAACTAATATATATAACCCATTCTGTTATTAATTAAACCACCTCCTATCTAAGTTCATTGCCCACTAGAAACATACGAGAACGCACACCCAAAAAAAATCAAGACAAATAAAAAAAAATTTTAAAAAAGAAAGAGAATCCCACATTCACATGCAGCATTCATCTCTAAATAGCATTTAAATAAGGCTTAACAGATCTAATTATCAAGTACCTGGTACGGAATGCATGGCAATGAAAAGAATGTAAGTGGAGTTTGGGAACCAGGCAAGGAGAAATGTTGGCTGAGTAACTGGGGAGAACTGTCAGGCCTGTGATATATATCTGAACCAGGAATGGATTGAAAAAGAAGTTGTACAAAACACACCATTAGATAAATCTGAATTATTAGTCTTAGCTAAATTTTCAATATTAATAACAATATTGAGGAGTCATGCAACCATGCACATTTCAGAAAGGATAAAGAGCCAGTAACTATTCATACATAAGAATGTTGGAAGTCACAACTTATTTTTGCAATTTTATCTAATGAGCTTTTGAGCTGTAATAGAATTTTTTGTGGGACTACTCGCAATGACTTCACATTGATGCTTCCATTTCTTGCTTTTATTTGCCATCAAGGTGTTCTCTGCAAATAAATGGGCCAGAAAAAGTTTCCTTGTAAATGAAAGCACACTTTTCCCAGTCTCACTCTACAACTGATCCAGTGTTTGATCTCTGCTTCACTCTATACAAATTTTCTATGATTTTTTGATCATAAATAAGTCCACATAGAGAGATTTACTTCTGTATAATGAGTCTTCAGGTATGAAAAAGCTCCAAAACTTTACTAATGCACCAGTATTTCACATCTGTAAACAGCAACGTTTCCTGTTGACATTCAATTTTGAGTTCAATCTATATTTAAAATATCAGTAACTCCAGAGTTACAATCCATTTTACACTTCAGTGTCTCAGTTGTCCATATACAAGAGACTCATCAGAATACCCTGCAACGGGCATGTTTAGCATTAATGGGCCTGCTACCAGGCACATCCTTTCCATCAAAGCATTGAAAATCTCTATGCAAAAGGACCACAGCTATTTTTAATGACCTTTCCCAGATCAAGTTATGAAGCAATACACCCTGGTGTGGAAATGTCAGTGGGAGGCCAGCACAATAAGATCCAAGGTAAAATATAGTCTTTATGCAGTCATTAAACTAATACTTCTTAAGCTATAGATGCAGCCAGCATCAAGTAACAGGAGCAGGATTAGCCTTCATATACTTGTGATTTTTCTCCTTTTTTCCTCCCTATTATAGTTTATTCATCTCTGGAAGTGTTCAAAAAACAAGCAGATGTGGCACTTCATGATAGTGTTTCGGGCATGGTGGTATTTGGTCAAAGACTTAATGATTTTTGAGGCCTTTTCCAACCTCAAGTAATCTATGATTCTATCATCTTTCTGTCTTTTCTCCGTTCATGCTTCTGCAGGTTTTTTGCCTTAGGAAGGAATCCAGTGAATTCCTCCTGCAGTGAAGCAAAGCATCTTTGAAACAGTTCTGAGACCTTCAGAGTATCCTCAGCTCCCTTTTGATTAGGTCAGCCCAAGTGCAGGGTAACAGTGGAGTCACACCTCCTCAGCTTAAGGCATGGGACCACCTACATAAATAGAGTCCATTAAAAGTTGCTCTGTAACCTGCACAAACATAAGAGGCAGGAATGTAAGAGCTGAGGTTGGAGAGGTGCCTTTCCAGAGGGCCTGGACCAAATCTGCATGTAAGAACAACAGGATCAATAAGTGGTACCACAGCCTAACCTATTTAGGCCTCACTGAATACTCTGCAGCACTTCCAAACAGGGAGGGTTCCAAATTAATGACTGACAAAACATCTGAGGAAAACGAGCCTCTCCTCCCAACAAAACACCAATTTGTGTAAGAGCACTGGGCTGGCAGCCAGAAAACCATGTGTTATCATAAAACCTGCTCTGCCAAGGCTCTTTCTCTATACCTACAGGCAGAAACAGGCTTTATGAATTGATTTTAATCCTCTTTATAGAAGCAACTGTTTCAAAGAGGATGACAGCCATAAACTAAAACACAAGAAGTTCTACCTCAACATAAGGAAGAACTTCCTGACATTGAGGGTGGCAGAGCACAGGAAAAGGTGCCCAGGGAGGTTTGTGGAGTCTCCTTCTCTGGAGTCATTAGAAACTCCCTTGGACCTGTTTGTGTGTCACCTGCTCTAGGTGACCCTGCC
Organism: Eopsaltria australis; assembly: GCA_034509425.1. Taxonomy (NCBI): domain Eukaryota; kingdom Metazoa; phylum Chordata; class Aves; order Passeriformes; family Petroicidae; genus Eopsaltria; species Eopsaltria australis. The sequence goes on along the minus strand of JAVTVJ010000157.1, from coordinate 3,409,968 downwards.
TTGGCAGGTGTGTTGGACTTGATGATCTCCAGAGGTTCCTTCCAACCCTAACAATCCAATGATTCCGTGATTTCAAGAATGATGATGTAACTTCAACATATTTTGGCATGTGCATTTTGTATCAAGCGCTCAGCACATGAAATAGACAAAAGAAGATTATACTGTCTTACAGGGTGGACATAATTTGTACACATCTGAGCAGAGAGGTTAAAGGGATTTTCAAGATCCCAAGAGTGTAAGAGTAACTCAGTGAATGCCTGGATGTGCAAATTGTATCTGTAGCTCTCATACTTCAAAGTGTTTTTCCATAAAAGGTACAATCAAGGAAAGGAATAGAAAAATCAAAGTTTTCTAGCATAGCAGAACACTCACTAAAAAGCAACACTGCCATTTAATTGTGCTTTCATCATCCTTGGGATATGGATATGTGCAATTAACCCTGGTACACTGAACATGCACATTCACAGCAAACAACATAAGCGTGTATACTACAAATCTATTTTCTGTCATAACTTTACTCTCTCTTCTTTGATCTTCAACAGCCTTTAATTCCATGTGGTGGCTGTTCACTGCCTCTCTCTCTCTCTCTATATATATATATATATATATACTCCAAGGATTATTCTGTCTTCACTTTTGTGCCTGCTTTGTCTGTTGTTCTTGGGTTTTGGGGTTTTTTCCTGGATTTTGTTTTTACATATTGACCTTTATCCAGCAAGAAAACTGAAAATTATTTGACCTTTCATTGTTACCAAAAAACCCCAACAAAACTCATAAGTGCTGAATAATGATTGCCTGTGGTAAGAATTAATGGTTTTTCCAAAACTCTTCACTACTTGTTGCATATTTCTTTACAAATTAAGAAGAATTCTAAGAATTAAGAAGAATTCTTTATTCTAAATTGAAGTGCTTTTAGTAAATATAAAATGCATAGTAGCAAGTCACGCAGGCCAAAAGTTATGAAGGAACAAATATGATGCAATAAAATATTAATTGTCAAGGATCAACCCATCACTTCACTGATCCTTAGTGGTAGGGGACTACAAATGGGCAAATTCATGCCATGGCATTAACTTTTTGAAAGGTTTTGGACAGATCTAAGGAATTAGAGAGTATATAATCTGTGTTCTACTCTGGAAAAAAAATGGTAGAAACTATACAAATGAATAAATTAGCAGATGGAGTACAAAGATGTGGCAAAACAGGAAAAATCAAGCTGGATTTAACATTTCCCATACACTGTTCACAGACTTTTGAAGTCTCTTCATTCAAATGAGACAACAATCACAAATATGAGCTTGGTTATTCTGCTTGAATTTCAAAAAAGAATGAGAACCACCCTTCATGGAAGTCTCTTAAATAAATTATGCTCTCAAGAGGTAAAAGGACAGATTCTCCCATGATTTAACAGCTTGACAAGAATTGAAAATAAAGATTAGTAATAAAAGGCACCCTTTTGCTGTAGAAAAAAGATTTCAGTGAAGTGAATCTCTATTGGCACCTACATAATTCAAAATATTTATAAATCACCTGAAAACGAGGATAACAGGGAGCAGACCATGTTTGACAGGGATACTGAGATATCAACAGTAACAAAATGAAATAATAGAAAGACAACAGTGTAAAGCCACGTGATGATCTTGTGCTGCTGGCTAATTCTGGGCTAATTCCTGCCAATAAAGAGAGGGATTCATCTACTTAATCATTTGTGTCTTTAGTCATTTCCATGTGTTCAGGTACCCTTCCTCACCTCCAGAACCTCTCCTGAAGACAGCTACATCTTATCTACCCTGAGCCCTTCAGCAGGGATGTCTCAGACACACTAGGGTCTCTAAAAAGCATTCCACTCTAATCTCAGTGAAATTAAATATCAGGTAATACAGTCCTGACAAAAATAGGTTTTAAGTAAACAATTACTATTCAAAAATATTCAAAAATAGTTCCATATATGTTTGTTTTTGAATTTATAAGAAACCCTGGTTTATTTTCTGTATTTTTCTTCTTTTTTTTTTTTTTTACATAAACAAAGGGTGGAAATTTTCACTTATAATTTATCCTTTCAAGACACTTTTCAAGCTAATAGATATTTTTCTGGATGACTTCGACTTAGATTTACATTTTTTCTATCTTAATGACTGGCAGCTGATAAACATCATCTTCAAAATTCAGCTCATTAAGAGGATGATACTGATAGAGAAGATTAGGGTTTTTTAACCCATTTAAAATAAAATTTTATTTTTCCCTCCCTGTCCATAGGTTCTTTAACTTTCCCTTGACTAGAAGCATGGATAATATGATATCAAACTCAGTGTCTGAAGCTGAGTCTTAAAGGTGTTTCATGCTCCATTATTTTCTTTGTGGTATTACTCATGCTCCTACTGATCTCAATTCCCACTGACTACATTAAATTCATGATTTAATCCATTTTAATTCTACCAAAAGTAGGATCCTATAGATGACACAGCCTAAATATTTGATGGGGGTGGTAGTGGTGAGGAGGACTGTGTTGTCTTTTTTGATAAGCTCCTAGAGAGCTGCCAAATTTGGTTTTTACAAATATCTCCTTTTTTTTTTGCCTTTAACTCCTGGGTGATTGTCAAGCAGTAAAACCCAATTCTTGATGCACTTCCACAGAAGCTTTTTCACTAGTCACTCATTCAGTAGAGATTTGCCTCCTACCCTCATCATTCAAGGGCTTCCTATTTTCTCCACCTCGTTCCCTGTGTTGCCACTGTAAGTACATCTGATTGATTGGTCCCAGTGTATTCCTATGTCCCTCTTCAACAGATTTCCTGCTTCCCCACAGAGTATCCCCCCACTTTCTATTTTCCCTTCCTTTCTTTTCCAGTCTTGACCACTGCCTGACTGAGGACATCTGTTTTGAATCAGATATTGTTAACTTCAGCCAAATTTGCTTCCTGCCATTTCCTTTAGCTGCACTATCTCCCTTCCTTCTAGATTCCTAGTAAAAATATCTACTATGATTCAACTTTTTTCCAGGAGAACAGATACAATATATACCACCTTTGGAGAGCTTCCAATTATACAGTAGCAGAAAAAGTGTCCATATTTAGTTCCAATGTGTTCTGACAGGTGAGGTGATCTAACTGATTTGCATTTGTCCAAATTACTGGCTTCTCTTACATCTCCCAGTACAAAATATCTGTTTTAGGAGGGTGTGTTATTAGATGTGAATGCTACTATTGTCTGCCTTTGAGTTACCTGCATTCGTGACCTCCAAATTTGCTACGGTCCACAGAGCAACTAGATGATTTGAACAAATTCCTAAAACTAATCAGCATAATGGAATATTTTCAGACCACCACTATTTGTCAAGAGTTGTCCAGTCTCTCTTCTTCAGATGGTACATGGAATTTCCCACCAGTACTATTTTAGATCTGTTGTTGTAATGAAAAGTTCTACTTTAGGTTTTGGTTTTCAGGGGGATTGATGAGGTATTTCAGATGGGAGTCTTGTTCTACAGGACCATATTACCATACTAATGCTCATGATTTCCTGAATTTTTGGCCTTTACATTTCCTTGGCATGCTGCTCTGAGCTGAACTTCTCAGTCATTAATGAAAATATAAAGCAAGTCTGCATATAATGTTGGTGCTGGAAGCACTGCCAGCATCCTTACACAACTCATATATATCCATCTGGGCACAGTCACTCCCAGGGGTCTCGGAAGTCAAGTAGCAAGATTAAACGCCAAGCCAATTGGCATGAACTTGTCTTTAAAACTTTCAGAGATAATGTAGCAAATCCTTAAAACCAGCAGGAGTTGGGTACCTAACTGCTCTTGATGTTTTTGAAAGTCTATCTCTAAAAAATACAAGCAGCAGCTAATAACTTAGCAATTCCATCAAAACAAGCAATTAAGTGTGTCTTGTATGATTTGTTCTCTGTAAAAATCATGCTGTTTGTTTACCCAAACTTCTATTACCCTCTAGACTTTACTGATTTCATCTCCGGGTATTTACTCAATTATTTTATAAGGAATTGAAATCTAATTCATGAGCTACTCACAGTGGCACCTAAATCTTTTTTCACAGCCAACCTGTCAAATGAAGATGATCAGTCAGTATAAAATAGACTATTTTTGCCAATGCATATTACTATACTTAGAGAGTAGAAAGTAACTGAGCTACAGTTCAGTTAAATTTCATGTTAAGTTTGCTGAGCCTCTCAAATTATTTTAAATTACCTACCTTTCCTAACTTTCTGCCCTGATTTGACTGAGCAACGTAGTTTAACTACTGTAGTTCTTGACTTTTCTACCACAAATTAGCATAGGAATGTCCTATGCAAGGGGTTAGGCAAAGGTCCTGTAGCTTTGCACAAGGCATTAGGCTCTGTTCCAATTCAGTTTCTTGCTGTTCACCCAGTTTGTCACTGAAGGTGGAGTTTGTGCCCTTTTTTGTATGTAAAGTATCTTAAGAGAAATCCTAGCAAATACACTCAGAAAAAGATAGTAACTGAAACCATGAGCATCACCTCTGCTTAACATTTTATTACTCTTAGTACATTATATTAAATTCTACAGTCAGGGGCAGCTTGGCACCTGTTAGATGGTGACACCAACATTGTCATACGGTCATGAATATTTCTGCCACACCTTGAGAAGAGCACAATGGAAATGGTTGCAGATCCATAAAGTGTGGTGATCCTAAGAGCTGCCTGATATGGCCCTTAGGTACTGGCTCCTGCAATGCAGCTCATGAAATTACAAATAACAAAATTCAGAAAAAGCAGCATGTTGGCTAGAAGCAGGGGGGAATGCAAGTAAGAAAGGAGATAAATGGTTATTTTCTAAATTCTCTGCATCCTACTGCAAGCGCCTGCCTGAGTTGTGCTTCTAAAAAAAAATCACGATATATCGCCAAAAGCTCTCAACCCTACTCCCATGCCTAAACTGCCCTTTTGGCAGGGAAGATTGCTTCATTCTTTTCCCTCAAAAGATCAATGCAAATTGGGATGCTGTCAGTATAACTGCATTCTTGTGAAGGGAAATTTAGAGCTCAGCACAAGCTTCACTCTGGAGGGTGCAATGACCAGCAGTAACAAGTAAGGCTCAGACAGAGGAAGTCTCCATCCTCCCTGCAAAATGTGGCCACTTATATGTGGAGAGATAAAGGAAGCTTCAGCAGAAATTATGGGAAACATACTTCTGGAAAGTCTGGTGCCTGAAATCTTGGAGACATTTAAGCAGGGGAGAAGGGAGGGATGGGAATGGACAAGGACTTCACGAACTGCCTACTTGGACTTGAAAACTTATATTTTGTCCAAAATGCATTTCAGTCACAAAACTGCTTATGTGGATCCAGGAGTTCATAGCTCTGTGATGCATCCGTGTCTGCTAGACTGGCAGTGTGAGAGAGTGTTTCATGGGAGCTCATCCTGCATAGAGAATAGAGATGGGAACAAGGTGCTGTTTGTTATTCCCCAGCCTTTTCAATTTCGTGGCAGTTGGGGTCTTCTGGCTCCTGTTTAGAAAGCAAGATAAACTTGAGACTTCTGCAGGTGTGACAGTATCTTCAGTCAGTGAAGAATAAACACAAAAAGTCAAGAACAAAGATATAAAGACAGCAGTACCAAGAAGTGAATGAAAGACTATGAAAAAAACAACTAGTATTTACTTTTCTATGCTTGTAAGTCAAGTTATTTTAAAGCAAAAAAGTTTAAACCACCTTGAACACTGATAGCTTCAACCTGCATCTATGACACAGATTTCTGAAGCTCTTCTTTTCTGATATCCAGTTTTAAAGTATGCTATTATGGCAATGCTTTGGGTTTGCACCCAAAAACTGAACTCCCAAAATAATGATTCTTTTCCCACCTCCTGTCTTGTCTCCCTCCCCACCCCCGCCCAAAAAATTAAAATGTCAAGTGCTTTTTAATACAATAAAATGTGTGGTTTTCAATAACTTTTCTTTCACCCTCAGTTTCAAGATAAAAAGCATTTAATGCTGGCCCAGGAAAATTAAATATGGAGTCTGAAATCATACCACATTTAGACTGTACTGTATGCACATATACATCTCAAAGAAAGCAGTAAGTATTTGTCTGTCTAGCTTGGTGTAAGCCAAGGGACAGACACGGTAATTTTACTTAGGGTCTGTTGAATGCAATTCAGAACTCAGAAGTTCCTCTGGAATAATCCTTGGTTGCTTTATCCCAATCCCACTCTGCCTCAGACCAACAATGATGCTCTGCATTTTATGTAAATTCACCAGTAACAAGGACTTAGAAATTAACTGACAATTCTGTTAATTACCTATGAACCAGAACACAAAACAACTCCCTCTCCCAACAAAGCTGTCCTGATTCTGTAGATTATCACTACTAAACAAAGTAAAACCAAAAAATAGTACTGAACCCCCATGTCCAAAATACCATTTGAAACTTGCAACGTAATCAGACATGTATGAATAAAGACATCAAGATTGGTTTAGTAAACAGACCATTCAATAATCTCCTTTTTCTTGGATTTTACTGCTTAACAGCAGTTAAGCACATCTAAGAACCCAATAAACATGCAATATGGTAAACTACTACTGTGAATGCTATGAATTCAAATTTGTTCATTTTCAGAGGTGATAAACTGAGGACTCTTTTCTACTTTCATTTCAAAATCAATTTTGTCACTGATTTTGCTGAAACAAAAAAAGGTCTTATCCAAAGACCTATCATTTAATGAAAAAGAAATACTGTGAATAACTTCAAAAGAGCTTCCAAATTTCATATCATCTACAATGGAACAAATAATACTCAAAAAGCAACAGAAAATAAATGAGAAAAATGGAAAGATCTGTTCAAAGGCATTTTTTATTTTAGCAGATGCTGAGTTTCCATAGAACTGATGTTGCAGAAAGTTAGTGGCAATTTGAATTTAATGAAGGATAGCTGAAAAAAAAAATCATTATTCAAATCGCCCCCTTAAATCTCTAAAGGCACCCTTCATGCACACAGCGTGAGGGGGAGAAAATGCGTAGCTGAGCAGATATTATTAAAGTAGAATATACACTGCACTAGAAAACTGATAAGCATATACTTGATAAGTAAAACCCTCTTTACTATCCTTATGAACTGATAAAGTAAATGCCAAGATTTTATTATCAAACCAGTACTTTATTTTAAAAAAGTACAGGAAAGGATCCAAACTTCCAAGATTTAATCACTTTTACTATTGAGGGAGAGAGGGAGAAACCTTGCCCTGTTCCACTGCTGTGAATCTAGATTCATTTATCTGATAGCAGAGTTTTGTTCCACTCATCCAATTCTTGTTTTAAGGAGTTTTGGTCTACCAGAAGTAGTGCCCATCTGTAACCTCAAACTTAAGAAGCCATTAAACTCCTGATTGCAGGAAGCAGGAAAGATATTCCACGGGAAATATTACTCTGTACTTGATATCTTACCACACCTTATGTCTAAGCATCAGCCATGGACTTCTACCATCTGCAGAGGTACAGAGCTCCTTTGGGACTTTTGTTCTCTCTCCTGTGGCCAGTTTTAAGTTTTACGAACCATTTAAAGTGACTGAGTCTGCTAATGCCAAATGTGACTAAATTTGCTTTTTAGTAGGCAGACCTGGGCTGAGCTTACAATCAAAGGCTCCACTGTGCAGAGATGCAACAGATCAGCACATTCAGTTCTGTTTTACAGTAGCAGTGTAAATCCAGGTAGACCACAAATTCTCAGGTGAGTTATTCACCTGGCTTTTTTACTGAGACCAATCTTTAAATAGTGTGGTATGTGCTTTATCTTACACATTCATGCAGTAGCAGAGACCAGCACAGGATGACAGCAGTGGTTAGAAGTGTCTGACAGTGAATAATTTCCAAATTCTCAAGTGAGGTTTTACATGATCCTGTTCCCTGTAACAGCAGATAACTGGGTTCCCTCTCCTGAGGCTTATCCCCTATCCTTCAATGCAGTATTGCCATTCTGCTACTGTCATGACATTTAAATATTTCAGGTGGCTATCCAGTGTTGGAAATCACTGTTCTTCACTCGTGACTGGCTTTTTCTGATTACCTATTCTGCAAGGATAAGCAGTTTAAAAATAGTAAATGTTTATTGAAATAGGAATATCCCTAAGTACCTCAGAAATAAGGACATGGCAGAGAAGAAGAAAATGTGAGAGTATTCTGTGGGTGAAAAGAGAGCAACAAAACATGGAAGAGAACTCCCTTACCCATCCTTTCATTCCCGAAATATTTTAAGACCCAGGCTTCACTCAGGAAGTCTGAGATTAGTGGCAGAGAAGGGAGTAACACAGCAGTCAGACTGAGAGGCAGGTGGCACAGCAAAAAAGAACAGGAGTGAACACTTGCAGGTTTAGATTAACTGGAGACAGGGACAGAGTTATTTATGCAGCAGAGATCAGTACAACTGGGGTAAACTCAGGAGCTAACACCAGAGGCTTGAAAAAGGAGACACTGAAATCTATGTATAAAAATGCATATACGTAGTATATATTTGTGGGAGGAAAAGCTTCAACTTTCCTGTGGTTTTGCTTTTTCTTTAATTCTACAGCATCCTGTTTTAGATGTTTCCACCATATATTATAAACAACTCAGAGGAATAGAGATTGTGTAGCCTCTAAATGAGATTGCCCTGAAACTCAGCTTTGAGCAAAGACAGTGACAGTGGAGCAGATTGCAGATCTGACAGCTCCTGCACACTGTGGCTGTCCCCTTGCTCCACAGGCAGAGCCCAGCTCACAAAATAACCCAGCAAAGGGGTGGACCAGGCCACCAAACTAATGTAGCAGAACCCTTTTCTGAAATTATACCTGTGATTGGGAATATTTTTTTAAATGCCCCTTCCCTTTCCACAGAAGAGTAACATTCTTTTCTGTCATTCATAGCTTTGTTACAAAGTTCCAAGGTTGCTTCAAGAGCTGACCAGTTGCATGGCACAGTAAAGTACAAAGATGTGATATCATGCATGGACTATTAGCTTTATAATGGGTAAACTGGGTTAATTACCCTCAGTGCAGCACCAGTTCCAGAGCTGATATGCTCATTGTATCCCTACAAAATGCAGTCATATTCTCCACCTCTCTGCTTCTCACCCTTATTTTTAAGTTGGGGATAACAGCTTTTCCCAACTTGTTCACAAGGATCTTGTGAAAACTAATTAACACACTGAGATGCTCAGACGCTGAGGAAATCCAGTGAAGCATCCAAGGTAGGAGAGAAGTGATGGCCCTACCATGGATTACATGAATAGCTGCTCTTAGAATGACTGACAGGATGCATCTGAATCCATAATTAATGCTAAACACTTCAAGCAACTATTTATCCCTGTGATTTCACATAAGGTGGTGAGTCTTGATGCAAAAAAGGCAGATTTTCACCCAGAAAAGTTCATGGAGGGTCACTGGCCCAGAGAGATGTGCACAGAAGCTCCAAGAGTCATCAACAAACAGGGCTGAGCACCTTTGGGTTTTGGCAAGGCTCAAATCCCAGGAAGGGATGATAAAATTCAGGTCTGTTTGCACGGATAATTGAAGCTCTGGTTTTCAAACCCCTGAAAACAGAGTACATTTAGACCTATAATTCACAGTCTTCCTGTGACATGTAAGAGCTTATCAATTATATGTTTTACAGGAAATTTATATTCCCTGCTTCCTTAGAGAGCACAGAACAAACGAACAAAGCAAACAAATCCTAATTTGCATTTGTTCACAACTGAAAAAAAATATGTTCCAAACAGCAGAGAAATGAGTATTCTGCAGGGAAGAGTAATTTCTATCAGCATTTAAAGAAGCTTTTTATATTCATTTCTTGTGAGAAGCCTGTAAAACACCTCTCTGATATATAAGTTGTCCCAGTCCCAGGGAAGGATTCCCATGCTTATTTAGAGTGGCATCTGAGTGATACCAACAGGGTCAAAGGGAGTACCCCCAAGCACTTCACAGGAGACATTCAGAACTTTCCAGGAATAAATCTTTGAAGGACACATTTGCTAAGATGGCTGTTTATAGCCATTTATGTGATAAAGAGAGACTTTTAGGTTCCCAGAGCCCTTTAAGTGCAAATGACATTATACACTATGTATGTACTGAATGAAAAATAGGACTTGCAATCTAAAAGTACCAATGAAAATGCCACTAAAACATATGGTCTATTATGGTTAAACAGATTTTTTTCAAGGTATTAAGGAAAAAGGCATTAGGTATAATACCAGATTCTGTGAGATGATGTAATACCTCTACACAGCTTGGGCTATGCCCAGATCCAATCCTGTTTTCATTTGCATTTTGCCTGGAAGTAGCAGCTCTACCTATCTATTGAGGGTAGTAGGGCTCTGCAGAGGGATCCAGACAGGCTGGATTGATGGGCCAAGGCCAATTGTATGAGGTTCAACAAGGCCAGGTGCTGGGTCCTGCACTTGGGTCACAGCAACCCCAGGCAGGGCTAGAGGCTGGGGGAAGAACAGCCAGAAAACTGCCCCTGGGGGTGCTGGGCAGCAGCAGCTGAACATGAGCCAGTGTGTGCCCATCTGGAACAGAAGGCCAATGGCACCCTGGCCTGTACCAGCAATGGTGTGGCCAGCAGGACCAGGGCAGGGATTGTCCCCCTGTACTCAGCACTGGTGAGGCCACATCTCCAATCCTGTGTTCAGTTCTGGGGCCCTCTCTACAAGAAAGACATTGAGGGGCTGGAGCGTGTCCAGAGAAGGACAACAGATCTGGGGAAGGGTCTGGAGCACAAGTTATGAGGAACAGCTGAGGAAGTCAGTGGTGTTTAGCTTGGAGAAAGAGGCTGAGCTGGGACTTTCTTGTTCTCTACAGCTGCTTGAAAGGAGGCTGTAGCCAGGTGGAGGTCAATCTCTTCCCCCCCGAGTAACAAGTGACAGAATGAGACGGAATGGACACAAGCTGCACCTGCGGAGGTTTGGTCTGGATAGTAGGAAAAATTTATTCACTGAAAAGATGGTCAGTCATAGGAACAAGCTGCCCAGGGAAGTGGTGGAATCACCACTCTTGAGACTGTTCAAAAGGCATGTGGATGTGGCACTTGGTTTAGTGGTGAGCAGTGCTGGGTTAACGGTTGAACTCCATAATCTTAGAGGTCTTTTCCAAGCGCAATGATTCTATGGTTCCAAAAGGATAACTATAATGAAGTATGTTTGGATTACCTAAAAGGAAAGTCTTGTACCTGCGTGTCTGTTGTACATCCACACTTTGACGCAGACTTGGGCTACACTGGGAAAACCATGGGATACCCTTTCAGTTCAGACACTGTGTCAGAGCTGGCTGCACAGGTCTGCTGCATCATCAGTCAAGAGAAACACAGCCTTCCATAGCCCAATCCATCCATACCAGTGTAAGGGGGAACTGCCCCTCAAAAGTGTTTATAGCTCTCCAATGACATAAATCTGGACAGATGAATTTCACTGTCAGCACCACTATCAAATACTGCTGAACAAGGCACAGTTTCTGTCTTTTTTCTGCCACAATTGCTTCCCCCACAAGTTTCTTCTAGAGATTTTTACTACAGGCAAAGTGAGGCTGCTTGCATACAGTTTCCAGATACCATGACAGGAGTTACTGACCTGTAACTAAGAGTCCTACTCTTCCACTTGAGCTCCCCTTCACCTGTTTGCTACATACACATTCACTTTTTTAACTTTTATATGATGAACTTCTTTGGTTTCCTAAAACAAAATATTTAAATCACTGCCTCATTTTACACTGCAGCACATCTAAGAGAAAAATAATGAAAACAAATTTGCTGACTTTACTGGGGATTAGAAACACATCTAAGCAGTCATAATAGCCATAATTTCTGGTTATTGCAGGTTGCAAATAAAGAGTGGAGCTGACTTTGGTTTTGTGTATATTGCCATAAACACAGAATGTTTGACTCACTCATGTTTGACTTCAGCATGGAATTTCCCATGTCAGGAGAGTGTGTTTTTTGAGTAGCAATATCCCTGGTATATAACTCCCAAGCTAAGTATAGCCTATCACAAAAACTGTACTCCAGCAGTGCTTTCCCTCAGGGAATAATAAATAATAAATAATAAATAATAAATAGTATAGAAATTGGATGTGCACATTGGTTTTAAACTTCAGTAACACTGTCAAAGTGTTGCCTGGCTAAATGAGCACTTAAAACAGAATTTTAAAATACTGTCCAGAAGAGAATTAAGTGTTGTTTAATTTTTTTTGCTCATAAACCTCATGAGTTGCAATGATTTTAAGTAGTTAAATCTATATTTGCTTTTCCATAAAAGTACCTTTAAGTAATTGCTCTCATAAAGATCAATACTAGCTTTCAGCTTACACAAAATTTCTATAACCAAGTTAGAAATATTTTGCTCTAAATTATGCACTGCTAAACTTCTGTGACTGAGACTGCTGTAGAAACATCCTGGTGCTTTCCATAAAACAAACAAAGAAATAAAGACAGCAAATATCCTATACATAATGTGTGTTTAATGAGATTACTCATTGTAAATAACTCATGCAAAATGTTTCCTGTTGATGATGTCAAGCAGCTATGTGGGTCAGTCTCCAGATAATGGTTTTGAGCAGCTTAATGTTTATCACAGAAATTTTTAAATGTATTATCAAATTATCTTCAGGGTTTCTGAGTTTGTTTTGCAATTTTCAAACCCTTCCCTGGTTTCACTGGGATCACAGGAATGGCAATGGGAGGAAGGACCACATATGTTATAAGTTAGGTATATATATTTCTTTATCAAAGGGCTATTGCCATTTTAAAAAATCTTCTATCCCCTTTCTTCCCTACTATTTGATAATATATAGGACCAAATGGCTTCTTTTGCCTTATCTCTCTCAAAATTTGCTCCTAAACCTAATCCCTTCTGTTTACAGATATTCTGCTAGCCTCTGTGTCTCTCCACCCAAGCATGAAGCATTTGCTGCCCTGCTGGCATGTGCTGTGGTTTACTGCTAATCCAACACTACCTTAGTCTAGCTGGAATTTTCCCCACTGAATTTGTAAATCAGATTACAGGAGATACTCTTCAGCACCTCCAGCTACTGCCAACAACAATAGGAACAGCATGTTTTTCCCTGGGGAAGGCTGGGGAGGGGTGATGAAAACAAGAAGGAAGCATCAGAGAGCTCTCCAAGGGGAAGGGGGATTTAAGTAGCTTTTTTAAAAAGCAGCTTCACAGCTGGCAGTTGGTGACAGACTCAGCATTGCAGGCTACAGACAAACTTTTTAAACCACTCCTTTTAATGAAGTGGACAACAAACTGCATTAAGCACTAGGCAAGGTACGGGAGTACAGGGGTACAGGAGACGTAGGAATTAAGAAGATCTGCAGGAATATAGAGACCTACCAGAAATACGCATGGCATTACTTTAATACCTCATTTAAAAATAAAACTAGGTTTTAGCACTCAGAATTTTCCATTGCCATCAGCACTGAAGCGAAAGACAGAAGAAGCACTGTATTAATAGCTCTGTTTTCAAATATTTCACTTTAGCCACAAAAAACATTCACCACCACCTGGATTGTGAGTGAAATTTATTAGCCAACAGGGGTTTAATAGAAAGAGACTTAAGGCTTAGAGAGACCCTGCAAAATGTATTTTTTGGAGTGCACAGCAATCTGTTTATTTTATAGAGCACATCTACACTGGAGAGGATGGGACATCATTAAAAGGCACAATGCTTGTCCCAGGAGAGAGCTGACTCCTGCCAAACAGAGACTTCTATTTGTTTCGTGTTTAACTGATTTCAGAAACAATTCTTCTAGGCTTGTAGGCCTATACCAAATTAGAATATGCACGTTTCAGTATGTTTCTGCTTGGCTCCATATCATGTCAGAACATTCCTTACATAGAGCACAATCACCAGAACTAACATGCATCTTCCAAGTCATCTTCCAAAAATACAAGTTTCTTTAAAACAATTCCTGTGAAGTGAATCTCAATACAAAAACCTTGATTTGTTTAAACCAGGAATGTTTATGGGTTAACTCTCTGATCAGGCAGGCTAAATCCAGAATTGTGCAGGGCATTAGTTCATTCCTGTCCCTCCAGTGTTCCCAATAAACCAGGAAAAGAAAAAGCAGGAGTAACTATATCTATCCCATGTAAATAGATCTATCCCATGTAAATAGAGCAAGAACATATGCAGGTTCAAAGAGGAGTAATATTTGCTCTCCTTGTGCTATGGATAAAGGCAAATCAAGGGGCAGAAAGACTCAGAGTTCAGCTGCAGAGAAGCCTGGCATCCAAAACCTTCACTAGATTTCTGCAGAATGGAGCATCTATGTAAATCTGCAGCCCGTGAGCTATGGCAGCAGGTACAGTTGCTGCACTTACCCTGCAAGGACCTTCCTTAGGTTCATCTTCCCTTAAATTCACTGTCCCATTCTTCACATTGAGGGGACAGCTGATGCTAAATGAGGCTCTGCTTAATGCATGTGCCAGATCCTTTACCTTTTGTGCCCACATCCCTTTTACTGCTCCTTCCTGCTGCTTCTCCATGGCAGATGATGCCCAAAAGGGATTTTTTCCGTGGGCTAGAACTGTGGGCCAAAGAGCTCTGCTGAGAATGCAGCAGGGAAAAGCAGAGGCATCCTATTAATGCTGCAGGGTGATCTAAGGTGAATGCTTGTGCCGAATGCCAAGCTCAAGAAAAGCTGTCAAGTGGGCTAGAAGGAAAGACAACCCCAAATGTTTTCGCAACACAGGTGCAGCTTCTGACACTTCATTATCTTTACATAATGGATCTAGCTAGCGAGCAGCCACAGCGACGGGGAGGTTTAGTATGATAGAGAGCAGTACAGTGAACTCCTTTTGGAGTATTTTATAATCAAACATTACAACCCTTTGGAAGACATGACTAAAAGTGCAAGTGCAGAGAAAGCCACCCTTAGGTAATTCCCTTGATTAAAACTCTCAGACTTAAAATGAAACTAATTAAGGACATTGTGAAGGCACAGAAAGGCAGTATTCACTTATGGTCTCTTTTGCAGATGGTGAGTTGCCAAACAGAATTGAGAATCTTAACTGCAAGGATCATCAACAGATTCTAACAGGATGGTAAATTAGGGATGGCAAAAGTCAGACTGTTACATAACAGCAATGCTGCAAGGTCTCCTGGTTCTTGCATTAGATGCAAAAGGCACTCCCAAGAGAGGACACAGTGCTTTTTACAAAAAATGCTGGAAAAAGAGAGCCCAGACATGCCATCCTCAGTGACACAGATAGCACAACTGATGAAAGAGGATACCTTTTCTAGCAGATTGTTTTTCCTTCCTTGTCCGACACTGTTCCCTCTACCATTGTCGAGAGACATCCATACACATGCTGTTGTCATCTAATAGAGTTGTCACAACTGGCCAGATGTCTGGGGTTTTTTCCCCTACAAGCCTTTTATAGGAGGCAATGTGTTTTGATGTGTCGCTAGAAATTTTCTTTTTATTAATCAGCTTTCTACCAAAATGCTGATGTTTCATAGATACTTTTCTGTGATAAAGGCAAGTCAGTTAAAAAACACTGTTGAAAAAAGATAAGGAAAAATATCGAATATTTAGAAGTTAATTTCTGTCTGATTTAATTTTCTCCAACTGTCTGCATTAGTCTCCCAGGAAAATAAGTCTACTGAAGTATAGTAAAATGTGCCTATAAATATCTGATACAGATAAGACAGACTGAAAAATCTGTTTGGCTGCACAGAATATTGTTTGATAAAAAAGAAACAGAAGGTACTTGGGAATTACAACTTATTTGCCTTCACTCCATTCAGCTTCTATAATCAGGAAAAAATATAGATAATAACAAGCTTCAAGTAGGCAATTACCTCAAGGACCACATGTTGTACTCTAGAATCAAAAAAAAATAGCAACCAAGTGAATGGTTGAACTGTATTCTAATAGAAAGCTGGGGTTTTTTTTTAATAGACTCAGAATTGTCTGGGTTAGAAAAAACTTTAAAAGATCTTCTAGTCCCACCCACCTCTGCACAGGCAAGGACACCTTTCACTAGAGCAGGTTGCCCAAAGTCTCATCCTGCCCAGTCTTGAACACTTCCAGGCGGGGAGCACCCACAGCTTCCCTGAGCAACCGGTTTCAGTGCCTCAACAACCTCACAGTAAAGAATTCCTTTTTTATGTTCAATCTAAATCTACCCTCTTTCAGCTTAAAAACATGACCCCTTGTCCTGTCACAACAGATTCTAATAAAAAAAATTGTCCCCATCTTCTTTACAATCCCCCTTTAAATGGTGGAAGGCTACAATTAGGCCTCCCTGGACCCCCCTCTTCTCCAGGATGAATAGACTCAGCACTCTCAGCCTGTCTTCACTGGAGAGGTGCTCCAGCCCTCTGACCATTTCCATGGTGTCCTCTAGACCTGCTCTAACAGGTCTACATCCTTCTTATGACAGGATCCCAGAGCTGGACACAGCACTTCAGGTGGGGTCTCATGACAGCAGAGCAGAGTGGCAGAATCCCCTCCCTTACCCTGCTGGCCATGCTGCTTTGGATGCAGCCCAGGATATAACTGGCTATCTGTGCACATTTCTGTGAGTGCACATTGCCAGTTCATGTTCAGTTTTTTATCCACCAGTACCCCCAATTCCTTCTCCTGAGGGCTGCTCTCCATTCATTAATGTCACATCTCACAGTGTATGCTGACACTGATGATTATCATGTCCCAGATGCAGAACCTTGCACTTGATCTTGTTAAATAAACTTAATGAGGTTCACATTGGTGCCCCTCTCCAGCCTGTGACAGTCCCTCTGGATGGCATCTCCTCCCTCCAGCATATCAGCTGCGCCATTCAGCTTGGTGTCATCTGCAAATTTGTTGGAGGTACGCTCAATCCCACTGTCTATGTTGTTGATTATGATATTAAGCAGTATTGGTCCTAGAACCAGTTTCCACTCTAACAGCTCAAAAACAATAACACTTGTAGTTATTCTGATCTTAGACAATTCCTCATGCTAAGCAAGACAACGAAGTTCAATCCTCAGTTTGCCACTTTTTGTGACAATATATTAGCTGTGCATGCACAGATATCTAACAAGAAGCAGGCAAAGAATACTCAAGATAAATGCTTTTATTTTTTATGGTTTAAGAAACAAGTATCCTAAAAAATGCCCAAGGCATTTAAAGCCACTATGTAAAAAGTCAGGTCATTGTGTTGCATTGACTGCAACTGCTCTTGACTTGCTACAAATGTCCAGTACAGTTCCAGTTCTCAAAGCATCACACTACCATACTTACGCTCATATTGCAGCCCTCAGCCCTCTTAATATAAACACAAAACAACATCAACCACACCACAAAGTCAATCCAAAGTCTTTGTGAAGGGAAACTGATAATTGGAATGAGTTACTAATTAGTTACTGGCCTAGATTGTCACCTGGTAAAAAACTGGTTAGCTCAACTGTTCAACCGATATTTTTAAGTGGGTCTCATCATACAGATAAACAATAATACAAATAATTTTAACATAATATAAAGACAACCAAAACCCCAGAGCTTACAATCACTTGCAAGATTAGTGAGAGTCTGAGGGAGAGTGACAACTTGAATTTGTTTCTCATTCATCTACTCATAAAAGGTGACAAGTTTATAGCTGCGGACAACCATCACACTATGGTCCAGAGCCAACGAAAATGTCAACAGAATCTTGCCAACTCCTTAGGTGCAATAAATCATCATAGCTCTATTAGTCAGCCCTCTAACTTCCAGCATCCAAAGATTTGGCTCCATCTACAATGCATGCTCAGACAAGATATAAATCAATGCAATGTCAACTTGACCACAGGTTTTTTTCCTTCTCAAATATTACTGTGTCTTTGATAGCTGAAAGCAAATATCACTGAAGTAATCTAATTTGCAGGAGGAGGAGAGCATTTACAGCAGAAATTTCCTATAAACTCAGCAGACCAAGTTTCACTCATTGTCCATCATCCCAAAAGCTGTTGTTACCTTTACTGGACAAATTTTCCCACTTAATAGTCTGTAAAGCACCTGGAATTATCAGACTTTCTTCTATGAGAACATGGAAAAGAATAGATGCATCTCCCCTTCCTTGCATCAGCACACAGATCTGGGTGGCTCCCAGTCACCACACTCAGCTGGGGCCCAGTTACAGAAATCAACAGTAACTCCACACTCCCTAAGCTGGACCCCATCATCACCCTATACCACGCTTGTCACTGATCCCCACTACTCCAAATTGAATTAATTAAATCCCGGAAGAGTATGAACCTCTGAAGAAGCACTGCTAAGCCACTACCCAACACATCAACAGTTTAGACTTCCAAAGAGCTTGGTTTAGACTTAGGACTCATTTCTCTTCTTTCTCAAATGCATTAATTACGGAAACTTTACCTGCCCAGGGCTGCTCCAAGCACAGAGACTTACCATTCAGTCCCTCAAATCTTTGTATTAAAAGGCTCAAACTTACGGTAGAGTGCTGAATGGGTATCCAGGCAGGTGTTTCGACTGAGCACTTGTGAGATGGGCATCTGCCATGGCTCTGCTGCAAATAAGTGAAAAGGGCATTATGCACAACACAGTACGTGCTGCAATCGCTAGGCACAATGGACTCCATTCCATAGGAAGCATCTAGGAGTTTGCTCGTAGATGCAAACCTCACAAAGTCATTTTCCACTGTCATGTAGGAAGAATAATCTGCAGTTTGCAGGACCAAAAAGGCCTCATGAGTTGTCTGTTAATTTTGCATTGAAGTTCTTGGTTATGAGGATGGAAATGCATCCACTCTCAACCCCACGCATGTGCCATCTGCCTTCCCTCCACACTGGAGCATTCAGAGAACAGCAGAGCGTTGGTCAGCAGGTAGAGATTGGCTTTTTTCTCCCATTTCATGACAGGCTGCATTTTTCCACGATGTCCTCTTTGAACCAGCGATAGATGCAGCCTGAAACACCCATCAGGGCTATTTTCTAGGAAGAGTAAGTGCACCCCAAATTTTGAAGGCATGTTTCTTTTCTGAGCAGAATGCTCTGCTTGCTCCCCAGATTGGTCCCTGGAGAACATGAGCAGGTACCCAAGACTCCTGCAGTTCCCTGAAACTTTGCAGAACAAAAAGAGTGAGGGGTTAATTTATAGTCTAACATTCCACATGGCAGTGCAAGATGCAACCATCAGGCCTTCAGGCTGATCTTCCTGTAATTTCCCTTGCATTTGCTGTGATTCAACTACATTTCAGCCAAGGTTTGGAGCCCATTAGAATGAATTGCACAGGAGATTGGGTCAGAGTCCCTGAAGAAAAGTTCGGAATAAATTCTGGTGTCTGCCACCATTACTCTCAGCATTTCACATAAGAGTCAAACTAATATTTAGCACCCTGAATAGGAGGACTCTTGTAACCATGTATTTTCCTGAAGCTAGTATGGAAAAAAAAACCACTTTCTTCTTTTTATTTTAATTTAAGCCAGATATATCACAGGCAACTACATTACACCTTTCTTTTCCCCATGCTGAGAGTAAAGGAGAGCAATCTCTGCAAACACTAATAATTAGATTCCACGCGATTTTCAGTTTTGAGTCTAATTTAAGAACTACTAGCTCCTTGTTCTTTAGCTCCAAAAAGTTAACATTTGTACAGCAGTGCAGTACTACTTTTAAAAGTAAAAAAAATAATATATATATATGTGGATATCAGTTTAAGCTTTGTATTCTCCAAAATTTAAACTGGTTATCTTTTACATTTTCAATTAGACAACTTTAAGAAATATTCAGAACAGCTAGCAAGCAAGAAGCATTGTACTTTTAGATGAAAGTTTAGATAACCTTGTTTAAAAGGATTTGAAAAATTCACTGCTATTATGGCAGCAGTATCCTGCAGGTGTGTGTTATCTCCTATAAAGAAGGCATGAATGCAGCAGCAAAGGATGTAATCCTATCAAAATAATAAAACTATAAATTAATTCTGATTAAAGAGACTCCATGAAACAGTAGTAATTATTTTTTACTGTAACAATTGTACACTTCCATTCTTTATTCCAAAGCAAGTTAAAGGCAAGGAAATTAATAATGTGCTTTGGACTGAAGACGTTTTCCTGATTGAAAAGCCTCATCTTACAGAGGAAACTACGTATAACATTGTCAGGAGACTCCTCAAAAAGACTCCTCACATTTTTAAGAGGATACTTTTGCAAAAAAAAAGCTCCAAATCTCATAGCAGGAGGGGCTTATTCTCTTCAAGTACTCTTGTCTTTGAGATTCATACCTAAATTGTCCCAGGGCTCAGAATCCCCTGGCACTTGTGCATATTCAAAGGTCAAAGAGACAGCAGTAACTGGGAATTGCTCAGAGGCAGCAGTTCTACAGAGTTCCCGGTTTTTCAGGGCAAGAGCTGGGCTGGTTGTTCCTCTGGGGTGTAGGGTGACCTGCAGTGTTTGGCCTTTCACTGCTTGATATTTGAATTACTGTGCTGGTAATGTGACATTGCACTTGTACTGTCTGAGAAATGCATATAGTTCAAGGGCAAGGACTAAACACTTTTCTACAGCTTTTGGGGGACTTGGATTCTTTTTGAAAATTGCAGCTGATTTCTTATTTGAATTATCTCTTCTTTCTTTCCATATTGTGTAAAAATCAGTGCTTTCCACACCTTTCATATCTTAGGCCCTCACCTAGTTGAAACAGGTCTTGGACGTAAGGTTGTATATAAGCTGCTGGTAAATTTTTTTCCAAAAATGCTCATTTTTTTTAATAGCCAAAAGCTGCAACATGCCACATCTAGAACAGCCAATTTTAAAAAATAGGCAGAAAGTCAACACTACATAAAGTATTCTGCAGGCATAGGCAATACAAGTAAGCATAGGAATAAATACATTGGCAAATATTTACAGGCTGTAGACGGAATTAATTCAATTAGATTATTATTGCTAACATTTTCCTCAGCTTAGGAGTTTGGTAAGCAAAAACTATAGACCTTGGTCCACCACTACACTCTGAAAAGGTAAAAATCTCTTAAGTAATGAAAATCCATTGTTTAAAGTCATCTTTTTTCAGATAGCCTTGAAGGGAGGACAGAAGCACCTCTAGTTTGTTTTTCATGTTTGCTAATAGTGGTATGCAAACATACCTTGCCCTGCTCTTTGGGAGAGTATGTTCCAATAAAAGTTTTCTCCACCTTAAATGGAAAGAGAGAGGCTGTTTCTCTATAGCTTATGGATGAGTGATTTCCATAGTCTTGCTTTACTCCCTTCCTTTGAGGATACCCAGCCTCCTGCACTAAGCCTCACCCTTGAGACATCTCCAACAGTGACAGGCACAGCCATCCAGGCAGAGACTTTATCACAGCTTAATGAAATCGAAACCTTCAAAACACACAATAAGATCTTCAGCTTGTGTAATTTTTCTATAAAGAGACCTTGGGACACAAAAGAATAATTTCATTCTCACTGCTGAATTCAGCATCATTCACAGCTTTTTTTCTGGGTTGACACTTCAAATGCTTGATAAATTGCATAGCAATTATACAGTCAGGAAGCAATGAAGCAATGACCAAAGTCAGATAGAGATGCTACTCCCACATTCAGCTAGAGAAAGTGCAGTTTCTTCTCTGGAGGCACTGACACATGTAATTTCCAAGCCTATAACTTTATCAAACCTCCAGAAATGCAGACCCCATGGGTAACCAGAAGACAGAAAGGCACCAATCTCAGGAAACAAAAAATAAGGCTGCAAGCCCTTCAGTGTCCATGCACAACACCTGCCTTCCTAGCAAGCAACCCTTAAGCAAGCTTCTTTCCTACATGTTTTTCTCAGTCAGGTGTTAAAATAACTGACTGCTACCAGCCTTATTTAGGAACATCAGTATAATGTATTTGGAAATGCATTAACACAATGTAGAGTGGTAGCACATCAGTGCCCACAGCAATACTGCAGAGTGAAATAACTGCATGCTGAATATTGAACTGGAAGGTGAGAGCTTTGTAGCACTGCACAAGAGAGGTTTCAGGTGACAGAGATGCAGTTGCACCTCAGCAGGCTCTGGTTAAGATTTCAAGGAAGAATTTGTCTTTTGTGTTGAGTGACTTCAGGAGCAAGTACATATATCTTATTGCCACTTTCTCATAGTCAAGGAGAGATTTTTATATACATAAAATATCGATATCAATATCAAATTTGGATGGCCAAATATTGCTTAACGTGATTGTGTCTGGAGACACATTCAGAGGCAGATCTTAGCTCTGCAGGAAGATGGAACAAAATCCAGAGAGGATATTTAGGAATATAAAGGTTCAGGGCTCATTGAACTGCAGCACTCTCGAAGATCTGTTTTAATATTCTTTCTCAGAGAAGATACTGCTGATCAGAGTCCAAAGAAGTCACAGGTTAGATTCCATTTGTATCCACTGAAATGGCCAGGAATACAAATACAACAAATTGTATACAAGTCCTTGAGTGAGGTCTTCAGCAACAAAAGCATTGGCTGAAGTCAATCCCAGTGGAACATTCTCAACTACTCCTACATATCCTTGCAAATTATCTTCTCTGATGCTCTGGAGAAATGAAGCTTGTAGTTCTCAGCTAGAAGTCTCAGACTGAGCAAAATAAAATAATATACCAGGCCATGTCCCTGACCTAAAGATTCACTCATAAATAACCATTCTGTTCTCCTTGACTGCACATATCTTCCCATTTTCCAGAAGTCTTGCATCAGGTGAATAGACAGAGAAGGGAATTTGCATAGCAGCATCAAACAGATTAACACAGTAAAGAAGTACATGTTTATGTTGAGAATAAGAGCCACAAGACAGATCTTTTCTGCTTTTCCAGCTATGTGAAATGCATAAAAATGGAGCTCATCTTGGCACTGGGAAATTATCTTCCCACCTCCACCCAGGTCCTCCAAATATCAGAAAAAGGACCTGCTAAGGATGTATGGTTCTGCTATCATTAAGCAGCACTATTATTGAGGCAGCATCAAGCGTCTTGCTTCCTTTTTCTTGCTCAGTATCTTCCACCTTGCCTCACCTCTGCAGGTCTCCACTGCTGTGCAGCATCGAGCCCTAGCCATATCTGCCTGAGCTGTTAATTGAACATTTTCTGCTCTCAGTTTATAGAGCTCTTCATAGATTTATGGGAAAAAGAATCACCCTTCTCCTTTCATAGCTCATAACCAATCTCAATAAAGACATCTCTCTAAAATCACCAAATTATAATCTTATGAAATCTATTGGAAATTTCAGTTGCACTAAACAAGGTCAGTGCTCGGAAGAAACGAAGTGTCACCCAGAAATGGAGATCAAAGTAATTCCCTTCCATTCCTGCTGCTGCCATAGAGACCAAGGGAGAGGGAAGAAGGAAAGAAGAAATTTAACATACTTAATTCTTCCTGAAATTTATAATTAACTACAAGGGAAAAGGGACTATTATCACATTTCTAAAGAATAAAGGAGAAAAAAGTTGAGCTTTTGACAAGATATAATTACAGACATTACATATGCAGTGCACATTGGTTTGTTCTGTGCAATTTTCTTGAGATTCCCCCCCCAAATGATTCTATTTTTCTAGAAAAGACAACATGTGTCTCATCAGTTTACATTCATAATGTCTGAAATCCAAACGCTAGAGGCTCACATAATTGTTCTAAAATTTAACACTGGTAAATAAAGATTTGAAATAAATACTTAGATACACTCCCCATTTGTCAAATATCCCTGAGTATTTTCTCCAGCTAAGATAAATGGTAATCAATGAAGAGGATCTTCCTACTCTTCTAAGCCTGTGCAGTTTAGCCAGCAGCCAACCCATAGTCATCAAAGCTGTCCTCAAGTACCACTTCAGAACAGACTTTACTAAATTACATGTAAATTTTATGGATTCAGCACTATTACACTTTTAGGTTCTGGCAGAAAAACACCACAGTTTGAAGTGCTCATCAGCACCTAATAATGACTATAGAAAAAGATTTTGATTTTTGCTAAATGTGAATCTCTGGGGGAAAAATCATTATGTTTCCTTTGTTTTCAGTTTGTTATAGCCAGGAAATTCAGCACAAAAAATACTTAGCTACCCAGTTTATGATTCCAAACTGCAATGATTCAAAGCCTGGAGTCTTGGAAAGAAAAAACAACAAATGTTGCCCAGATCTATTAACAACATGCAGGCACACAAAAATGTGGGGTTTTTTTGTTTGTTTCATATCCAGCTAAATTTAAATCAAATCCTCATGCAGTATAGCTCTCTACAGCTCTGTTAGTTCTGGTAAGATTATACTAGTCTGTAACACCTGAGGCACTGGTTAACCTCAGTATCTATATCGAGCTGTATCATTTCTTAATTTTGGGACTGATCTACAGTCTCTCAGACACAGCTCATCTTGTAGGAAGTCCCACAAAACAAACTGAACCTCATTCTCTAAATGCATGCCTTTTTAAATCTCTGTATTGAGTTTTTTCAGATTAACATAATCAAACAGGGGATGAGGGATGGGACAACAGGCCTATGAAAAAGTCACCTCACCATAAATAAATATTCTAACTATTAGCTATCTGCATTAGTATCAGGCCCAAAAAATCAATAATTCAACTGAACCTTCTAGTGGATTCACCTGCAAAGTGGGACCAGCATCTGGCACACAGTGTGTGGAGCTGCTCCTCACCTCCAGCAGATGATCTGAGCTCATGCACCATTCTGCCCTCTCAGAGCATCTTAGAACTGCTTCTGCTGCCACTCTAAACCAGAGAGGCTGGAACAGCGAGCTCACCCCAGTGGTGCCATCTCCACATTTTTCCATTCTTCAGCCATGCTCTAAAACTACCCTCCAAATCAACTGAGTTGGTTTCAAGAGACAGCTTTGTGGGCTAAATGCTGAATGATGTTTTCCTTCTCCCCCGAAAAATCCACTGTATCCTACTGGGACACAAGACCTGCTCCTACATTTCTGTAATACAGCACACCACCACCAAGGTCTTATAATTATAAACTTAATGTAGCTTCAAAGTGAACTAGCCAGACAAATTTTATAGCTCTCCTCTGCTTTACTCTTAACTTCATGCTACAAAGTGGGGTGATGAGTGTGTGGAGTGGGAGAGACCTACAGAAAAGTCACGACACACCCAGAGTATAAACCAGACATTTGTCCTGTCACTGACCACTGCAACTTCCTATTTTCCATGACCATAATGCATATTGTGAGTTCTGATCACACATCTGTTCAGAATTTTGCCTAAAGTGCACACAGTGGTGTCCCCTGTTCCACATATATGGCTGGATGAGCAGAAGAAAATAGGATAGACAGATGTTGCTGGCTCCTGGCAACCTTGTCAGTCAGAGTTGTACACATGCAAGTTTAGGATGGGTTAACAACATAAACAAGCTTACTGCTTTTCTCCCCAACACCAATACAAAACAGGGGATTTTCCTTCCATCTTTATTTCATTCCTTTAAACACATGAATTCTATTCTTAGAAAACGTGTTGGATGGACAGCTATGAAAGAAGAGAGATTGTTGAATTTTTTAACTAGACTAAGAAAGAATTTTTTTTAAAGCTACAAAAATAGAAACAAAATGCTGAACTTCTTCACTAGTAGAATGAACCAAGCCTTTTATTAATTAAAAAAAAAAGAAACAAAACTCAAAATTTTTTTCCAGTTTTCCAGTCATGTGGACAATCACATTTTCAATTAATTGCTCCACAGGGGTCAGTGACAATCAAATTAAATGTAGGACCTGTGCAGTGAGTAATCTGATGTAAATCTCTACTTAATTGAAAGCTAACAACAAGAATCCCTAAAAAGAAGTAAATGTTATAGAATTTTCAATATGACAGGATTTTATTTTTGTAGCTAAAAATCAAGTTCAAGCTGAGTGTTCTCCCTGGTTCTGAAGGCAAGTTCGCTGTGTTACAAACTGAAAGACACAGTTCTGGGACACAGGAACCCTACTGCTGCCCCTTCTCAGTGCTGAGAACTTAGGAGCCAGGCACAAAGAGCAAATGGCTTGGGATTCTTGAATAAATTTGGATTATTTAAGTGGTGTCTCTTCCTTGTGTACATCTTCTCAAAAGACAGAAGCTTTCAGGTGATAAAATCTGAGATCTTAAGTAAATCTCAAAATACAACTCCCAAACAAAACAAGTGGCAACCAACATTGATAGTTCTTAGGGACACTACTGATGTTGAGGATACTAAACCACTAGCCTCAATTTCCCAGGAAGTTTCAAAATCTCTCTCCTGAGAGAAGGTCTTTAGCTAGCCCTGCTATGGGCCTTCTGGGTTTTAAGCCTGCAGAGTTGCTACCTTCTGAGCTCTCCCTTCCAGCAATTAGGGCCAGAAAGCTTTTGGGATTTTTTCCCACTGAAAGCTGATCATCTTTTCTACACCACCTAACACCAAGAACTGTGGGTTCCTTTGGAGCAGCCCCTGTTACAGTGAGGAACGCAGAGCTATTTATGCTCTTTTTCACCAGTGGCAGCTCCCGTTGGATTCCTAAGTCTGTAAAAGGCAGAAGGATGGAAGGAGAGCTGGTACCTGGAGGAGAGGACAGCATGTTGCCTTTCAAAAACTCTTGGTGCTCCCACTGGGATGGAGGCTCAACCTAAGGTTTAATTTATACCAAATTCTTTCTAATGATAAAATAATACCAACAATTAACTTGTTTTATGTGACAGTAAAAGAAAGATGTTATGCTGGGAACATGATCAATTAAAATAAACCAGGACAACCATAAGAAGCGGTCCTTGGCTGATTCAGCATTTCTGTAGTCCTGTGTTGAGAAATGCGTGGAAAATGAAGGAAATAAAAAGAAGAGGAAGAATTTGTACAAATTAATATCTTAAATCTATCTTAAACATACTTTACACTTTGGCTGAAAAAACGCCAGTGGGATTTAAGATTTGGCAAGGTATATCAGCAATTAATTTTATTAGATGCCATCTTTTACCATGCAGAGTCCAAAGCAGGATCTGTAGATCCACTGAACATAATGTACAAGGGCACATTCACTCCACCACAACATTTATGTCATTTTTCTATACTGTGAAAATACCAAAAATTCCAGACTAAATTTAATGATCCAGTATTAAAAATGTCAACACTTTAAACAGTGTTCATCTTTTGCAGTTTAAAAAGTATTTATCTTTTACTCCCTTTTTATTACTTAAGCTCTGAAGAATAAACCTGATGTATTTACCCCCCCTGACATCAAGATTCACTTTTTCAAGACAAAGAACAGCAGTTATTTGCATAAATCAGACAAATGACTATTCAAAAAAGGACAGTTAACAGATTTGAGGTCAAAAATGACCACACTGTTCCTCTGTAGAACTCATGCTTATCAAAACAATTTTTTTGTTTTAAATAACAGTTGTTCTGAAAAAGGTCTGCTCTTATTATACTGGTGAAAATTGGCATAAATAGATAAAAATTTTCATGGTTTAAAGGAAGGAGATTTACTCAATCAAAATAAAGCAAGTAAGATCTTATTATGGACTAATACCACACTAGTCCAGCTATTTAAATATGGCACCAAGTAAGATGAGCAGATAACTGTAACTTTGGTTTCAAGCTGTTGTAATATGAAAGATTTCTGAAACCAGACTTTTGCCATTATTCAGCTCAATTACATATGATATTATGTTGTCCCCACGTGCTTGCAAATAGAAAGACACATACAATTCACATTGCATCGCATTCCAACACCAACGCTGGCAGCAAAGACAGAATATCTGGAGTTGAATATTTGAGAGTCACTCAACATGCTTGACTTTCAGGTCATTTCAGACACTTAGCGTTGGATTAAAGAGACAGAAAAGCTGAAAGGAAAGATGTGTGTAGTAAGCTGCAGTGAATCCATGTTTGTTTTTTCCCAGAAGGCCCTGGGAAAATATTCAGTGGAAAACTTTCAGCACCAATTCTTCAAATAAATAAGTGATGTCTCTTGACACATAAAAAAAAGGGGTACTGGGACATGTTCATTTCCAATTATACCATCTTAAAACTTGATTTATTCCCCAGTCCCAAATCCAATTCCTACCCACTTCCATCCCAAACTCTCTAGGCCAAGGATGGACGCAATTGCAGGTCCCCAGTGCACGACAAGACACCCACAAGTAGGGCTAATCACAGCTCTTCTTTTCAACCTTTTGAACTGGAAAGCAACACTTGGAAGTGTGAATTGGATGTTTAGTGTGGTCCTGCATCCCAGCATTGTTCAGCAGTGCTGCACCTCCACTGCTGAGAGCTTTTCAATGGTATTGCAGTAACAGGTACCCACAGGTGCCCCTGCTCTGCTCCAGGGCTAGTTGAGGATATGGTCTCAGATCCAGCACGGCTTGTGGGAGCCAGGAGGACCTGGAAAGAACAGGAAGTTAATGAGGCCACAGCCTCCTCCAATTTATCCTCCCTCTGTGGCCTCATTCACCTCTTGTTCTCTTCCCATATGGGTTTCTCCACCAGCAAGATGGGAACGACAGCTGGCATCTGTTTCCACGGCTCCACTGAGCTCCCTGCTCTCTGCAGTGGCCACCCACCACCCCTCTCTGCTGCCCATGGGTGCCCAGGCTGTATCTTCCTGGCCCTCTCCATGTTACAGATGGGTGTCCCCATTCTGAATAGCTGTGACGCAAAAAATGACAGCAGTGATGACAGCAGTGCTAACCCCTGCTTTGCCTAAACATTTGTGCAGCCTTCAGGTGTTCTGGCCACCCCAGGCATTTTGCAAGTCCTGTGGAAATGATGAAATTAATCAAAAGTAAGGCAGAACAGGGAGCACTGTGCTGACCCCCAAAGCTGGACACCCCTTGCTAACTACTCCTTATAAACCCCACTATCACCACGTGCAAAGGCGGCTGCACACACGCGCTGAGCTGCCTGCCCTGCAGCAACAGAAAGGGAGATCCCTTATCATGGCCCTGTCATTTAATATTAAGTTAGTTTGCTAAGTTTGAGGATGCCTCAAGGAATCATTCAGCTTATCCCTACACCAGATCTTTAGGCTGGAAAGTGTCCCTAACCCTGAGGTCCTTAGCCTGACACTGCTGTTGTGGAAAAGAAATTGTCTATATTCATGTTTGGAAGGAATTACTTAGAAGACTGTTTGCAAACAGTCCGGTTAGATCTAAAATAAGTATAAGAGTGCTGAATTGGGACCTAGGCATTTTTATTTTTCAGGCCCAGAGAGGCAAAGTAATCTATGTTTTTTCCCCAAAAAAGCCACAATAAGCCACAAGAAACTTGCATCTCTCCAATCAGAAACACCATGACTATCTAAACTACATCTGATTGGCCTCCTAAAAATCCTAGGACCCATATAATGCCCCCTTTCTTTATTATTCTTTAGTTTACAGAATAAACTGATAAGCTGAGAAAATATGTGCAGTATACCATGTATTCTGAAAGTGCTCTAGTTGCTAGAGATATTAATAGACACAAGCATAGGCTTAGATAAAATATTAAATCCTTTTCCTTTTGCCAATAAAAAATAAGTAAAAAACATATCATTTAGGAAGTGATAGAGAAACAAACTGCATAATCTACAGATAAAGAGAACAAAATGCTCGTGGAAGCAAAGCTTATTCAACACTTTATCTTGCAACCTGACACAGTACATGCTCAATCTATTTAATTACAGGAACAGAAAAATAGCAGAGAAATATGTACACAGAAAGCAATGTTTCCAGTCCTACCTTGGTCGTGACAATGCACAGACAATCCATTCTGTAAATCTCCACAGGAGTGTATGTAAATCATAAAAATAAATCAGCAAGGGTGAGGAAAGGCTTTTGAATAGCATGAACAGAACCGGAGGCTTGAATCTGCACAGCCGGCTTTTCCAAGTGGGGCCCTCATAAGAAACTCGAGTCCTCCTCCACAATGCTAAAGGCAGTCATGATGCTCACAGGGATCAGTAAACCCACTAGAAATCGTCTCAAGCAAAACTTCCAGGTGGCTTATCAGGCTTGATTGCTGCATTGTTCAATCTGAGACCAAAATATGCTGTTGAATGGTATGCAGCCCTCTAAATGGGAAGATCAGAACCACAACAAGCACAAAAGAGCAAAAGCATCACATTTCAGCCCTAGCTCTGGTTTCACAATTCTGATCTGCTGTTTCAGTATACCCATAAGATTTCCCTTGCCAAGTCTCTCTCTCTCAGCCTCTCTCTCGCTCTCTCTCTCTCTCTCTCAATCTCTCTCCCTCTCGCTCTCTCCTTCCCTGTCTTTTTTTTCCTCCCCCCTTTCACTCGCTCTCTCCCTCCTCTTCCCTACTAACTCAGAGTAAGCATAAAACACACAACTATCGGGCCCATCTATCACAGAGCTGTCACTTCTCTGCCAGAACAACTGCTTTGGGTTGTAAGGGGTTTTATTAAGAGCATGATTGCTGCAAACACACATTGCTGGAAGTGCATGATTGAAACATGAAGGTGTGTGCGAGAACTCGTGCGTCACAGCTACAATTGCTCAGATTTACTGGGTCAGATTCGGATTTGGGAAGTGAATATAAATAACAGCTGGATAAGGAGAACTTTAGCTATAGCAGAAAATAATCAGTCAGGGGAAAGAACCAGGATTTGCATATCTACACATGCACGTGGATCTGTCAAGCACAACAGTGATATAATTATAGTTTACCACCCGTGGAAAAAACCCTACATTATATACATTATTCAGAGCTGTGCAGGGGAACCTTTTCTTCCCCCCACTATGAAAAATACATCAAACTTTTAATTAAAAGAAAGCACCTTTAAGAAAAGAGCTTAAATACTTCTTAAATTCTCTCCCAAACTTTTCTTGCATCATTGACAGATCCACAGACATAATCTATTTATCTCATGTTTTCTATGTTTTACTCGGAGTTTTACAGACTGTTAAAGCCCCCACAGCCCTACCTTTCTTGCAGTGATGCTGGTGCAGAGCTTGCCTTTCAGGTGTTTTATATGAATCATTCTGAGTTAGAAAGCTTGCTGTCAGCTCTTACGGGCTTCCCTCTCTTCCAGACAGAGGAAGAGGGAGAGAGAGAAGAGAGAGGGAGGGAGAGAGACAGAGACTCAGAAGGGGAAAGATATGTAAAATGAAAGCTCTGGCCAAAGAGAGAGGAAAATCAATGCTCCTATTCACTGGAAGAAAAAATACAGCCAACTGGACTGTTGACAGCAACAAGAGGAAATGTCTAGACACCCATACATTACAATTCACCTTTTCAACACACTGGACAGCACAATCTCCCCTGGGTGCTTTGCTGAGGATCTCTCATTCTCACTCAGAGCTAAAATATGTTTTTAATAAAATAAGCCTTTCCAAGAAAATAAAGGATTATTTAAGAGTCATCTCTCTTCCATAAATTACTCAGGTTATAACCCTAATATTCCCGTGATTGTTGGAGCAGTAAGACACTCAGTAAATGACACATATTATTTTGCCAAAATGAGGTCACTGCTACCAAAGTTACAAAATCCATAGTGAATCAGATATGTGGTCAGAGAGCAATCAACCCTCCCCCAACTATTAAAGTCTTGGTGGATAAAACATCTTAAAGAGAAAGTCTACAGAGAACTTAGAACTTTGTCTAAGGCTTTAACTCACTCTAGGCAGCCACATGTGCCCAAAACAAACTTGATTTGCGTATACAGGCTATGCTAGAACCTGCAGGTTTTCTCCCTACTGAGATTTAGTCCAGTAGCCAAACAGTCAGACAAGTTTATTAAACTATAGATTACATGAAACAGGGAACTTTCAAACATCCTAGAAGTAAGACCCAATTAAATATCTCCTTAAGAAGAAATTAACCCATTAATGCGGTCTAACGTAAGCCACCCTTTTACTCTAAGCATTAACTGGTAAAAGGGAATTCAGTCAACTCTAACATCAGGAGATATTTTAACATTTGGGTGCAAAGCACCCAACAGTTTGTTCTCTTCTAATTGATCGATTCAAGCTGATCTAGCAAGGTGTGAAATATTTCATACAGATAATTACCTAATGACTTGGCTGTAAAATTTCATCTCAGACTTGAAACTGGCATATGGAGATGTATTTTGAAATTGGTCTCTAAGAGCGCATGATCTGTAAGTGCTTCTGCTTGCAACTTTTGTGAGATGATCCCAGCGAATTCATGATCCTATTTAAAGTTTATTTGAAAAACAGAGGGTTTCAACCCTTTGGGGATGCTTACATGAACGTGACTCACCCAGCTCTCTCAGCGTACCAAAAAGCTTCCTCCTGCACTCCTCCAATTTTTAACTGTCACGTCCTTCCATTAAATATGACAATGAGCATTTAACAGGGCAGGATTTGCAAATGTGCTCCTCAAGCTTAACACATAATTAAGCAGTTTGCTCCCTAAAACACTGCCACCTACCGTTTTACCCCCATAATCTCCCGTAGCCCCAGACAGAAGGAAGCCATGCTTTTGGGGACACAGACCCCAGGCCTCAAACTTCCACAGGCTGATTTTTGTTGCCAGGGCTCCCGGTCATAGCTTCTAACACACACTTATCAGTGACTGGCAACAGATGATTGTCAATGGGTCTCCAGTGTTTCTTCAAAGGTACAGTCCCTCATTTCCATTAACAACCCATCCCAGGCCCCAAAAAGAGGCTGAGCTGCTTAATTTTGTTTCTCCAACTAGATACTTTTTCCATTCATTTTTTTTCTCCCCAAGAATAAGATTTTCAAATCCTTAGCACTGTTTTACCCTTCATTAGCAACACCTCCTTCTGCTCTAATTTCTGGAGGTCATATCACTGCTTAGTTCTATTTTTTCCTCTGTTCTTCCAGCCTTCTTATTATATGCACATATGATCCTGACTGAAATCTACTACAGAAAGGCTTGACCCAAAACCAAAGAAAATTGAGGAGCAGCCATCTGGGGTGAAAAGGCATGCTTTATAGTTGCTTATAGTCAATTTAGATGGTAAAAATAACCTCTCTGATGAGCTCTGACTCTTGGGAAGCCTTAATATGGGAAGAATAACAATAACTATTTCCCACTGTGACACCAGTGGCTCTATGGATCACCATGTGAAAACCATCTGCCCAGTTGACTACTTCCTTCTCCTCTAATTTTACCAAGGTACCTGTTTTCAAGTCATACAAAACAACAATATGAGGTGAGTGGGTGAAATTTGATGGTCTTTTAATGCAGTTTACACTGGACAATTTAATGCTCCTTTCTAGAACTAAAGTCTTCATTGCATCCAGGTACTTCCAGCTGGATAACGAAAGCAGTGGGTTTAATTAGTCCTCTATATTTAGAACCGTAGCCTGCTGAATTCAATATTTGTGAAAGCAAGTTTCTGTAAAAGCTAAAACCATTGAAAAATATTCTGATTTTTTTAGTCTTTCATTATACACCTTCTAAAACACTTCTTAAATTCTTTTGAAACATTATTATTATAAAGCAAAAACTGTAAAGAAAAATAGATTGCTAAAAAAAATTAATTTAAAAGCATAACTGGTTTATTTTATTTTCTTCAAAGAGCAGAGATTAGGAAAAACAAGAGCAGTAGGTCTCCAAGTTTTGGAGCAGACACTAAGAAAGGAGGCATCTAACCAGACTGTTAACATTGCATTAGTAATGTCAGCATCTTGGAAAATTTAGCCAGTAACTATTTAGAGTTCTATGCACCTACACAAATAACACATGAATACACACATGCTCTTACAAATGTAGAGAAAGATTTATTTACTCCTAATGTATCTTAAATGGTGTACTATGGAGTACTTGTTGATGGAATTACATTCCCAGGTTACAGTCTCTTTCTGCTTTCCAGGTTCTATACTGCATCCAAACAAGCTACAAATAAATGCTTTCCTGATTACATCTTCCAAGAGGGCAATTGATGCAGTTGGCAAATCATGTCTTTACAACCAGAGCTCACTTATACCACCTGAACTCAGTTCCTGTGGATCCCAACTGGTTACTTCATAGGTTAACACCAGGATTAAAGTGATCTCACTAAATATATGCTACAAGGGAAAATCTCGTAACACTGTTTCTTTGTAGTACACTAAAAAAAAAAAAAAAAAAAAAAGAAGAGAGAGAGAAACTACTAATCTTGTAGATGCTGGATATATAGTTAAAAGCCATATTACAGATGAAATGTCAAAACAAATCCTTTATCGAGAAAGAGAAGTTAACACAAATTTCAGAAAGCGCATTCTGCATACCTTAGTCACTCAGAATTTTAATGTAGTTCCCAGGCTGAATCAGAAACCCAGGAGTCCTGGTGTTAATTTAAAGATCACCAAATAAGCAATTCTTCCCCTCCTGCAGCAGACCTAAGAGCAGCAGCTCTGCAACTGGCCTGAGGCCCAGGAGAGTCTCAGACAGAAGCTGTAACACGAATCATTCCCTTCACCCGTGCATGGCAAATTTCACTGCAATTTAGCACAATCAATGTTGGAGTCCTGACCAATTTCTCCAGCTGGTAGCTTTTCCAATGAGAAGAAATAGACAACTCTCTTTTTTGTAGGGAAGCACAGACCTTGCCTCTCAAAGCTCTGAAGGTGGATGGTTAAATGGGCACAGGGAGAAGGGAAGGGTGGACAGGCAGCTCTACGCCTTCATCACAAGGTCTGTGCACCCAGGTGGCCACGGTGGCCTTGAGTTCAACAGCCACAGAAAAAGTTTCTGCTTCACAGTTGTGGAGGGGATTCCGTCTCTTCTAAACTCAACTACACTCCCACCTTACCACTCCTTTATGTAGTATATGGGAGCTCGCACCACTTCAGCCAAGCAACTCCCCCAGAAGAAAAATCAAAAAAGCTACTTCTGAGACAGTGCAACCTCTCCAGCAGACTTATTGCCACATGCTCACCAAGTCTGGGGTCCCATGAGAGGGCAGTATGGCAAGCTGGGAACACAATATGACTTGTAGGACTGTAGGACATGCACTTTCATCATCACAGGGTATGGGGCAGAGGTCCTTGATCCATCCTACGGCTCTGAAGGTCCTTGGACAAGCTAGGCTTTCAAAAGCCCCGCAATCTTTGTTAGTTTAAAACTTATGCCTAATGTTTTTTCTATCTATTATTTCCTATACAAAGCCATAATTGTTTTGTTTCACACAAATCCCTTACTCTGAATGAAACAGAAGTGCCTCAGTTACAAATGTTCTGCTGGCTTTATGCAGGCTGGGGTGTTCTGCTACTGAATCACATGGTACTCAAGAGCGGTACGTCCTGAAGTGGTTCTCAATTCCCAAGATCAATGGTAATGAAGAGTTCATTTTCATTCTTGAGCATTCTGCCCGGGGAAGTAAAGCTAACAGCCAGTTGATCATCAGCAACTGAAAAGCTCTGGCACACATGTTCAAACATGTAGCCACTCTTAAAACACTATGTGTCACTGTCATAGCAGCCACTAACACTCAAGCACACTCACTTGAAAAAGAAATTGGACAAAATGATGCCTTCAAATGAACAGACACAGTAAACCACAAGTTCCTGGAAACAAAAACAAAACATCTGCTATCTACTATCCCATGGTACTAAGAACTGAAGAAAATATCACTCACAGGTCTTAGACTTTGGCAACAGAGTTGCCAGTTTTCAGAGCTCCCTCTCAGGTACACTTTGAACCTGAACAGCATGAATATGTAGTACATAGAATTGCTGATGGAGAAACATCCAGTCCGGGGTTTGCAGTGACTCTAAGTAGGAGGACAGTGCATTGTTCAGCTGGGCACTCATAACAGAAATCATGTTGTGAAATGGAGATGAGATCAACTACATCCCATGATTTTGCAATATCCTCGTGGACACAATGTGTTTAGGGAGTATATCAAACTTCTGATAATTCCTTGCTTTGGAGAAATAATATCTTCCATAAACATAAAGACAAATTTCGATGAGTATATATGTTCTTTTATTTCAACTATCAATTACCACCACGCTACCATATGGTACAAAAGTTTTTCTGACTGGGAAACTGGGAACACAACAACACAAGCAACTGAGAAAATCATGCTAGAAAATTAGAGCTTTAGATTTTTAGAATTTAATGGACAGATAAATCAATCTAGAAATGGAAACAAAGCCCATGGAAAAGCCTTAGACAAGAGGAATAATCTACAAGTTTCTACGGTTAGACACAACTTTTGCTGAAGTCTACAAGGTACCACACAAGCACACCAGCTCAGTTAATGTCTCCTCTCTCTTCATGATGTTTCCAGCTTGTTTACTTTAAAAGAAAACTTAATAAGTTTCTCTCATTTCAAAAAGGAAAAATACACAATGATGCCAAGGCTGAAAGTCTACATAATAATACCTAAGCCCAAGGGAATTGTTCCAGCCAAGCTGTGAACCTATGAAAATAATGAAGATACTCAAATGAAACACATAGCTTCACTCGTGCAAGCAGCAAGACAGAGAAGGGCAACATAGCCCCTTACCACAGCCATGAAGTAAACGCTATCCAGCAGAGTTTTATGATAGGTATCATTAGGCTGCCCATACAAAAATCATCACTTTTCTGACATTCAAAATCTTCCCGACTGACTCCAGACCAAAAAGAAACTACAACACATACTAAGAGACTGAAAACACCTGGAATAAAACTTACTAGCTGCTCAACAACTTGAACTTCAAAAATAGACTTAAATGAAATCACCTTGAGATCAGCAAATCTGTAGAACCATCACCAATATGAACAAGATTTGTACATAAAAATAAAAATTAAATCCTGCCTAGGTCAGCATAAAATACCCAGGGCTAGCAACATACCACAATAAATTGCAGCCATAAGCCTCATTCAAATGTGATAATGTACATCCAGCCATTAAGCAGAAAAAAAATAAAAACCCAGGAGCTCAAATTCAATATGTCCTACATCCTTCACCTCCAGCAAAACTTCACTAAACAAGGATTTCATTCTCCATCACAAAAAAAGAGTGGACAATACCTTTGTCTTCATTTCTACCACATAGTTTTCAAAAGTCAGGTTCTCCTTGTTGTGTTCACCACGTTGGCCAGATCCTTGTGATCCATTAGAAACTGCAGGCTAAAGAGAAGGGTGGAAAAAAACACAAATAAAGTAGCTGAGATGTGGGCTTTAATTCAATTGCATTTAAACATAAAGATTAGCACGCACACACAAAAGGGTAGCCTGAATTCAAATACGTATAAGGTGGCTTATACAGAAGATTTTCACCTCAGTGTTTTGTCATGCAAAACTTTCTGGGTTTAATCCTACAGGCACTCTCATGGAAGTCTGTGAAAGTCTTAATAGGCTAAATCTGCACGATGACGCTTATCATAATCTCTATGTGACTTCAGAAGGCATTCAAGGTGCTATGCAGCTCTCAGCAACAGAACATAAAGATAAGGAAGGAAATCAGTGCCCTGACAAAAAGACCTGTTGACCGTGATGGGGTTCTCGTCTGGAGTAGCTGCAGGAATATATAATATATCTCCTTACAGCAACAGACATATTATCTAGTTTGTTTTCTTATTTCTAACTCATGACATTCTCCTAAGTGAAACATTTTTTAGAAGGTTTCATGCTTGACTAGTAACCATATGTGTAAATCTTTTAAATTCAAATGCATTTTTTGTTCTTTTTCCTTCATTTACACAGATTTCAATCTTACATTGCTTACACAAAATACACAGTATTTCTTCCAATAATTTCTTTGGCAGAAGACATAGTAAATGACTGTATTTGTTTTTTCAATTTTCCTGCTAGAAGTCTAATCTATTACTGTAGATTTTACATTAAGACAGTAAATATTACAAATGACAGCTCTGTTTACAATGCTCTGCCCTGCAAAAATGTGCTTGAAGAGTCAGCCTTTGAATGAAACGTGATGGCTGCCTCTAACTCAGATCTCAGAAAATTTCTGGGCACTTTGCAAGAGCACAAACAGGACAGCAGGGAGGATTCAAACAGAATTCAGTGTCTTGTGTCTGTGGGTGCCAAGCATAACAAGCACCCTGAGTGATTTGGACCCACCCTGTTTAGCCTGTGCAGCAGGAGTGCAGTCAATTTTAACACAACATGCAAAAAACTGTTAGCATTTTAAGTAGAGCAGCCATTGCCAGCACAACTTAGAAAACAACAAGGCAGTGCCACAGAAACAGCCAAATCACACTCGCATGTGCAAATGTTCTCTCCTCTGATCCTAGATTGTTTACTTAGGGCTCTGTCCAGCAAAAGACTGAGTGCTGGCCCCAGTCCAGCCAACTACTTAGACACGTGATTTTAGCTTCACTGGAACCAATGGATGAGTCTTGTGCTCCAGCAAAGATTGGGTTTAAAGGCTGGATCAGGCCCAGCACCCCAGCATTATGCAGGGCTAAGTGCACAGAACTCCACAAGTGTCCTGTCTCAGGTTACAGCTTTCCTCACATGGAGGACCACGAATTCCCTTGGCTGGTTTCTAGTCACCAAAGGGTGTTGAATATCTCCCATTTGTAATCTGGAAGGGAGGAAGGGATAGAAGGAAATGAGGCCAAAATTTTCAAGGACAGCAGGAAACTGAACCCAGGTCTTGCCTCAGAGCCTACAGAAAATCCAAGCAACTCCCTAAATGTTTCTCTCAGGAAGAGAAAATTTGCTTTGTGAAGTTATGCAAGCATGCATAAAATTTTCATTTCATCTTTGCTTTCTTTGAATACCTGACATAAATGTTTTTCATTGTTACTATTTACAGGCAACAATATAAACTCTTCAAATCAATACATTATTTATTTGCTCTAATCATCAAGACCTAAAGAATCCTGATCCTAAAGGAGCTCAGCTCCTGCAACTTCTCAAAAGGGGTTTGACAAGCTTCAGCAGAAACTTCTATGGTAACATTTATCAAATGAGTACAGCTGCAAAACCGGATAAGAAACTTACTTTGTTTACATTTTATATACTTTTCCCTCAAATTTTTCACCATTAGTTGGCTCCAATATTTTGAAAGAACATAAAACAATGTCATAAGATGCTATTAAATGTTTCCATTGTTTTCCTTAGGGAAATGGGTCACAAATTCATTGTAAAGAGCAGTAAATCAAGGACATTAGGGGGGGTTCAAACAGCTCAAGCAAGAGTAATTTTAATAAATCTGGAATATCTCTCTGTTCCAATGTATTAAGGTTTGATAATCGTTAGCAAAATAATATATGGTTTCCCAGCTTAAACAAAGCATATGTTAGCAATCCATCTGAACACCAAGAGAGATTTAATTCTGTGTTGTGAAATAAATGGGACTGTATAATACAAGAGGCAGAAAGGATACTTGCTGTGCATTGTGATAGATTTATTAAAACTAACAATCTTGGATTTGAGCCTTTTCTTATTCTTGATTATATACAACCCTCCCTTTGGAGGCCAACAAAAAATCTATCCTGCTTAAAATTATTTGTATACTTTATAGACAAAAGCTGCCTGCTCATGCAAAAGAAGTGTTTCAGCAACACCTCGTTATTCCTGAGCCATGACCAGAAGATGCAGAACTGGCAGCCCCACCATGACACACTACAAATGCAGTGGACAACGTGCACCATATTCACACATCCTTGCAGGAGGTTCTGGAAATAATGACTTTAAGTTTGAACTACAACTACTGCCAAAACTATAGAATTTTTATCACAGCCCTGCATCTAGAGGGCTGGTGCTTGGAACAACTGTATTTTCCTCTTCACAAAGGAAAGCATGGTCTTATTCTCTTCAAATTGGTCAGAGAAACAGAAGAGATTTCACAAGCAAATGTTGCAAGGGCAGATCACTTCACTTGGTAACTTTACTTACATGGTTAGTTACCATGAGCCTTGCAGACCACACCTAAAGCAATCTTCTAATTTTGTGCATAATTAACACTAATCTATTTAGATTATAATTAACAGATACTATTTAGACAATAACCTCTTCAGCATAATGTCTCTTTCATTGTGCAAACTCACAACGTTATTGAAACATTTATTAATAAAATAGTAACCATATTACCTACCTTGCTAATTTTGTCTAATTTTAATAGTGCTCAGTGAAGTTTTTCTGTGCTTACAACACATCTTGCTGGTAGCTTTTCAGGACATGCACAATTGACATAATCAACTGACAACAAAACCCTGGCTGATTATTTTTTGCCAAAGTACATAGATATGAGTTTTGAAAGACTTGTCACTGGTTCTACTTTCAGCAAACAGCATGTTCCAGTTCATGTCTGAGCCAGCAACCAGACAGAAGGAGCATCTGCCCTCACAGGCAATTATGGCATATGGGGTTTCCATGAGTTTCTATGGGATGTCCTCCTATAGCAGCCAAGCCCTGTAATGGTGGATGAATTCCCCAGTCTAGTGTAAGAATTTATAGAATTCCAGAATTCTTACCAGATATATCAACAGGAAGAACTTGTAACCATCCCCAATAGTCACCACATGTTTATTTCTTGGGGTGAAGTCAAACATTGGGAATATATAAAATATCACTAAAAAAACCAGGAAACGTACATGCAAATTTTATTCTGCTCTTCCACATTCTAGGGTATTGTTTCCAGAACTCTGAATTTATTTGCACACAAGGAATATTTTCTGGAGCACATGTGGCTAGAAATGGCTTCACAAAGGGCCCAGGAGGGTGGGTGGAAGAGGAACTACAGTTCACGAGCCCAAATAAGTGTGCAACTGCCTTAGGGCTCACAGAGCTAATGATCTTTCCCCTACAGCCACTAGCTTGGGGAACACTCTCCTCTGTGTTTCTAGCGAGAGAAATTCAAAACAGAGGCTGATCTGTCTTTGGGCACTTTGGATCACCAGTTGGTAGCTCTGCTCCAGTCTCATGGGGGCCTGTCAATAAATGCCTGCTTGCCCCAAGTGATTTACATGAGGAGAGGAAAGAAATAAAAAACCCCAGTGATCTGTTAACTGTTGGATGCCGATATCTGTCAGGAAATCTATCATCCTGGTAACCAAATGCTCCCAGAAACAGATAGTGCTGAGAGAGACTGCTTTTATTTAATTAACTTTCCTAGAGCAAGCATATTTAAAAATCATTAGAACATCTAAAAAGCTACATTTCAACATAATATATGCTGGATTTATCCATTTTACAGGACATTGATGTAAATTTAATTCATTCAGCATCTATGCTGGAGTAGGAAGCAACCTGAGCTGAACTGAGATGCTCAGCAGGATGCTGCTACTAGCAAAGAACAGTGCACACCTCTGTGCCAGTTACAGCCAACCTGCTCATGCTCTGCTCAAGCTGTGTGTGAACTATATCTGGACTCAAGTCAAGTTCATCCTTTACAATGTGCCAGCAACAGCACGAACACCTTCTGTGCCTGTGATCTATTCTCCAAGCTCTGCACCTTTCTGCCATACCTAGGCAGAGCTGACAGCTCTCCTAAACATGCTGAGAGCATCACTGGACCACAAAAAAAAAAAGTTGTACATCTTGGTCAGATTGGGGGAGACAAAACATCATTGAGGACTTGATGAGTTTTTTCTACAGTGCCGTGCAGAGAAATAATCCTAGAAACCATAGGATGTGCTTTGTTCTTTCTGTACCCTGCTAGTCCTATTTCTATGCCTCTTATAGTTCTCATTACAGGAAGAAATGTCATTCAACAAATTTTTTGATAGGATATGACTTTCATCAATATCATTGAAAACTCAGACAATCCCAGAGCAGGCCATGCTAGAAACTAAAATCAGAAATAAAATCCCACCGAACTCAAGCAGTTTAATTTGCCTCAGCTGGGCCTAAATTTCAATCCAGAAATAATATAGCAGAGCTTTCTTTTCTAATTCAGCATTTCTAAGGCCCTATAGAAAGGTTCCATGTCAAACGCTTTAGATGTCAGAAAGGATTTTATTTCCATTTCCATGTTAAGGTTTCTTGTTCATTTTTTGATGACATCAAGGTTTGCTCCACATCACATTGCATTAGCTCAGAGTCTGCAGCTGTCTTAAGTCAGGGTGATGTTGTAGAGCACTACAAGGTCTCACGGCTAAGCCCTGTAAGAATATCATGTGGTCCCTTCTGCATCAGTCTTCCCAATATGATCAGCAAATGTGAATGGAGAGAAGATACACATCTGGGCATGAATTCTACTGTACAAATCACATCACAAGTGTTTCTTTTTTTTTTTTTTAAGTCATTGGATTTGAAAGTGAGCATAAATATCACAATAATATTTAGTTTGCCCTGGGATTTTTATGATTTCACTTTAACTAATATGGATTCAACCTTTCAGAAAATTTTATGACAGCCTTAAAGAGTGTTACAGCTCAGGAACAATTATCTGGCTGTGGACTTGTGTCTCAGAAAGGTCAGGATCTGATTTAATGCTGCTCCACCCTCCTGAGAACAAATCTTGCTCTCAGTGTGTTTCTGGATGTCAGAATGTCACTGGTGAACTTTGCATTTGCTCGTCCCTGATACAGATTTGCCTATCCCTCTAAAAGCTCTCATCCAAACGATCAGTTACTGGAGTAGTCATTTTTGCTGAACTAACACAAAACCTACACTCAGACCTGATTTCCCTCACTATCTATATCACACAATTATCCAGCTGCACTGTGACTCTGATGTAGGGCAAGACAACTGACTTTCCAGTCAGGGAGTTCAGGCAGGGAGGAGACACTAGCTCATGCATCAGCTTTTCTCCTCCCAGACAGAGAGTTCAGATGAAGCTGGCTGGAGTCAGCTGACTCCACAAATTCAAGCCTGTTGACTAACCATAAGATACGCACAGGATTCATTTTGGTGATCCAGGCTCTGTCTCCAGCGTCACTTGTCATAGAATCATAGAATGGTTTGGCTGGAACTTTAAAGGTCATCTGTTGCAACGCCCCTGCCATTGTCTAGTGGACACCTTACACTAGATCAGCTTCTCAGAGTCCCATCCAGCCTGACCTTGAATGTTTCCAGGGGTGGGGCATCTACCACTTCTCTGAGCAACCTGTTCCAGTCTTTCACCACCCTGATTGTAAAAAAACTTATTTCTTATATTTAAATCTAAATCCACCCTCCTTTAGTTTAAAACCAATACCCCTTGTCCTATCGTAACACGCTCCACAA
Organism: Eopsaltria australis; assembly: GCA_034509425.1. Taxonomy (NCBI): domain Eukaryota; kingdom Metazoa; phylum Chordata; class Aves; order Passeriformes; family Petroicidae; genus Eopsaltria; species Eopsaltria australis. Next base: position 3,367,018 of record JAVTVJ010000157.1, on the reverse strand, counting down.
AAAAGTTTGTGCCCATCTTTCTTATAAGCTCTTTTAGGTACTGGAAGGTGCTCTAAGGTCTCCCAGGAGCCTTCGCTTCTCCAGGCTGAAAATCACAGCTGTCTCAGCCTGTCTCCAGAGGAGAGATGCTCCAGCTCTATCCTCATCTTTGTACCCATCCTCTGGACTCAACTCCAACAGTCCACATCTTTCCTACATTGGGAACTGGATGCAGTATTCCAGGAGGTGTCTCAGGAGAGAGAAGTAAAGGGGCAGAAAAGAGAAGAACTCATGCAGAGCTTTATTTTCAAGCTGGGATACAAATCAAGGCACTCATGTGTCTCCTTTCCCAGGCTGCAAAGTGTCACTAAGGCGATGCAGTGGTGGACTCTGCCATGTGTGATGATTTGTGCAGCAGGAAAGGAAGGGAGCAGGGCACTGTGCAGCCACCAGAGCCCCTGCAAACACAAGCCTTGAGAGGGCTGTTGCTCAAGTACAGTCTCCCCTGCTGAGACCTGGCACATCAAGGAGCGTTGGTTGGCAGGATCTGATGTGGCAGAGAGAAAAAAAATGAGCAAAAAAAACACCACAAAGATGAACTCTGCTGGAAGGATGAAGAGATAAATAATTTACAGTTCATATGCATGAAAATGACACTCAAAGAATGAGACTGGACAGACTGGTTGCAGTTTTCAGGCAAAGACACACCCCAGTTGTAGCTCCATGCCAGGCAGATATCTGCCCACAAGAAATGGAGACAATTAACTTACGTATTGCTGATGGGGTATTTTCTAAAACATTCCTGGTAGCAGTGTTTTTAAACTCCATAGGGCAAATTCAGACACCTCTGAACATGAGAATGATTGAGATTAAAACATTAAACAAATAAATGCATTTTCCTCAGCTCACTGGGATCTGAGTCAGATCATTCTCCTCATTCCTTTACCTTTCAGCTATCAGCCTGCACTTTGCTGGGCATAGAGAAGATAAAACGTGAATAGTAATTTGGGATATTAAAGATCTATTTCTTTCAAATAAAGCAGAAGCTATTACTGAACTCTTATGAAGGCTGGAGGAAAAGGACTAGAAAAATTAAAAGCCTGAACATAATGAATGCTCATTTAGAATTCGCTATCATAAAATATCTTGGAAGCAAAATCTACAGCTGAAGAGGGCAGGCTGTAAGCAGAAACAAGCTCTGGAAGGAGCTCCATGTGCACTGCATCAAACTGAGAAGAAAGACAGGGAGCTGTGGCTGCTGGGAGATCCCTTTGAGCATAGGGTAACACCTGCCAAGAGGTCCTGCAAGCAGAAAGGTCACCTGCAGCAAGAGTGACATGCTAAAGCACATGGCTTGATGCTGGTTGTGCCCACCTGCACACATTTTATTCATTAGCTTCACTGTGCTCTCCACACTTTAGCCCATATTAGTGAAATCACAATCTTGCCATGAAAACACAAGTAGACCACAGCTGGAAGAAAATGCAAATACTTGGAAACAGGAAAAAAAAAAGAAAGTAAGTCATTAATTGTAAGGGAAAACATGACTAATGATTTTTAATTAAATAATCTTTGCATGCTATTTTAATTAGCAATGATAATGTTTATTTTACTTACATAGAAGTTCTGGATACATAAATTCCAACCTACATATTTCAGTTGCCATAACAACTTGATACATTTATTCTCTTGTGTCAATTTTTATTGCATCAGTGTGGATTTTTTTTTAACAACCAGGAAAAAAAAAAAGCCAACTGCTTTGGTTGCTATTATAACACACGCTTTTTAAAATTTTTCTTTTCATATTTAATTCTTCTTGAAACCAATATAATTTTCCTCCAAAGATGTTCCTAGTACAGTGTGGAAAATTCACTGCCAATTTCAGGGTTCAGTGCTGGGTTTGTCAGATATCCCAAGGATATGTACAGCCCTTTAGCTCAACTGCTACTCCAGCAGTCTCCCCTAGGATATATAGCTTCAGGTCAAGTTCTTAACAGAAGACCTACACAGTAAGTCTAAGCCCCAGTTAGTGCATTTTCCCCTGAAAATCAGAAATAAATTAAATGAACACCAGACTCTTCAGAAAGGGGCACAATAGATTTGAGGCAGCAAACACAACTGCAGAGATGCAAAGCAGTTGAGTAAATCACTGCAGTGTGCTCCAGGCCAGGAGGATCTTACTGAGCAGTTTCCATATTTCATACACACTGGTGTAGCACATGATGAGGTTTTATCCAGGAGCAGAACTGGCTCCTAAACTCTTGGGGTCCCTAAGGAGTTGGATCAAATCTTTTAAAGGTACAGTCAAATGGCACTATGATGGGAGGAACAGAGAAGATGAGGACAGCCTTTGTCCTTCCCTCTGTGCAGTGTAGCAGAGCCTGCTGTTGCCCATTGACCTTTCCCAACCCGGCACCCCTGCAAAAGAGCCCTTTTCAATTAAATTACCTAACTGCTGATGTTGCATTTCTATCGGATACCCTGTAACAGCCATAATGAGAGAGACCGCATTAATTACTATCAATTATATTAAGGAGCAAGGTGAGGAACTGCTTGGTAACCATTGTTCCCTACAGCTGGCATGGACTGACCTCAGATTAGACATAATAGGGCATTTATGAATGTAAGGTTAGAGTTTTTGATAGAGAAGGACTTAGTGCAATGGCTCCTGTGGGCTGCCTTGGCCTCTGGGGACAGCTCTTAATTTATTCCTAGCTAAAATACCTCTACTTCAGTCAGGGGGGTTGGAATGGTTGCTTTCAAAGGGCTGTATACCTCTCAGGTGTCAGGAGAACAAAAGTCTGTATATGTATTATCACGCATTGTTTAGGACAGGCTCTACACTTATTGCAGCCGTTCAGTACACAGAGAGGCCACAAGAGAGCTGGAGAGGGACTTTTGACAAGGGCATGTAGTGATGGGACAAGGGGGAATGGATTTAAACTGAGAGAGGACAGGTCTAGTTTGGGTCCCAAGAAGAAATTCTGTACCAGGAGAATAGTGAGGGTCTGGAACCAGTTGCCCAGAGAAGCTGCAGATGCTTCATCTGCACAAGTGTTGAAGTCCAGGTCTGATGGGATTTTGGGTCTACTGGAAAGGTGCCCCTGCCAACAGCAGGGGGTTGGAACTAGAGGTTCTTTAAAACTCCTCTCCAACCCAAACCTTTCTGTGATTCTAACTCAAAACAGAAGAGACACCCAAGAGTGCTATGTACTGCATGATAACATTGCAGCAATTATGTTTAAATAAGAAGTCACACAGATAATGTGAATTCTGATTTATCTCATGATGTGCTGCAGGTCCATAGCAAATCCAAGAATATAAACCAATCTCCTGTCTCCTCCACTGGCCCACACAGATTCTTCCTATTTACACACACCTCCAGAGAAATTACAGAGGAGGAAACTATCCACATTTCACTTGAGATTAAATTTTGTGCCTCTTCTTGCTAGAAATGGTGAAATTAAGCCTGTCTACTCAATAGCATTAATAACACCATTTCCATTTTGAGAGCAGGACTGATGTATCATAAAGTGATATTTAGGATGACCAAAGGTGTTTTACACTAATACAAGAATATAAAGCCTGCATTAAATAAAAGGAAAAAAGAACCTGAAACCATCAACAAAAGTACAAAATCAAAGCCTGGAAGAAATTTGTAATGACTTTTACTTCTCAAGATAGTTTTGCTTGAAGCATCCTAGACCTTGGTATAGAAGAATACTTGTTTCAGCCAGAGCCATAGGGAGGGGAAATAAGCAGTGGCTGTCATTCCAGGGGCAAGCTGCCTTGCTAAGTCATAGCTGCAGAGCTCCACAGTCATATATACTCATGCTGACATGCAAAAAGACTACAGCTAAACAAAACCTTCGGCAAAACACGATACCATATCTCTTCATCCAGCTTCCCTCCTACAAAGCATTACAAAATGCTTCACACCGATATATATATCAAAGGAAAAGGACCCAAAAGGTAAGTTAAGTAGAATGAATCAGGTCATTAAACTGCAGAATACATCATTACACTCCCTAACTGTTGATAAATAGACAACAAAGTTAAGTGAAAGGGAAAACAACATTCCCTAAATACTTTGCAGAAGGTTAGGCTCCATGGATCTGCCAGTGCTTGACAATTTCCTTTGCGACAACTGTCATGACCTCAGTGCTGGATAAGAATCTTTCATTGCCCAATAAAAGATTGGCAGAAACCTGTATTGTTTGTGAGGACTCCAAGAACTATTAACATTAGCCACTGACCAAGCTTATTAAAATTTATGGGCTTTACAGGAGTTTTGGCTTCTGTGAGTTTGTAGAAACACAGAAGCATAAGGGCTACTGAAACTTCGTTACATAAATTTCACTGTGAAGTGCAGCTGACACTGAGAAAAGGAGAAAATGTTTCATGTACCAGGCAATGCCAAGAGTTGTAGGGAGGAAGTCTCCTAGTCTGTGTAACAGCCCTTCCATGCATACTACCTTGCACAGGCCATATGAATCCTGGACCAGGAATCCTTCAGAGGTACCAGCTTGAGCTGACCTGAGAAACAGGGCCCTTGTGACAGCTCACTGACACTCAGGTCCAGATGACACTATCAGAAGAGAAACTCTGGATGAGGCAATAAATCCAGTCTAAAAATTGTCTGACTGCAACAGCTCACACTAAAGCTGTCTACAACTCTATGCATTTGCAATGTGTCTATGCAGCCTAGGTAAGGCTTTCTCTTTTTGCTGGGATGTGTCTGCCATCAAGGAGGCTGGCTTGGGTAGAGATGTACATACAAACTTGGAAGAACGCCAGCTGAAAACCTTGAAAATACTTTCACTGTTGATGAATATTTGCTTGAAACATCCCTAATCACCTTTATGTCCTTACTATACAACTTCACCTCTCATTAGCAGGGCTCAAATTCCAATTCTGTTTGTATTCAGAAGCCTCATCATGTTGATGTTTGTTAATTAACAGAACAGAGGTCTATGTGCTATTCTGTGTATTTAGTTATTCTGGTTTCAGCTGGCATAGAGTTAATTTTCTTCCTAGAAGCTGGTACAGGGCTGTGTTGTGGGTTTAGGATGAGAATAAAGTCGATAAGACACTGATGTTTTAGTTGTTGCTAAGCAATGCTTACACTAAGCCAAGGACTTTTCTGTTTCTCACACCAGCCCACCAGCGAGAAGGCTGGAGGAGCACAAGAACCTGGGAGGAGACAGCTGGGACAGCAGACCCCAAGTGATCCAAAGGATATTCCATACCATATGGCATCATTCTCAGTATGCAAACCAGGGGGAAAGCTGGCCAGAGGTCATCGCACAGGAACTGGCTGGTCACTGGTCAGTAGATGGTAGGTGTAATTTGTTTAATATATTAAAAATCTTTATTATTGTTGTTAGTACTATTTTCCCTTCTATTTCTGCTCTGTCAAACAGCCTTGCCTAAAATCTACAAATTTTACCTTTTTTCCCAATTCTTTCCCCCATCCCACTGAGAAGAGGTAAGTGAGGAAGGGGCTGTGTGGTGTTTAGCTACCTGACAATTTAAACCACAACAGCAGCCCCTGTCTTGACAACCTATTGCATTACTGCTACCACCAGGTTAATACCACATTTCACTACCTGATAAACAAAGCTAAAGCCAGGCAAGATCATCATCCTGACACATTTTTGTTCAATACTCAGTAAAATAGGGGTCACAAGAGGTGTGCCTAAGAGAGAGGATAAATTCTCATATTGCACTTTTAAAGGCTATGGGAAAAATGTAGTTTCTGCTATTAAGACAAATACCTGTAACCAACGATGTAATTTCATGGTTTGGAAACATCCCCATGTCTTAGCTATAGTTAATTAAGAATATTCTTTTGACTACGTGTGACCAAAATCCTGATCACAGTTCACAAAGGCAAACCAAGCCTTCATTTTCTTTTGGCTGGGCTGCAACAAAGCCCTGTGAAGCAGGGCACAAAGGCTGGTTTTCCAAGATCCTTAGAACTTGAGCACTCCTCTCTGTTCAGCATTGAGCAAGGATGCCAGATCAGTCCTTCCCTACGTGTGATGACTACCCATAGAACAGAGCAGCAATAGAAGGAGGGGTTTGGTCCTTGTCCAAGGGTAAGACAATTACAAATTGCAAGTGAAGAGTAATACATGATGATTCTAAACCTAAAAAGTAACAGAATTGTCCACTATGAGTGCAAAGATATCTGTGTATGCCAGGCACGTTCCCTATATGGGGAATAAAAGCAAGGAATCCAAGAAAAAAAATAATATTGAATTAAGAAGGAGCATTAATAAATGCACCTATGACTGCAGAAGTTGTTTCAGGCAACAGCGTATTCAGCGTCCTGAAATACTGAAAGCTCCAGTTACAGGTTTGCTGCTGACCTAGCAAAGATACCGTTGGGTGTGCCTGGAGCATTTTCTGTCCAAAAAAAGTACAAGATATCATAAAAAAAGAATACTGATTACATAAGCAAAGGCATATGTCTATCATGAAACTTCCTACTGCTTAGGAAGACACAAAGTTGTCAGTTTCGTTACCTCTGATTTTCTACAAAATATCACAACACCAAAAAATGTGTGAGAGAGGACACCAGCGTGGTGTAACGACTGACCTGAAATATCTCAGGAGATCCTTTCACTCCTTCTTGTTGCAATTAACAAATTTACACAGTTAAAACTTGCTTTAGTGGTTCATTAAAACAACAATAATTTAAAAGTTACCATTGCTGTATATACCACAGTGTCAAAAGCCGCCTTCTGAGAAAATGGACTTCAAATCCACAATGTCTGTCACTGCTAATGCCATTTCTTTCCAGCTTGTACAACAGCGGTTTGACTTGTCTGAGACACCATGACGACTTGAAAGTGCCAAGCTAAATATATATGTATATATATATATATATATAGGTAGATATACAGTGACAGCATTTTTGAAGACCAGGCAGGCTCCTCTACATTTCTGGAAAGAACTGGAGGACCTGGGAAAACATCATCATTTTGGTTTGTCCTTTCAGAGAAGAAATGTTATACGGCTACAGCAATGAACTGAACACCACTGTATGGGCTGTAACTGTTGAGTAACAAGGCTGCTCTTGTGTCAGAAAAGCACAAGCAACCAGACGTATCAGCTGAGGTGCAGTCAGAATGCGGAATCCACTCAATGGCACAGAGATCCATATGCAGCTTCAATCATTATTCCCCACTGGTACTGTGCAGGCCTGTGCAGGCTGACGAAAGTGTGACCTAGCCTCATATTTTTTAGACATGAGATATTTGAACTATATTTTTAAAAATTCCATTTCAGAATCATCTGTAAAACTAGTTTTCTGGGTTGGGGGGGAAATAGGCATCACACAGACACATAAGCCAATACCCAGCACAAGATCTGTTTTGGGCTAATACATGAGGATTCTGCTCTAATTAACTAATTAAAGCAGTTTTAACTTAAGTTCAAGACAAGAGAAACTGGAGAAACAAGAGCAAAGAATGAGACAATATTGATCAAGAGGAAGAGAATATTTGAGCAGGAATGCTTGCTATGACTGCAACCACCTCTCTTTTGGGACAAAACACAGTTTTGAAGATGAAAGGAGATAGTCTCATAGCTCTCTCTGAAAAGCTTCTGTGCACTGGGAGTGACAATACCCCCAGTTCCTCACTAAATATGTCACAAAGAGCTGAAGAAACAGATGTGGAAGTCAAGAGTTAGTGGGATACAGAAGGAGACATGCAGAGAGATGACAGACCTTAGGAGTAAGACAAAGTGGTAAGTGATGGTGGAAGAGTGGAGGTAAACAGAGGCTTCTAACAGCAAGGCAAATATGGTTAGAGAAATTAGCTCAGAAAGTGATATCTATGAAAAGATTATCCATTTGGATGGGTAAATGGATCAAGATTATACAGGAAAAATAAACATATTATGTAGGAAAAAGAAATGTATTCCTAAAGGCCCTTTTCAAGAAGGAGCAGAGGGACAAAGGGTGAAATTCACTCTTTCATAGTACACAAAGGTCCAGACAAATGCTTAACTCACAATCCAGCTAAATATTATAATGGAAAACAAGCGGTAAAATGTCTCATCTCTAAACGAGGGGCAGCTTTCACTATAACCTGTGACAGATTGCAGTGGAACGAGTGAGGATCAAGGACAAGCAAATGTGTAAAATATACAAGCTGAAAATGCATAAAGTCCCATATTTTTAGTACTCGTCTAGTATTTGTAACTGTATTATAAAAAAAACAACTGTGGAAATAAATTGTATTTTCAAGTTGACAGCTTCTCTTTAATTTCCCAGGTTGTTACTCTGGGGATTGTATTTACTATTTGCTAAAACCTGAAAGTATCTGATCCAGATTATAAAAAACTAAACAAAAGTGGATGGATATTTTCTCTTTCATATATATTTATCTTACTGAGCAAAGATACATTCATCTATCCAAGAAATCACTCCCACTGTGACCTTTATATGATCCAGAAGTCTTGGGGTGATATTTTTCTTTATTCTTGGGAACTACTTAAGAAATATTTTAATAAAGAAGTATTGATAGACTGTAGAAATATATAATAGACTTTTAAACCTCTCTATGGAGACCTGTGTCCTTTGCACATGGAGGGCAGTGAATTCTCTTGCTTAGCTGCTCAGATTGGTGAAGAATCAGAGTTAATAAATGAGTAAGGGAGACAAATTGTTCTGAAATATTTTTAGAGTGAATCTTAACTGGAGTACATTTGTCCCTGAATATCAATTTTACAGAACCCTTACAGCTTTATAGGACAAAGAAGTATACTTTAGGAGTTGATGCACTTGTTTTTGCAGGTAGTTAAAATATAACTTCTCAGAATCTTATTAGAAACAATGAATTATATCACACACTGTTCAGAGGAACTGCTAGCTTGTAGAAGAAGCCTCTTGGGACATTCTGATATGTTTATGTTGGTAATTTTTCCAGACTAATCTGGTATTCCCTTGTTGAAACATATCATGGCTTAGGAAAATTATTTTAGGAAAAATATGCTAAAATTGCAAGAGCTTTTTGTCAAGTGATATTTTCAAACTAGACCTATCATTTTTGACCTTGATACACAGAAGTGGAATTTACACAATAGTCTGACCTCAATGCTTATCATAATAGAGACTCACTGCTTAATTAAAAGTTTGGCTCATTCTGTATGTTGGTTGATACTCAGGCACATTTTCATTGGGGAAAATTATTGTTTCTGGTCCCTTGCAGCTGTTCTGGCCTGCTCCCAATCCTTTGCAGATGTAATAACAAATCACAGATCAAAAAACTGCCTAGAGGTTGTTTGATAGGCACGTTACATAAATGTGAAAAAAAAATAAACTCAAATAAACCTGTTGTGGAGAATGTGACTCTTTCATCAATGCTGATCTGGTTTAATTTAATATTAAGATCCCAGATCCGTCCCACTAATGTCAGTAGAAAACAACTATTAAACTCAACAATCATATTTCCCTTTCAGAAAGGATGTATGAAATCCATGAATCCTCTAAACCCTCAAGCAAGGCACACCAATATGATTGTGATGTTAAACTAAAATAATAGGAACATAAAACATCTTCAATAGGAAGGGACTCACAGGGATCATTGAGTCCAACTCCTGATCCTGCACAAGACAGCCCCAAGAGTCAAACCATGTTCCTTAGGGTGCAGTCCAAACACTTCTTGAACTCTGTCAGTCTTGGTGCTGTGACCCCATCCCTGGGAGCCTGTTCCAGTGCCCAACCACCTTCTGGGTGAAGAACTGTTTCCTAATATCCAACCTAAACCTCCTCTGACACAACTTCAGGCCATTCCCTTGGGTGTTATTACTGGTCACCAGAGACAAGAGGTCAGTGCTGCTCCTTGTGAGGAAGTTGCAGACTGCAATGAGGTCTCCTCTCAGTCTCCTCTTCTCCAGGCTGAACAGACCAAGTGTCCTCAGCTCCTCATGCGGCATCCCCTCAGGACCCCTCACCATCCTTGTGGCCCTCCTTTGGACACTGTCTAATAGCTTTATATCTTTCTTATGGCACCCAAAATTGCCCCCAGCACTCGAGGTGAGGCTGCCCCAGCTCAGACAGAACGGGACAATCCCCTCCCTTGCCCAGCTGGTGATGCTGGGCCTGATGCCCCCAGGACATGCTTGGCCCTCCTGGCTGCCAGGGCACTGCTGACTCATATTCAGCTTGCCATTAATCAGGAACCCCGTGTTCCTTTCCACTGCACTGTGAAAAAGTGAGAGGAAACAGAGGAAAAGGCTTTTTATCATGAGCATGTCTAACTATGCAAACACAAGGAGACGGCAAAAGCAGAATGATGTCTAGTTCCAAGCTTTGTCCAGTGGCACAGAAATTGCCTGTTTAGAGAGTGGCCCTACTCTCAGCATCACAAGAGCATTTCCGTCCACAGGATGACACTGTCCTGCACAGATACAACTTGGTTTAAAATGGGAACATTGGCCTGACCATATTAAAACACATTCAAAAGCAACTCTAAAATGACATTTAACAGACGTGCTGGCACTCAAGTTATTGACAAGCTACAGAACAAACAACAAATTTATAAATAGAGACCTAGCATGGATACCCAGTATGGGCAAGGCATTTAGCTGCAGCTAGTAATAAATAAGGGTTTTAATAACACAGTGACTTTGCAGTTACCCATTTCTAAACATTAGTCAACTCAGTTGAGAAGAGAAGGCAAGTGTATAAAATAATCTCTGCGAGTAAAGAGAACCTTAATAGTGCATTTTAAAAAATTGCAAAGCTACTGTATATTAAAAAAAAAAAGCCCTAACAAACATGGAGCTAAGCTTCAGCATTATTGTTCAATAATTATCTAGTTAGGGTTGTTACACATCCTTGGGTGCAAAAGGAACATGAATAGCAAAACACATACCAAGATGTCACTTATATGGTGCCCCTTAAAAAGACTACTGCTGTCTTGAAGGAGAACTTAGTGCCAAATAGAATTACTTGGGAATTGGCTCTGGCACAAAATCAACCCACAGACACAAACTGCATTTGATCAGATAAACGTATACTGTTGTGCTAAATCTAGTGAAGAAACAGATGCATAAAACCCAATGTTTTGAGTCCTTCTAATGAAACATTATGGTTGATCATACCTAATGACTCTTGCATATTAAGTACAATCACTTAAACAGAATCAAATGTGGCTCCTGGGAGTAAATCAAGCCATACAAATTAAGTTGTACCCAGTTACAAACAAAGAAAACAAACAAAATTCCAGAGAAGAGACTGAATTTTTACAGGCACATATAGAAGGGGCTGCAGGTCCATGTTTTTTTTAGACGAGCTTCTAGTGTGAAACAGATTAATGGTTTGTTAACTGCTTCAGGCAGAAGATTCTTAAGTAAGGGTTTTACTACTGGAACTTTTAACAAGCCAGCACTTAGAGGACAGAGAAGTAATTACAGTGTTTATAATAGCTGGGTACAAGGATAGCAGGCATTCCTGAAGCAAACAGATATAAGAGGATTCATTTTGCATGATGCAATTAAATATATTTGCACAATGAGCCTCTAAACATAAGAAACGCACAGAATAACAGGAATTAAAAGAAAAACTGGAATCTTTTGGGACCATGTCAAAGCAATGATCCCACACTGTGCTGAATGAAGATTGCACATATGAGATCAGGGTGTGATGACCAAACTTGCACAGCAATTGCAAATTATTATCATTCAATATGGCAAAAGTAGCTGCACCATATGCCCTATAAGTAAAGTCTTTTCATTCATTGATACAGGCAGACCTTCAGTTGCCAGATTTACATGTAAGTGCAACAGCAGTGTTCTTTTCCTTCACTTCAGCTTCTCATCTAGATAAAGGTCAAAACACTGCCAGAAATAAGCAGCACTGAATACCAAATTAAAGAATATAGAGGTTAAAACAAGGGTAAATGTATGTCTTTTGATTAGTGCCTGGAGCTCAGCACAAGCCTGCAACTTCAAGCAGTGTTTCTATTGCCATACTAAAGAGCAACTCCATTTTTGTTTTACCAGATGGATTCCTCCATCTAGGTGGTTTTTTAGTTCACCATTACTGTATTTTCTAAACATATCAGGGTTTTCATCATATCTACACAATGCTTAAGTGAGAGACATCCTTTATCTAGTGACTGTTTATTGCAATGCAGAGTTCTGAGATGGAAGAAAGCTTTTTGCCAGGCTAGTGACCATTTGCCAAGCTGAGGAGCTGGGCTCAGATCTGCACACCCACTCTCAGGCTGCAGAAAGCCACTAATACTGCTGCATAGACAGCAGAGATGGAGGATACCTTTCCCCAGACTTACCTGGAACTAGGAAGGGAGAGTGCACTTCTCAAAGCAGTAGAAGACCTGAATTTAAACCACTTTCAGCTCAATCCCTATCTCACATTTTCTAGGGGCGAAAAGAAATCAGTCTTCTTTCTCCAACAGGGACAATTCAAGAGCCATAATTTCAAGAAAATGCTTTCAAGCTGTGAATGCTAGTCTTATAAACCTTGGTCCAAAGAAGTAATGAGGCTCTTTGGCAGAGGTGAAATTACAAACAAATCCTGTCTTCATGATTTCCAGCAGCAGATTGGGCACATCCCCAGTCAGCTGCGGTGAATACCACGCTGAATGTTTATAAAATAAGGTAAGGCTGAGTTTCCCAGCACTGAACACTTTCTGTGCTTCTAGTTCAAACAAATTCAGATTAGACTTGCAAAACAGCTAAAGCACCCAATATACAGGCTTGGTCTTTTCTGACTCCTTCCTGAGCATCTGCTCCTGGCCCTCACTGGAAGCCAGGTATCAGGCTACATGGCAGATAACTATTGCTTAGTTTAAGCCAATGCAGATGCTTTATTACTGCAACTTGAAATGACTCAGCTTAGAAGCATTGGAGATCCTCAGAAACTCTGGAGGCACGTTATCTTCGTAGTGTCACGTTATCTTTGTAGTGTCACATCTACACAGCCAAGTTCTCTAGGTAGGTACCTGGCATTTGTTTGTTCCCAAAATGAGCTTGTCTGGACCATATCAATCAGCCCAATGTCTAAGCACTGTCAGTATCCACAAACTCCTCCTTTCTGGCATACCTTCACAAACTGCTCAGTTAGGTGAGCTTCAGCTACACTTCCTCCCCTATTTGTCACCAACCCTCCCACTGAATGCAACATCCCGCATCCCCTAAATGCAGTTTGAGAGGAATGAACATACGGTTCCCTGGGACACAGTGGGCATTTGAAGTAGAGTTCTTAATATTTTCTGTTAAATCCTCCCCCTTCCACATTTAAATATAAGTCTAGTGACAATGGGGAGGTGGAAAAGAGTGAAGAGAAAACAGGGAGAAGGGCTTTGCATTTATGGCTTTTCAACACTGGTGTTTGTGTACTTGCTGGGAAGGGAGGGTTCCACCCTTGGGTATACAAAAGAAGACAAAACAGCCTAGACTTTAACACTCATCAAAGCAGTAATAGCTATAAACTCTAAGTTATAAAGCCATGTGTCAGTGCCCTGTCCCAACAAATATTTAATAATTCCAAAGACATGAGCAACATCCCAACAAGAGAAAGCTAAATAATAGCTGCCAGTATAATTCTTAGTGCACTCTTACGGGTGAGAAGAGAAGCACCATCAGCTCCTCTCTGGTCAAGAAGGGAGATGAGCATCCATTTCCACATCCTGGGAAAACATCCTAACCAAATAGCTTCTTCAGAAGGAAAAATGTACCAGCAGCACCTTTACCAAATTATGAGAGAGATGTAGCTATGGTCTTATTTACAGAATAGAGATCACGATTCTGAACCTTAATCAGGATGAGGTATCAACATCTTGTTGATGCAGATTTTAAGGTAATGACATCTTTTCCCATACTTGGAAGTCATTACTGGTTAGTTTATAGGTGTATTCTGTGCTTTGTGCATTTTAGTACTAAACAACTGTTTCTGCCCATGCAGTGCCCTACGGATATGGCCTTAACTGATATCTCCATATGGTGAGATACCTCAGACACTGTAATTCCCAGTTCCCTTTCATTACTTAGTTTTTAAGTTCTCCTCCCAAACTTCACATACCATCCTTCAGGAAGCACACAGAACAGCAAGAAAATAAAACCTGCAGTTCCCAAATCCTGAGTTAGTATTTTCATTAATAAATAAATCTTGCAAAGTAGTCTCCGGAATTTTTTTTTTTATAGACTTGGAGATATATAGAGACATATATAGTGCTTGTGCTGTCAACACTAATTGCCTTTCACGCTACCTCAAGGATTTTTGTTTTGGAAACTAAAATATTTCATACCTCTAAGTATAGCTCCTTTGAGAAGAGTCTAAGAAAACTAAATATTTTCTATCCCGAAAGACAAGACTTCATTACAACCAAGCATTTGTTGTTATAAGGACAAGTAGAGCATTTGAGCTCTGGGATCCCTGTCATGAGAAGGATCTGGATCTGTTGGAGCAAGTCCAGAAGAGACCAAGAAGATGATCAGAGGGTTGGAGCACTCTCCTATGAAAACAGGTTGAGAGATTTGGGGTTGCTCAGCCTGGAGAAGGTTCCAGAGAGATCTCATTCAGCACCTAAAGGGGGTTACAAGAAGTTTGGAGACAGACTGTCTACAAGAATATGTAGTGGTAGGAAGAGGGGTGATGGCTTTACATGGAGAAAGATAACTGCTCTAGACTGGATATTAGGAGGAAGTTCCTCATGACGATGATGGTGAGATGCTGGAACCCAGAAAAGCTGTGGTCACCTCATCCCAGGAATCTTCAAGGCCAAGCTGGAGGTGGCTTTGAGAAACGTGATCTACTGGAACATGTCCCTGCCCGTGGCAGGGGGGAATGGCACTAGATGATCTTTAAGGTCCCTTCCAAACCATTCTGTGGTGCTGCATGATTCTGTGATGTGTTTAAGTCCTTTTTGGAACAGGATTGAATAAAACATGCTCCATGTCTACTGCTAATTGAATAAAATCTGATCTAATTGCACTTAGAGAAACTCCAGTTTGTCATCAGGAAAGACTTTCCATCAGTGAAAAAATAAGTTACCTGCAGAAATAGTTGACTTCACTGTGGGAGGTTTTATAGAACACACTAAGCAAACATGCCAGGAACAGTTCAAATGTAGTTGAACTGCTCCAGGACAAGAGAATGAACAACAGGGGTATTTTAGGTCTTCTCCAGAGTTATATTCTAGAGTTCCTACATCATGATGAACATGGTGGACTTTTCATCTAGTGCCCAATATGTCACGTTCCCTGCTTTCTATCTGAATATATGAAAGAAAAATAGCCTTTGTAAATAGAACCTAATGAACGTTTCTAGTGAATCTGAACTTGGCCCAAAAACTGTTTCATTGATTCTGAAACTATCCACCAACTTAAGCTGATTTTGTCAAGTTGCGTTTACAGGAAGGAGAGCAACATGGATAAATTCACACAAAAACCACATTCATATAGGTCTGTCTTTCTTCCTTTTCACTAACACCCACCCACTTGAATTATTTTGGTCTATGATATTTACAGCTCTGCCAGATACATTGACACATATATTTAGTCTCTCTACAGGGTGAAATGCAATAATAATGTGATGGTAAGTAATACTGCATCTTTCATCTGCAAACATTGAAGTCATGTTTACTCAGACCACCAACAAAGCTGTTAATGATGAAGTGAAAAGCAAGGATATGGTGTTTAAATGCATAGGCCATACCTAAACATTTATCAATTTCATGGGGATTTCAGGATTAAAACCTAAACAGCACAGAATTCAGCTAGAAGCATGCAAGTAAAAAAAAAAAAAAAAAGTGAAGAAAAAAACCTCCAAAACAGTAACTATCACTAAAACCCCAACACTTTTTGTTAATACTACTGTTTGTAGCCATGGGATGCTATGTGGAGGCATTCATGCTAAAAATTCGGATGGGACTGGTTCTGACACATATTGTGAGCTCTTATATTCCACTGACTTTTCACTTGCTTTTACAAAGACCATTCAAAATTATAGTCTCTGAGTCTGGGAGACATCTCTCTTCTCAGGCACTCTCTGAGAATGATAGGAGATTATAGGATGACCCTTTCACGTCTATTTAAAGAGATGAAGATCCAGCTCCAGTATTCCATGAGATCTAGCGACAGTTTGCTAAAAAACACTATGGTGATCACAGATGCAAGGTGGCAAATTTGTACAGTATTGCAAACAACCACCTAACACTTTTTCTCTTATCTAAAAATCTACACTTTCAGAAAAGCAAGTACATAAATACAAAGGAGGGTTCACAGGACACCTGTCCTGGACAGTAAAATCTGCTTTCTTTTTTATCAACAATTATGATTGGAAAATAAATACAGAAAAAGGACCAATTTATATAGAAAAAAAAAATTACATACAAACAGTCAAGGAAGGTTTTGACTGGAAGGCATGAAAGGAAGATGGCCTCTGAACTGACTGATTATCTGTGGGCTTTCACAGCAGAGTGCCACATCCAGCTCTGGGGTCCTCAGCCCAGCAAGGACATTGACCTGCTAGAGCACAGCCAGAGGGGGTCACAAAGATCCTCAGAGGAATGAAGCACCTCTCTATGAGGAAAGGCTAAGAGAATTGGGATTGCTTGGTGTGGAGATCAGAAGGCTTGGGGGTGACCTAACTGCAGCCTTCCAATACCTGAAAGGAGCCTATGAGAAAGCTGGAAAGAGACTTTTGATAAGGACACATAGTGATAAGACTAGGAAATATGGCTTTAAACTGAAAGATGGAAGGTTTAGATTAGATATAAGGAAGAAATTATTTATTGTGACGGTGCTGAGGCCCTGGAACAAGTTGCCCAGAGAAGTTGTGGATGTCCCATCCCTGGAAGTGTTCAAGTTCAGGCTGGATGGGGCTCTGAGCAACCTGGTCTAGCAGAAGGTGTCCCTGCCCATGGGATTAGATGATCTTTAAGGTCCCTTCCAAAAAAAACCATTCCATAAGTCTATGATTCTATGAAAGAAGGGAGGCCTTTTCTTTCCAAATTTGGGACATGTAATTGAGGATGGAAAAGGAAACTTTTCTCATAAGGAACGGACCATGAATAAGAATTTACGTGATATATTAGATTATTTGGTTACATTTTCATAACGTAATTTCTCAAAGAAAGGAAAGGGCTGTCTTGTTTTTGTACAGCAGCTTGTACATCCAGCTTGCCCTAATCAATTCTGTCTCAGAATTGCTGATACTATGTTGTGCTGCCATAAGGAAAAAACCAAAAGCCTACACTTCCAGTCTCTTGCCTGCATTGGATCCTTAAAACATATGTGGTTTTTTAAAGGGACTAAACATTTTGTTCTCCCATTACCCTGATGAAATTTATGGAGAGACAGCGAATTTGAAAATGGTACCCTGGACTCTGATTGCCAGCACCCTGCCTTGGAAAGGCTGTTCCAGTTTCTATACTTTAGATTTCTATTATTTCCCTTTTAATCAGAACATTATTTTCATAAAATGAGAAAATTTTGGGGTTATCCCTGTATCTATTAACCTCAGCACAGAATTTAGAGTTCAAATTCCCCTGTGCAGGACCAGCCTCTTAGACAGCAATGAGTTTAAGGAAGATGGGGTTGAGGGTCAATTACTTTGATGAGGCTGGAATAAAAAGAAAGTCTGTCCACTGTCTTCATCAGCTACTCTAAGACATAACAGGAATACCTTTTCACTATTTTAAATCATTGAGATTTGTGCTTTTTAAAAAAAAAAAGACAGATATTAGCTGTCGGTGCCTTCAAACTGTGACTCAAATGTTAAATCATTCATGGGATATATCCTACATTAATGTTAAGACTCATTTGTTCTGATTTCACTCAAAACCAGAATGCTTGTTCTCATTAATTCTGCAAGCTTCTTTTGCTAATTAATTTTTACAATAATTTTTTTCATTTCTACAGAGAGTTTTGTTCTTGCTGCCTGCGGTTCTGATTTATCTTTTTAAAGAATCACATCTAAAATGTCATGTAGAACTACAATTTCTGAGTTTTACATTTTCAAAAAGGAGGAAAGCTCTTAAAAATAGTCATGCCTATGAGAAAATTCTTGCCAACAACTTTTAAAACTTGAAATGCCTTACTTACCATGACAACAATGAAAATTTTTATACATTTCCCTCATCTTTGATTCTGGTCTGGAAATCAGCAGTTTGCAGTCCATGCCCACTCTATTTCTGTTTCACTGTTTAAGAACAGAGCAATGCATTGCTTGCTTCTGTGAGGTTTGTTTTCATCTGTGAGGTACAAATGTGGGTGGAATCAAGTAGTTTAGATTGCTAATATAGTTCATAATAATCTGGAGGCTGGCAAAGGCAGATTAGAGCTGGGGGTGACAAAGAAAGGTTTGGAATGCTTTCACTGGCTACAGGAGAAAAGCAAAGGTGTGTAACCTTCTTCTGTGTATCTGTTCCTCATGCAGAGACTATTTTGGTTGATCTCTGTGAACTTTGACTGTGGAAAAGTTCAGCCCAATATCAGTCCCAGAAATGTGAAGAGTTGTATTAAAATTTTTATGCAGGATGTAATCACTGGAGTATTAATAACCTCAGTGGTTATCAGCAAGTAGAGAAGATATATTCTCATTTGGGGGGTAATCACAGACACCGAGATAATGTACACCAAGGATGAGAAAATGAAAGTTTTCTATTTTCTCTTTGGCAGATTACAATTGAAAGGATAAAGAAGTTTGTGACATAATCAAGGTCAGAGGGATAACACTATGTATATATATCCTCCACATCCTAATCTAATGCCTTAATTAACCCATCCTTTCAATCTTGTATACCATTGAATGGCTTTTCTGAGGATTGAGACATCTCACTCATTACATATATTTTAATTCTTAATCTGTTAAATTACCTCCTGTTTTTTCTGCAGATTTTCATGGTCTGTAGCAGATGTTGTCTTCTCCCATTTCTCTGCAACTTGATTTGCTTCTTCTATTTTTTGCTCATAACTTTTCTGGGAATTTAGCAGCGTCACTTCATAAAATTCTTGAATATCTGTTTGTAAAGAGGAACAAGTAAAAGACATTATTTGTCATATTAGCTTTGACTCCCTGGTGTTTTCCTTTGGATGATACATACTTACATAGTATCATCATAATGATAAACATGTACTAAATTTTTAGTAGGAAGCACCAATACACAAGGGCTTTTTTCTAAAATTTCTATGATATTCTAGAGTCATATTCTCATTTTAAAGAGGTCTTTAGAAAAAAAACCATAAAAATGTAAAGGAATAACATTATAAGAGATTCAAAGAACATGTTACAGGCACACCTGAACAGGAAAAATAAGTCACAGATCACTTTAACCAGTAACCTAGAAATTTGCAAATATAAAGTACCTTAAGAGAAACTTGTTGACACCAATCCAAGGCACCTGAATCACTCACAGCCCTATCTGCAGGTGCATTTGGCATTTTTCTTAAGTGGGCTGCACAACTTGAAGGAAGACTCTGTGGATTTACCACTTCAGCCTGTTGCTTCAGAAATGGCTGGGTAATGTTTGGTTTCAACCAAGAGTAAGCAACAAGCCAGGTCTTAAAATATCCTGTTCAGATGTTTCTATCACACTTATTTTCATGGGGTATGATCAGATATACAAGACCCAGCAGTGAAAACAATTTTACTGAAATCTGCACGCATAATGACCTAAGGAGAGGGGGAAAAACTCTTTTCTTCCTTGGGCAAGAGGTTTTTAGTCAGATAGTCACACACAAAAGTTGGCACAATGTCTAGTGGAGATAATTGACTTATCAAAGAACAAATAAACTGCAAATTATTTTAATTAATAATAATGGACTTTCTCCTGGATAAATAAAGAAATTGCATCTACCTGGATACCCCTTGGGACCTCAAAGGAAAAACTTTTTACAGGGTCTGTGCTTGTCCTCACATTCAGTCTCTGGCCAGATACCAGAAGCCTCTCTTCCCTGTCTTTAGTAACAGCTAAAGTTGTACTTTTCTTCTAACTCCTTTTACAACTTTCCAACTTACCTACTCTATTTGTCATGTACAATGGGAACAAAAGAATCATAGAATCATTAAGGTTTGAAAATACCTCAAAGATAATAAAGTCCAACCTTCAACTAAATGCCACCATCCCCACTAAACCATATCGCGCAGTGGCACATCTACTAGTTTTTTGAACCCTTCCAGGGATGGTTACTGCACCACTTTCCTGGGCAGCCTGTTCCAATACTTGAAACCCTTTCACCTTGTCTCCAACCTGAAACTGCCTTGGCACAACTTGTGGCCATTTTTCCTTATCCTGTTGCTGGTTACCTGGGAGAAGAGGTCGATCCCCACCTTGCCACACTAACTTTTATTTCACAGATATATTTGTAAGAATTTATATTTCATATTACTATGAACATTTAATTCTACATTAAAACTAAAACCATTTTTTAATATCAAAAGCTACAGGACAGTTGCAATGAGAAAGAAAGTTTCTCCATTCTCAATACAGGGATTTTTTTACAGTTGCTTTGAATGCTCATAGCACAATTGAAACAGTTGTAATATATGGTTCAATGCCAGGTCAATTTGTATTGCAACGGCAAGTAAAACATATCAGGCTAATATGCAATTATCTCTAGATAAATACTTTGCAGAAACAAGCTAGAATTTGCCCTCTGGCAGTGGCATTCAGCTGGCATCACTGACGTTATCAGGGTATTAATTGGGTTGACAGTATTCAGTCAAGGAACAGAAGAACGGTGCTTTCGCCCTAACTTTAAAGCCTATCTTGTCCTAGTGTTTTCATTAAAAATGATGTGTGAGCCACATTTGCATGTGTATGCACATGTGCAAAATAAATATTAAAACCTCAGTCTCTTTGTAAAGGTCCTTATCTATTCTGAGGAGGCCACGGGTTGCTTTTGCTGGAATAATGATCACTGGTGTGCAGAGAAAAGCACTTCAGTACTTATGCGGTCACAGAAGAAAGCACAGAGGATTCACTTAGTTGGTTGCTTTGTAATTCCGTAAGCTGAAATTGCCATTTCTGTGGAACAAGGGCAGCCAGAAACTTGCAGTCAGTCAAGGTTTGCAGAAAAAAAAAAAGGTTTTGTAATTTGCACTGAGTAAAACCTGCTCTATCAGGTAATCTCTGCTTCATGAGAGGTGCAATCATACTAGGGGGTGAAAAGTGTTGAATACTACTGAGGATAGAATGGGAGTGAGCAGCTGTAGAATCAAGATTGGAACCACAGTCATAAAGAGGAGTCATGGGGGCATGGTAATTGTTATGTAAAATGAGCAAAATACAGTCTGTCTCCTAGTGGGGATTTGCAGAAAAATAATTCAACAAGAAGTCTAAAATCTTATTATAGAAAATAGAGATCACAGAATGTCTTGGGTTGGAAGGGACCTTAAAGACCATCTAGTTCCACTCCCCTTGCCATGGACAGTGAAACCTTCCACTAGACCAGGTTGCATCAAGTCCCGTCCAACCTGTCCTTGAACACTTCCAGGGACGGGGCATTCCTTACACAAATTAAATCTGTGCCTAGTATTTCCTGGCACTATATTCTCTCCCATGGAAACAAGTTCTGATTTCACGTAGAAATGGCAATATTACCATTGATGAACTTTGTGGGCATAAAACATGTCTTCAGCTTGAATCTCCATACTGCTTCAAACATTTTGTTAAGCAATTAATTCCCGTTTGTTTAAAGTGTCAGTGAACCTCACTTGATTTTCCATCTAACAGAATTTGTTCATTTACTTCTTAAGGGACTATTCACTTTATTTAATAAATTCTGCTTGCTCTCCCTTTAGCCTAGCCAAAATATTTTGTCAGTTTGCTACATAAATTGCAGACAAAAAAAATTTTTTTTTTTTTTTTTTTTTTTTTATAACTCCATCACTGGGCAAGTGGAAAACAAACTTTCTGTACATCAGCATGATAGAGTAGATAACAGTAGCATTTTGCAATTCCTCATGGACAAGTATATTGTAGCTGGCTGCATTTTTTCTCTGCAGAAAAGTTGAGAGCCCCCACTTCTCCTTCCTTACAGACCTGTGCAGGAGTGAGCAGGGTCTAACCTTTATAGATATGTCAGGAAGCACTGTCTGCTACTAAAGCTGGAGACACTTCTCAGTTTCAAGTCTTGGGTTTTTTTACTACTGTTGAAAAAAAAAATTATTAATGCTCAGATTTGTGCTCACTCTAACCTTACTTTTCTTTAAAGACAATTTAAACAAAAATAGTTTAGAAAAAGAATAAGTACTGGAGAAGACACAATGTCTTACATAAAAGAATGACCTTTCTTTCAGACAGCAGCTACATAGAAAAAAAATATGTGTGATCAGACAGAGCTGAATAAGCTGCCTAAGCTCTGGTGTTTTCTGACTTTTCAGTGGCTGGTTCTGCAGCCCTGCAACCATTATTCCAGTGCCATTTCTCTTCCAATTTATATGCATGACAATATCCATTTGTGATAGAAACACTTTAGAGTTCTGATAGCAAAGGGGTTAAACAATACAAAAAGGCAAAAAAAGACCTAAACTACAGTCCGTCTTTTCTGACCACAGGCTTTCGCCAGCATTATAATGAGGGGAAAACTGAGATAAAGCAATACAATTCCTCATTCATCTGTGAGCAGTTGAGCACCAGAAAGATAGAATTAAATTGAAGGGAATTCAGACAACGACAGATGATTAAAGGTCTGAGAGGACTAACTTCTGAGCAAAGATTAAAGGAAGAGAATAACAACAACATATACTTTCATATTTCCTTTCATTTTAAAGCAAAACAAACATTAAGAACCACATAGTGTTGGCTGAGAAAATTGCCCATGGCCTCAAACAGAAGCAAACCAGCAGGGTCAAAATGCAGAGGCCCACAAATGAACACACCAGATGTGTCCAGCCCTTTGTAATCAATAATCCACTTACAGTGACTTCAGAATCACCAGAGGATTCGAGACAACATTATTCCATTTTTAAAAGTCATCTTTGCTGGGAAGGGCAGATACAGCTGCACGAGAAAATTGGGAACAATTCCTCAGTGTGCTGGGAACAAGACAGGAACCTCTCACTCTTAGAAGCTTTCTCCTTTAGTCAAGATACTCACTAGTGTGATTTAAGGTCAGAAGGGGAAGGTGATCAGCATTTGTTCCTACTTATGCATCTTGGTGCCCTGGCTGTCTTCAGTTGTGTGAATCAGCATATTCAGCTGGTAGTCCCAATGCTGGATGAAGTACAGGAGATAGCTTTGGCATCTTGTTTGATTTCACCTACACAGAGAAGCACTGGTAGGTCCCAGACGCATCCCAGTGCTTTCATGGACGTTCAGAAATGGAGCCAACAAGATACACACATCCCAGTGCACCAAGCAACTGGGATTACCCCAATCTCTCTAATACCAGCTGACCTGGAGCTGCATTTTGCATGTTCCAAACTAATGCAAAGGGTTAGAGAGTGAGAACATCAAAAGATTGGTTTTCCAAGGAAAAAAAGTGCTGTAAGGACTTACAGAAAGCAGTTTCAAGGCCACAGAGGGAACTCACTATAAAACAAACATGAGATAAGTACAGATGGCACAGCAGGAAGGAGCTCATTCCAGGCCTAACACAGGTGAAGATTTGGTTAGCACCTGGACAAAAAAGTCTCACTGTGGCAAACTGTGAGAAAGGAAAAACTGCTCACACACATGACATCCCAAGTTATGGCAATGCCATCCACACCCTGTGGATACCCAGAACTTGGACTGTATGATGATACCACAAAAGAATGACTTGGGGACCTCCCCCACCAGGGTGAAGAAGGACTAGTGGGATGCCATGGGATCCACTGCGTGGTGATATCTTTCTACTTAATCTGTCTCTCTCTTTCTTTCTCTCTCTCTCTGTCTCCCTTACATTTAATGTTTAAAAAAATTTATATTATTTTACTTCAGCATATGGTCTCATTTGCACCTTAATTTGGTAAGAGGCATCTCTTTATAAGCAGATCATAGCAAATGCAAAATGGCTCCGCTTGAGCTTGTGTAGGTTTACAATGCAGCTATGCAGTGACGGTGGAATCACAAAATTATATGGGTTGGAAGGGATCTTAAAAATCATCTAGTACCAGCACCCCTGCCATGGGCAGGAACACCTTTCCCTAGACCAAGTCCCTTAAAGCCCTGTCCAACCTGGCCTTGGAGAGATTTGCAAGATACCAAAGTCAGGATTCAAAACACAGGGAGCACAAGAAAACTAGAGTAGAAGTGGAGATAAAAATCTCTTGCACCTCTTTTGCATTTAAAAAAGGAAGGGGAAGAAGAAGAAAGTCTGTATTCCAGTAACAAACAAGACAATGCCAGGCTTCCTGATACCATCTATATTTTATACAACACAAACAATTAAGCTTAAAAGGATAATCTTGTACATCGCTTAGCCTCAAGTTGTACTGCATGTGTCAGCAAATGCTGCTTCCCCAGTGACTTGACAGTACATGTGGCCACTTGTAAAAGAGCAGTGCAAACTATTCCATGCATCAAACCTTATCCAAAATCCACTGAATTTGCAGACACCTACCCCTTACAGCATGTTTTGACCTCCACTGTGCCGACAGCTATTCCAAAAGCTGTTACCTTCATCTGTGCTTAGCAATGCAGGAAGATTTCCTTACATACATCTTGCTACCACCCCCCTTCACTTTATGTCTTGAGAGGATTTAGCAATGGCATCAAAATTCTGGTATCTGCAGGAGTTGTCTGTTGTTTCTGCAGACAGCTGCACAATTTTGCAATTAACTGTAATAGCATTAACAACGTAGAATCCCATTACCCAAGGAACGAGCTCTCTGTGTATCATATTTCTGTAGGACCAAACTGGGAACTGGAACAAATATTCTGTAGGATAAAAAGAAAGGGTGGTTTTTTTCTTTTCCTCTTTCTAGAGGTCCTTAGCCATAGAATTCATTTTTCCTATACTGTGCCAGTGCCCTGACTTGCTTTGCAGTATAAGTCCCATCTGTTTTTCCAGGGCATTCAGGGACAAGGTGGAATAGGGGTCTAAGGCAACACGCAAACACAAGCTGTTCCCTTTCTGGGAAATTTGGGACAGTCTTTTTGTCTCTGTGTAGGATAGTGTCTGATACGTACCTTTTAATGTTGTGTAACCCAGCACAAATGACTACTGTCTGGCAGAACACTGCAGATCAAAATAAAGTCAGTTGTTGCAGGCTCCTGCTGTAAATCCTTTTTTTAACTAAGGGAACATTACAGTGTACGTCTAAATGGCATCATTTATATCCTGGGGAGTAGATTATGCTGGGTCAGCTTCAGCCATCTGGTCTGAATTATTAGGTAGGAGTAAGGCGAATTGTGCAGGATGTTGTTCAAGACGGAAAACTCATTCAGGCAGCACAAGTAGCAGGGAACTGATCAGAGATTGTACCAGCCTGCCAGTAAAGAGCTTTAGTGGCCCTGCTGATGGAAGCAGTCCAAAGAGAGGTTAAATAACATGCTTCACCCAATGCAATTATGTTGTGTGGGTTTTTTTCAAGCAAAATGTTTCCATATTGAGTAAAACTGCCATTGTAAGAGAGGGAAGATAAAAAGCAAGAGAAGTTAAAATCTACTTTGAAACGGGGTGAGTTTTTAACTAAAGCAGGCCTATGGCACTGACCCACGTGAGAAATGGCAGAGCTCCAGTTATCAAGCTGGCTCATGGCTTCAAAGCCCTGGGGAGCTCCAACCTGTCCCCATTAGCATCCCTCAGTGCAGCAGCAGTCAAAAACACCTTGCCCATTTCAGCTGCATCTCACCCCCTGGCTCCAATGTATTTGCCTTGAGTCTGCACTAATAAAGGTAGAGTCTGATTCAACAACAACGGAAAAGCTCAAGGCTTACTTTTGCAGTTGATAGAGGTAACACAAAGATATTTCAAGTCAAAATGAAATTTAGAAGCCCTATTTGCAAGGTTTTCAGACAAACCTTTGATGCCTGAGAAACATAAATGCCAACCCAACAGCAACAGTTGCTGCAGGAGAGAAAAAGTCCTCTATTGCATGCAGGCAGTGAAACACTGCAGTGCAAGCCAGGGAAGCAGTCTTCTGCCAATTCCCTACAGTTGATGAATGTTCCTAAATCTATTAAAAGCAGAATACTCTGGTAGAACATGTACCAAAGTAGGCAGCAAGAAATATGGCTTCTGTTATTAACCTGTCTTGATTCTTGAGCTTCAGCAAATCCCTTTTATTTGACCTAGATAATTTTGAGGTCTCTTCCAAACTGCATTATCCAATGATCCTGTGATCTTATTAAGGATCTTATCCAGTGATCCTTTGCACATCTAGGTTGTAAACTCCTGGAGGCAGGAACAATTACTAAGCAGGTACATACCTGAGCAAACTTACATCTTTTTATCAAAAAAAGTTCTGAAACACTCTACAGGCTGTAGTAAATAACTAAATAGTGAGTAATTCATGTTCAATAATTATTTAAATATATGAAATAGAAACATACTTTGCATACTGCTGGTTTTGCAGTACATTAGCAACATTAGTGTTTAGTGCAATATATCCAAAATACCAAAAAATTTCAGCTAGGAATATGCACCTCAAAGGCAGCTGCCAATACCCAGGGAGAATAAAATATTCAGTACAGATAGCAATGCATAGAGAAGAAAAATAATTGTTGCAGCCCTTTCTATGTGAGTGATGTTCATGTTAAGTGAAAACTAGAAAGCAATCAATCAGAGAGTAAAGTCAGTATTTAAGCCTTTTCAGTGATGATATTGAGTGTATTACTGCAGTTCTGCCTACACATTCTAGCCACTTATTCATAAATAAGAATTGCACTCTGGATTGAGGGTCAAATAAAATGTATCCTACCATGATAAGCAGGACTGACAAATAAGTAACAAGGGATGATGAGAGAGGGCTTATAAGAAAAGTGAGGATAATCTCGATAGGGTCTGTTGTGATGGCACAAGGAATAATGGTTTCAATCTGAAGAAGGGCAAATTTAGACTACATATAAGAAAGAAGTCTTTTACAGTGAGGGTGGTGAGACATTGGCAGAGGCTGCCCAGAGAGGTGGTAGGTGCCCCATTCTGGAAGCATTCAAGGTAAGGTTGGATGGAGCTCTGAGCAAGCTGATCTAGTGGAAGACATCTGGGATCACTGTAGGGGAGTTGGTCTTCATGGCCTCTAAATGTCTCTTCCAACCCAAAAAATTCTATGTTTCTATGGCTTTAAGCATTCACCACTGACAATATGTTATGGTTTTCTAAGTATGGTTGATAACAGTCTTTTCAATGGAACAAGACAAAAACCCATGACACAACTTCAATAATGCACAGAAAAACAGTTCAAAGTGGCCACTGCAGATTTAGCAAATACTGCAGTCACACCTTCTCATGCTGTTCCTGAAGCTTAAGCTGCAGGAGAGCAGAGCAGAAAGCCCCAAATCCTGTGGCAAGGTTTTATTTTGACTGGGCAATGCAGGGCTTGCAGATCTACACACAATCTGAGAGAGTCAGAACAGCATCATGGGCACACACTGGATGCTTTGTACCTCCAGACAACCAGACAGATACTTGAACTTGTTCCAGGATATTTTCTGATGGAAAATTATACCAAGAGAAAGTGCAGATAATTTTAGTAACTCTTCAAAGGCCACAGCAAAGGAAGTACTAAGAGGTCAAGGCAAGGTTTCCTGTGCTTCAGAACAGATCTTTCAGAAAATGACAGTTTTCTTTGAAAAATGATGGTTTGTATGAAGTTCTTTTCCTATAAGCTTAAAGAGAAACCTTCACTTTTTTTAGCACTGCGCATTCCTCCATGTGTAGTATAGAATCATGGAATTATAGAAACATTTAGGCTGGAAAAGACCTTTAAGGTCATCAAGTCCAACTGCTAACCCAGCACTGCCAAGTCCACCACTAAACCATGCCCCCAAGTGCCACATCTATGCATCTTGTAAATACCTCCAGGGATGGTGACTCAACCTCTACCCTGAGTAGCTTCTTCCAGTGTTTGACAATAATAATAACATTCCTTCAGAATGAGGCTTTATTCATTGTTTGGGGAGTTGGATTCAAAGCCACTTCTGGAGAGATCTCCCGTATTTTCTGTGAAGCAGTTAACAGTTATTACTGTGCATTTCTGATCCTGTCAGAGGATCCCCTAGCCCCACTGTTTGTCACAGCAGTCATGAACAGACTTTCCTCTGAATGGTTACAATATATGCTTTAACAACTGAGTTCAATACTGGAAAACTGTTCAGTTATATCATTTACTTGTTGTGTGATTTTGTTTGTTGCTCAAGTGTTCAAGATATTCTCTCTTTAAATAGGGATAATTAGGAAAAATTGACACAATTTGACTGTAAAATGCCAAATCAAAACTGCGGGTGTATTTTCATCTGAGACAAGAGTCAGAGAGAAAAAATTCAGGTTATATATTTCCTCAACATTTTTTTTTAATCTTGGAAAGGACCCAGCTGCAAGCCAATTTCTCAGTATGGAGGGAAATGCTGTATACTAGACCAAAACCAGAAAAGAAGGTGTATCATTATAAAATCATAAATCAGATTCATTTTTATGGGCTTTTCCACTGCTGTTGCACATTAATAGGTTGACAGTAGACAGGGTAAATGAAAGGACCTAGTGCTTGGAGCACAAGTCTTGGGACCTGCAGGCTTTGGGATAGCTGCAGACACTCAGCAACCCAGCCAGGGGCCACTCCCCTCATATATCTCCCACAAGCACCCAGTTGGCTAAAAACCAGACAGAAATTTCAAGCAGACTTTCCCAAAGCATTTTCAGGAAAAGTCCATGGCAATCTATGAAGAATTAATAATAATTGCTACCTGTCCTTTTTCTTCTTTTTCTTCACCTTACAAAGAAGCATCTTCATATACAACCCCTTTTGAATATCACTTTAAATATCGAGCTAAAACAAAACACTAAAACACAACCTTTCTTCACCATTCTTTGACCTGCCTGAGCAACTTTTTACCTTCTTTAATCTTTTTTCTTCAAGGTCTCACCTGGGGACATCTCCCCCCCTCTGCATCTCTCTCACCCTTTTCTCTGCAAACACCCCACAGTCTCCTTTTAGTGGAAGGATACACATCTGCTCAGCCCAAGGCTCTGCCTTTTAGCAAGGCCTCACCTTCTGTACTCAACAACCAGCTTTACTGTGATACTGAAACACATGATCCCAGGTAATCTGAGAGTCACAAAGTGACTACTCAGTCCTCATTTTTGATGAGGTGCTTTGTAAAGTCAAACATGTGACTAAGGGGCTGCAACCCCTACCTCCACCTCCCCCCCACCCTGCACTCCTGATGCAGCTGGTTTCCTGCCCAAAAGCCAAAGTTCAAAATAATTTTAAACCAACCGACCCCCCTTGATACATGCCTAAGACACAGGGGGGGGGGGGGGGGAAGGCAAGAACACACGTAGAAAACTGGGTTAAATATATTCCAAGTCTCACCACTTCTTCTCTTTCATTTTACTAGTAGAAAGTGTGACGTAAGTGGCAAAAACAGGGAAATGAGAAGTTCAGATTGCAGATTCTATTTGCAGTTTTTCCACTGACTTGCTGTGTGACCTCAGGCAAATATATCTCTCTGCACTTCAGCTTAACCTTCTGTAAAATTGCAATACAAATGCTTTGACTTACCCATAGGCTCACAGCGTGGTGTTACACAGCTTAATTAATTAATGTTTGTTAAACACTCATAATGAATGTTTCTATGCAAGTTTAAATTATTACAGGTTGTACCTTCATAAACTCTGGCTTATGACCCTTGAACATATTTGCCACAATGTCTGGTGTAACCCTTAATATTGCTACTCTCTTATAATAAATTATACTTTAAATGAGCCCTTTCACTGGAATGACTGTGACTTTAGTTGTCTACATTTAACACTTACAGTCATTGCACTAATTGGCCTAACCTTGGATTGCAGGTTTCCATAACGTCAAAAGACTTCCTTAGTCATGCTTGAATTTGCTTCACTTTATGTTCCCATGGTTTTAGTAACAGATAGGAGGCTTCATGTAAATTCATAGACATTTGCTGGTCTCCATTGGAAGAAGAACATCTTGTATCCCTTACACAAGTCCTTGCAGGTCATGAATCTCTCTGCTGTTCTCATTATCTCCATTCTCATGTAATTGATTGGTTTATGGACTCAGTACAAGATCTTTTTCACTTCAGTAATTTAGACTGTCATTCATTATGGACTTATGTATTTATTCATAAATCACAGAACCACGGAATGGTTTGGGTTGAAAGGGACCTTTAAAGATCATCTATCCAGTTGTTGTGCTGTGGATAGGGACAAAAATTTGTAAATCTTTTCTCACTGATTGTTCTAGGGCAGCAATACTGTGATGTGTCCCACAGAGGAGCTCTCTAAGACTCATAAAAGGCATCAGAATAGCAGGAGGAAATGTTTTACAAAAAATTATGTTCCTAAGTTCACCATTCTTCATACCAAGTTTTAATCTTTACCACAGAAAAATTAGTTATCAGCATAATACTGTGCTTATTAACAAAATATATTTTTTTCCAAGACAAATGATTTATAAAGTTTTACTGCAGCATTTTTAAAAATGTCTGACAGTAAAACTCCAGGGAGCAGAAAGGGACATGGTAATCAAAGGGCATGGTATAAATGCTAATGAAGAAAGTGACCCACAGCTGAGTAATTGGCATATCATATGTTCCAGTGCTTTATCACAGAAGACAATGGGAAAATTAGTACAGCTCTATATAATGGTGGTCTGCTGGCAGAGAAGACCCCTTAATTAAAGGCAGAGCAGGAGCTCAGACCAACCACCTCAGACACAAAAATGCTAAATCAAGCTGGCTGTGGGTGGAGGGGCAGACAAGGCTAACACTGGCAATCTCCCAATACTAAAACAGCCAGAGAATTAAACATAGGATGCAAACTTTAGGAATTCTTATCCAGCCTAGTTATGAATTGAGATGTGTTCTGGAGGTGAAGTAATTTTGTCACATCTGCTGCATAGGTCAGGCTGGATGTCACAGCTGCTGCCACGGAGCAGCAGAGATTGCGCTGCTATGTGCTCAAGCCAGAGGGTTGGCAGGCAAGGCACAGGGTTTTCAGAAAGCTGGACCTTTCTGGAGATGAGAACGTAAGTTGGGCACACAGCTCAGGTGACAGGAGACTCTTGACTTACATGGAGGGCAGAGGGTGAGCCAGCTGTCTCTGGGAACACTTCTGCACAGCCTCAGCCCACTTCAGTCACTCTGCCACCTCAGTTGACTCAACACCTGTTCCTGACAATGGGAGCTGAGACTGAGCACGTGTTAACTCCTAAAGGTATGTGCCCTAACCTGCAACTACAACCCAATCTGACCATCCATTATGTAAGAAGGCAATACTGAAAACCTGAGCAGACTCAAGGAATTTTGATGTAATTTCTTTCCTTGCAGTCAGAACTTGTTCTTGGGCAAACATCAGCTGATCAGTTTTGCATTATTTTTCACAGTTTTATCAGTTTGTTTTCTCTGTTAGTAAAGATGTAGGACCAACTTCAGTGTTGTAGGTCTTCTCTTTCCAAAGTTCTGCAGGATAGGATTATGTTTTCAAGACCATGCATTGTTAATCAGCCTTCTGAAAACACCAACTTCTCAGTAAATATGTTTGAACAAAATTAACTTTGCAAGTTTTATTTCAAAACAATTTTTAAAGGCAACTTCTGAATGGATGAAGTGAAGCTACAGCTGGAGCCTGAAGACTATACAGAAAAGTCAGGGCAGGCACACCTAAGGAAGTCTGCTGCTAATTATTTTACTGTTAAAACAATCTTCAAATGGGGACTGGAACAGGAAAAACACTCATAAAACCTTGAAGACAATGTACTTTCCTTGAGTATTATTTCCAGAACAATGCAAACATTCATACAAAACCAATACCTTTTATCCCTAAAAACCCAAAGTAGACATATATCAGGGAAACAGAGCATTGACAATGATCCTGCCACTAATTCACTCTATTGTCCTTGGTATTTCACTTGATGTGTTATAGGCACTTATTCTGTGCACATTAAGGTTGTGAAGATCAATTTGTTAGTATTTCTATCATGCTTTGATGAAATCAAACATGATAGGGTGAGCTGCCTTATTATATTCCTTTTGCTAGGCTTGCTATAAGAAGGCCAGGCATTGTTCTAACAAGATAATAATATTCTATCAGTTGTTGGAATGATAAATCATGTCAGAAAATGCAATTCAATTCACTATTTAAAATCACGTCAGTAATTGAACTTCATTTTTAAAATTAAGTGAAAGGATTTCAAATTATATTTCAAATGTAAGAAGATAATTAATAAAGACTAGTTATCAAAAATAAGTTATTGAAAATTTCTACAAAGGCAGAAAAACATAAAGAGGACTTGCAAACCTATGTCCAGATATCAAATTCACTAAGTGTAGGTTACAAATTTTAGAAGTAACACCAGATTTTGTTGAAACTGGCAAAGGCAGATCTTCTATATCTACAGCATCTCACTTTTCCCAGAAGTAGGGAGTGGGTTGGAAAGGGGTGTAAAACACACACAAAAGCCTATGAAGAAATATACAGATATTCCCACTCATGGAGTAAAAAAGCCCAAAAATCCAGGGTAGACAGGTCCTTTTTGTGCTGACATGTCTCAGAAAGGGGATGTCACAAAGGCATACAGAGCAGATAAATGCATGGAAAATTAAAAGGGAAAACTCTAGTAATGGGACCTAGTTTGTATTTACTTCACCCATTTATGATGGGACAGTTTGTCATTTTTACCTTAAAGA
This sequence comes from Eopsaltria australis, assembly GCA_034509425.1. Taxonomy (NCBI): domain Eukaryota; kingdom Metazoa; phylum Chordata; class Aves; order Passeriformes; family Petroicidae; genus Eopsaltria; species Eopsaltria australis. Next base: position 3,334,262 of record JAVTVJ010000157.1, on the reverse strand, counting down.
TCTATCACAATTAACAAAAATGGGTCTTGTTGCTTTAAATCATCTTTTGAAGGTGAGTTAGGCTAGAAGAGTGCAGATGTGATGCTGCCAGGAGGCCTGCAGGTTCTTGTCAACACTGTATGTAAGGGAAAAGGCCAAGTGTTCACAAAAATGAGGAAGCAGGAGAGAAGATGCAGATGATTCCTATTACCACACACATACACAGGAAAACCTGCGCTTGGTGTTGAGAGAAGCTGACCTCTCCCTTTAAGACTCTGTCAAATTGCAGGGTAATGATCCAGGCAGCAAATAATCCATAGACATATTTACAAACCCAGGGCAGAACAAGTAAGACAACTGGAAAAAACTTAGTGCTCTAACAAGGGATCCAGCAGTGGCTTTGGCTGCAAACAAGAAAGCTGAAAGATGGCATTATGAGTGTATATTAAGTTTACTTGTAATTTTTCTTACTGCTCTGCATTGCAAACAGAGTAGCTGCACAGTGGTAGGAAAGAACATGCCAGGTGGTTATGGTCTCAGAATTACCATTTTGTATGTATTATCTACTTAAAAATGCAACGTTAATTAAGGCTCAGATGCGGCAACTGACAAATAGTGGTCCGCAAGCGCGCGAGTTCTTCCAGTAATGAGAATTCCTTGCAGAAAGTGCAAATGCGACAGCATTATATTCACTATGGAAATCTAGGGCTCCATTCAAGGAACGCATGCAGAGCACACTGCTGTTAATTGGGAAGATGTAATTAAAGTACCCACGAGCCACCAGCATGTGGAGACACCTAATGGACATTATGGAAAGCAGTGCATTATGTTGGACTATTCTCAGCGGTTTATTTCCCAACAAAAGCCGCAGCTGAAAGAGGATGCTAGTGAGCCAAACACTGAGTGGCATAATCCCAGTCACTAAGTCATGGGAACAAGCATGGCAGATCCATCGGGAAAACCCACATGGCTGCTCAGGAGCCATGACTGACATGACAGAAAAGCAAAGTAGCTGCTCAGCAAGTTTTCATGTGCAAAGATCAAGCACAGAAAGTCCTGCAAAACCCCCACACCTCCCTGCTATGAGCCAGGGAATTTCTGTGCAGAATGGTTGAAGAGGCTGCCAGCTCCATATGTTCGCCCACCAGGAATGGATCTCATTCTGCTGCCCCATAGGCATTCATCAGAAGATGCAAGGGCCAGGAGGACACACCTGAAGAATGCAATCATCTCATCTACAGCAGCTATAACTGCCTGCTCAGGTCAGAACCCTGAGAAACTTTGACAGAGGCACCAAACTGGAGAGATTGCTCTATTACAACCAAAAATGGGACTTTTGATGCTTATAAGGAATGACTTCAGCACCCTGCAAATATTACCAGGTTGAAACAGTGAAGGGTGAAGCAGTCAAGGGCAGCAGGAGAACAGCGTGACAGCCTGAAGCCATGACCAAATTCAGGTTGCTGAATGATTAATGAAATGATGGATTTACCTTGTTAAGAGAAGGGAATAGCTTGTGGGGCTCAGTGGCGAGAAATTTAAAACTGATAAAAGGCAGAGGGTGGGATCTGCTTTAATCCTAACCTCACTCCCACAGTATACTTGTGACCTACACTGCAGGAGACAAACAAAATTAATAACAACCATAACAGAAACTCTTGTATTTCATAGACCTTATATTGTATTAGGGCTCTTTGCAATATTACTAATGAACTCATTTTTATAAGATTAAATCCTTGAGAAACTGTCGGCTACCTGAAGCTACTATGGCTTTAGACACAAATTTCAATACTATGGGAGCCCCTTCAAACTATATTCAATATCCACACAAAGGGCTCGTGATGCTTAAACTTATAAAAATAGATCAGTAAGTCTTGATTTGTGCTTTCAGCAGAATCCTGTTTCACTCTGAGGAAACCCATCGTGTTGGGGATCTGTATCGATAAGACAGCAGTGTCTGGGTAAAACCACAGAGAGAATCTTTCTATTGTGCCCTTTGGCTAATGCGCACAGCACTACATTTGTATGCACAAGGGATGCAGCCAGCCCTGCCACTTGTGAAAGGGTTGCAAAGCTGTTCTACTTAGATTAAAAATAAAAGTAAGTAGTCCTCTTAGCATTATGTACACTTAGCATGGAAGAACACATCTGTAGAGGAGCAGGAAAGAAAAAAACTGAGCATTCACAGTGTGTTGAAGGGAATTGGGCAGGAAGGAGTTGTAATTGGCAATTATTTAATTGACTCTAGATTCTCCTTTTCCAAACTAGACTGGAAGTGTCACTGCTACAGCAGTAGCCACGCAAAACCAAGAATCTCTGGAATGGAGTTAAGACAGAATTAATTCAAGCACAAACAAAAATAACTGTTATTAACTGACTGGATGAGTAGTCACTTCTCTTCCCTCTGAAGATCTAGATTTTATGTGTACCTTGATTCTGCAAAAAACGTGGCCCTTTAATGACCTATCCAGGACAAGGAAAACATGTTTATTTTAAAAAGAAGCATGCCATAATATTTCATTTCTTTCTTTAGCCATTACTTAAGACTTGATTCAAAATATAAATCTCCAAAACTCCTGTTGTAATCACACCTTTAATATTTTAGATCATGTTCATTATAAATAAGCTTCTTCTAGAATAATGTGATCTAAAAGACAAGCTGTCAAAATTGCTTGTTAAACTGACAGCATTGGAAACATGCTCAACTGAAAAATAGCAAAGTTTATGTACAAGATATTATTAACAGTTCATGATCTTTCACATACTCTCTTCATTTATTAGAACCTATGGCCTGAAAGTTGCCATCAGTTCATATTTCAAAAGAGATTTTTCTTTAGCAGCTTCTTCTAAATGCTGTGTCAGTGACTGTCCATAACTCAAAAAGCACCCTGCCATGTAATGGAAGTATTCAACAAGATGATTCAACCACACATGATATTATTTTGTTAAGAAATAGGTGAAAAAAGCTTGCATTCCCCACAAAATCACATGAATCTCTTTGGGAACCAATAGAAGCAAATATTTTCTGCTTTTTGCAAACACAACTACGCTGTCCTAAATCGTTCAAGGTTTTTTTTAAATTTGACGAATGCATTCGTCTTTAATGAGCCAAAACCCAGACATTTGAAATAGTGTTTTACAGATGTTTCCAAAATATTTTCCCAAACACAGACCACAAATATAGCTTCCAAGAGCCAATCACAGGCTTAGCTGTCTGGAGAAGAGAAATCCATCATCACTTGTAATGTTTTCTCACAACAAATGACACCAAAAAAAAAACCAAATCTGATTGCCAGAATAGTGCTGGGAGTAGAAGAAAATCAAAATGTGAGTGGTGATCCTCAGGAGTCATACTAGGACCAGTGCTGTTTAACATCTTTGTTGGTGACATGAACAGTGGGACTGAGGGCACTTTCAGCACATTTCCCAATGACACCAAGCTGTGTGGTGCAGTCGTTCACTGGAGGGAAGGGATGCCATCCAGAGGGACCTGGACAGGTTTGTGAGGTGGGCCTGTGTGAATATCATGAAGTTCAACAAAGCCAAGGGCAAAGTCCTGCACTTGGGTCAGAGTGATACCAAGAAAAATACAAAGAATGGGCTCCCTTTACTGAGATCCTGGTGAGACACTGGCACAGGTTGCCCAGAGAAGCTGTGAATGTGATGTCCCAGTCCTGGAAGTGTTCAAGGCCAGGTAGGATGGGGCTCTGTGCATCCTGGTCTAGTGGAAGCTGTTCCTGCCCATGGCAGGAGGTTGGGACTGGATGATCTGTAAGGTCCCTTCCAACCCAAACCACTCTCTGATTCTACGATTCTAAAAGTTCAGAATCTGATTTTTGGCTTCTCTCCTTTCCTGCAGGTGGAATGCACAATTCCCTGAAGACCCCTGATTTCTCTTTGGCAGGATAGTAGGAATTATATAGTGGATGAGCTGCCTGCTGATTAACCTGGCAAGTGACAAAATGAAAGCCAAACCTGCTGGGTACCAAATGCTGCCCAGTATATGACTAAATGAAAGATAAGGAAGGGAATAAGTGCATTGGTAAGTGCTGCTCAAGCTGCAAAGTGTTAAGGCCAGCAAGCGCCTGGATTATCTGGATCCTGCCTAATGAATACTTTCTCCAAGAAAACAAACTTTTCTTCCTGAATGTTCCCATAAATCTGTTCTCTACTATGGACCTCTCCTTGAAATTTCTCTCAGTGTAAGAGCTTCAGTCTTGATGAACAATTTACATAAAGCCATGCATACAATTTTAAATGAAAAATATGAGTAAAGAGTCTCTTTACTGTTTTATAGTTTTGTAGTGATAATTAGATCTGTTAGTTTCTCAGTCTTACACATTATGTACCTGACATACTCTGATACAGACCAATTGGTGTGTGGTAAAGACTCACACATAGAAGATTTTTCTTATGCAGAAGTTACCTTTTCTGATACCTATTCACTTCCTGGCTGTATTTATTTAAGATTCATTATTTAAGAGCCTAACTCAGATTTTAAAAACCTTTGACACACATGCACACGTACAACCCCAACCATCTGGCACTGAGGGCCACAGAAATTAAAGAATGCATGTAAGACAAGTGGTTAATAAGAAAAGAAGCAATAAAAACTCCTGAGCAACTAGAGCTCTCCAGAGAAGCAGAAGGAAACAGAAAAAAAAGTTAAAACCAGAGTTTGGCAAGCACAGATAAGAACGGGCAGATTTTCTTCAGATTACTTCAGTCACAGATGTACTAGATTTGTGCATTAGCCTGTGATTGAGGCAGAAAAAATCATTTATCAGAATATGCAGCAGAAACACAAATATTGAGCTCCTTGACACAAATGAAGCTATTGAGAGAGATACATTTCATAACAGAACTCAGAGGAAAGAGGAAAGAGTTGAATAATTTATGATAGATTTCATACTGTTGAGACAAACATGCAATTTTAGAGGACTTGTGATATTCCTAATTCTGGAGATCAGATTGAATTGGGAATAAGAGCTCCAAGTGGAGGGAGGAGGAGATGTGAGGAATTCCTTATTCAAACTCTAGGACAAAAAGAAAGAACATTTCCAGGATTTCAGACCACAAGTAAACCCAAGTGCAAGTTCTGGAAGGAAGACAAAAGGGACACAATCGGAAAAACCTCTTCAGAGCAATCTACAGACTCAAATAGAAGGAATTTGCAAAACCAGTGTGGCGAGCTCAACCAAAACAGATATAAAACCACTTCTAAGCTCTGTTGCCTTTGGAAGGACTTCCCATATTTTTGAGAAACAGAAGCCGAAATATATTAAAAATAATCAAATTTTACCATGGCCTCATTGAAGAGGCATTTGCACCCTATATTCCCACAATGAGTTTTTTTCAGATTAGTTGAGCACGGCAGAGGATTTTAATGCAGTAGCTGAAATCATCTGAAGAGAAGACATACTTGCACACCACACAAGTAACCACAGATTAGGCTATGGATAAACGATTCTCATTGTAGGTTTATAGAAGCTTGACATAAGGGAAAATCTTGAAAAGATATGGTTTGTAATTTTTTCAGGGAAAGAGCATATTGATTCAAGGGCTGAAAACACAGCAAATGCTCAGGCTCATTATGAGGGCTTAGGCTGTAAGACAGAAGCCTATGAGGGTAGAAAATCAATTCTATCATGTCCTGAATAGTATTGGAAAGTTGTCAACAGAATACAAGATAAGGATGATGCTCCATCCCTGGCAGTGTTCTCAGCTGGGCTGGATGAGGGCCTAAGCAATCTGGTCTAGTGGAAGGTGTCCCTGCCCATGACAAGAAGGTTGGATGAGATGATCTTTAAGGTCTCTTCCTACACAAACCATTCTATGATGAAATGCAATTGTCCCATCACAAGTGTCCCTAGGAATGTCCCTGCAGTGCTCAGACACAGATGCCAACAAGTGGAACAAAAATCTTTGCCTGCCAGTGCTACAGTACAAGATTAAGTGTGTCAAAAATAATGCTAGCTATTCACACCTTATTTAAATAAATTATAACCATAATCCCTTTAAGAATACTGAAAGAACCTCTTGCTGTAGGTGATACTTTAATAAGCAATATTAAATTGATATGAAACTTGGAAAAAAAAAAGGGAAACAATATGATAATATATCCCATTATGATAATGCAAGAAATTGCAGATCTATGTAGATATTAAGATGTTCATCCAGACCAGAAATATTCATGCACTGAGTTAGAATGACTATTTCCACTACACAGAAGTAACACTATTAGAAAACATGAAAATCTCCATCTTCACCTGTACACATCAGCATGTAAAAGGCTTTACATACTAAATTCTGAACCTGGCATACCGGATATGCTAATGATAAATAATGGGTCACAATATGAATTGTTCTGAGTTTAAGCACATTGCAAAAATGTGTGCACATTACCTTGAACACAGATCATCCACAATCTAATGCTTTTGTGGAAAACGCTATCAAAATTGCTTTAAAGGATGCTTTAAAAAAAAAAAGAACCTAGGGATTTAAATTTACATTTCCAATTGGAATGCTGAAATTGAAAAGCAATGTCTCTGATTCTGGACATCAGAAGTACAAGCCATGTGGAGACAGATCCAAAGAGGAAGCAATTTGCTTCAAGAAAGATTCATTAAAAAAGGCAGAGGCGGAACTGAGATTCAGGAGCTCTTGATTAAGTCCTTCTTTCAAGCTCTAAGCTCACTTTTCAGAGACAGAAAATACAGATCAAATAAGTTCATTATTTATTTTAGAATATTTTTTCTGAGTTTAATATTTGGTTAAATAGAGCACCAAGTGAATTTATTGCACTGAAAGTTTAAGACCATCGTTTGTTTCTGTTTATCTGAAGAAGATTACTGTCCTGACACCCACTCAAAAACAATAAATAATTTATATACACTTCCTTTATTAATTTATACCACAGGAGAATGAATTTCAGCACTCAATTAAAACAGCTTGCACATCACATTAAGAATTTCTTCTTTAATCGTTCACAAGGACAACAATGCACTATCAGATCACCCAGTCCCAATGGCCGGATCTGACTGTGAGCAGTCAGAGTCTCTTTAGGGAGAGCATGAGAAATTCTGGATGGGCAGATGGGGCATAGCCTGTTCCCATCCTTGTGTCTCCTGGTGTCAGGCTCAAGCCACAAGGCATGAAATTTCACACCATTTCCCTCAAAAATAGCTCTGGATATTTTTGATGCATACAAAAAATATGTATTCATTCATTTCACTTCTGTCTCATCTCTAAATGAAAAACCTCAGTTCATTCAATCCCGATTCATATCAGAATGTTTCACCCCATTCAGCAATATGATACTCCATGAGCTCTGATATCTCCTTTTTGCAATAACATGGACAAACCTGAGCAGTATTAAAATAGGCTTCACCAACTGATTTATGTAAAAGGCTTTATAAAAACCTTTGTGCTGTTTACCACCTATTCTTTAGGAATTCTCACATCCTGTCAGCTTTTCTTATTGCATATGTGCATGGAGCAGAAGTCGTCATTGTACCTCCTACAATGAAGCCATGTCCTTGCCTATTAAAGATGTGCCAGTTGTGACGTTTAGTTGGTTTTTACTGTGACAAAGATTATAATATTCAGATACATTACACACATTCAGAATACCAAGCTTTAGCTTAAATACTCCCTGGAGAAGGGAAAAGTGGCTGTCAGCAAGTGACCTTATAAAGACCAGAAGCAAATAAAATTACCAAGGGCAGTGGGGAATATATGAGAGAAAAACCAAGAAGAAAGCAAGAAACTAATTTAGCAAAATTAACCTCAAAGCATTTCTTAAACTTATGAGCTATTAGAAGTCTCCATTACATGAGTGGAGAAATCTTTACCCAAAACACTTTGAGAAAATAGCACAAAGACACTTCTATGTCTGGTCACTGCTTCTGCTGGCAATCTCCTTAAAGGAACCAAGCACTGATTGAGTCAAAAACATTATGTTGTATGCTATCTGAAAATATGAAATTGTGCTAAAATTATTAAAACAATTATTAGATGAATTTGAATCTGTATTAATGTCTTACATTCAGCTACTGAGTTTAAAGAAAACAGTAAAAAATTTCCAGCTGAAGCCGTTCCTTAGATGTCTGTAAATTTATTATGACAAAAACTCTGTGGCTTCAGGCACATGCACACAAATTTAACTTTACACATGTGAAGAGTCATGTTAAAGACATACAGATCACTCACAACTTCTAGTTAAGAATAGTGGCACATCCCTGAAAAACTGGGTCAAAATCTGAAACTTCCATTGAGTTTAAAAAATACATTTTGGCAATCCTGAACAACAGTGTTAGCCTGGTAATTTATACTGAAAACAAACAAATGCACTGAAGACAGCTTATAAATATTAATTTTCCATTTCTACTGACACAAATAAATAAAAGCTATAAAGTCAAGTATTTATAATAATGGGACATGCTTGGGAATACACATTGTGGGGTTTGGTTAATGCTTTTTATATTTCCAGACAAATTTCCTTTGCAAAATGTTCCACACCTTAGAGGAACCTAAGCATGAATTTCAATTTTTTTTCATTTCAAAAAGGTAGATGAGAGAAGTGTCTGTTTACTTGTCATTTGAAATGCAGATAGAAGCCGTGCAGATGCAGATAAAAGGTGTCCCTACTCATCATACCAAGTAGCAGTGGTTAATTGTGATGCATCATGAAGCATATGCATTGTCGAGAAACAGACACATTAATCTTGGGAAATGTCAGCAGGCAGATCAAGACACACTGGTCAATAAAACCCAAATGGCTTTGTCACTCTGGAGGTAAAAAGAAGAGATGACTTAACTATAAATAAGCAAGGGGACTTCTAGTTCAGTTTTAATAGCACTTTCCTTTAACATTGAAATTTATACTCTTCCCCACTGACTTCAGTCAGAAATCACATGCTGTATTTCTGTAACAATTTCAGAGATTTTTCCATCTAATTCCTTAGCTCAAACATCTTAATCAAGGCCTCTCTCCTTTCGCATCCTCTATGAAACCAAATCCCTCTGGAAATGTTTTTGTTAGAAATATGACACCCTGACACTGAGCCTCAGACCTCTGATGATCAGCACCTTCATGAGGCACCCTCAGCCACAGCACCACCAGCCTGTGCCTGGACAAATGCTCCCAGCACACCATGAAGCTGATGGCGTTTGCCATGAAATGGGGGTCTGCTGCCAGGAGACTCCCATGGACAGATGCATCACTGGCTAGAGCTACCTAAGGGAAAAAAGTATTTAAATTGCACCTAGGACAAAATGCAGGGTTTCTACATTGATTATATTCTTCTGTGAAGAAGATACAGGGTTTCTGGTTCTGCAATCAATCTTTCAAAGCGCATATCTTCTATCTGCCTCATGCTCCTGCTCTTCTGCTTGTTTGGAACAACTACAGACCTCCTGAAAAGAGCTTATCTTTCAAGCTGCACAGAATGTCCCCAGTGCTCAGGTCCTGCCTTCCTACATCTGGAGAACAAGCACATGAAGGCCCTTGTGAAATCACCTCTGCAGAACCAGTCCCTCACAAATCATTTGCTGTAACCAGTTAAGCCACAAGAATTTCTTCACTCATGCACAAAACCCATTTTCTACCTTGCTTTGGTCCAACTGAAACCATGGCAAACAGTTATCGAAGAAATTTTACTGTTTATTTTGGTGATACCATTATCACCTAAATGACATCAGGTGATCTCCAACTTGCTAGTTTCTAGGAGATGCAGCCTTGTCTTTGCTATATCACCAGTATTATGAAACTGAGATGAACAGAGTTGCAGTAAGGGTTGGGGCAGAGGGGGAAAGGAGAAAGACACAGTGGCACAGGCTTGAGATAGCTCTTCATCTGTGCCTAGAACGAAGCACTATTGTGCCCCTCAGATCACAGACCAGGGCCCTGTTGAGACAGGGGACTCAAAAAGAACATCCCCGTTTGAAACAGAAAACATCTGAGGCTCCCAGACAGCCAGGGAATACAAGAATTATCAGTCAGCATGAAAAGGATCTGCCTTGGCACACTATCAGCTTGTCAAGGTTTCTGTAACGCATCACAGTGAAAAAAAGACTTCTAAAATGACTTGAAAGTTGCTTTGTTGCTGTTTCAGAGAGCTCCTTCCACATGTGAGGGTAAGCATGGGAAAGGTGATGAGCTGAAGATGTAAAAACAAGAGGAAGGGATCTGGTATCATCAGCACATCAAAGATGGGAACTGACATTTAAAATAAACAAGAGAAGACAAACCACGTGGGGATGAGACAAGAAGGTTGTTCAAAATGAACACAAGATTATGTTGTACAAACAAAGACAGAGGAACTAATGAAAGAATGCAGGAAGGAGGTGATGCTGTCAATGTACTGGGATAGGACAATGCCTCTGCACGTCAATTTTGAATTAATTTAAATGGGAGAAGACTGGAGAATATTGCCTTGAGTGAGATGCCAGGGATAAGAGCCTGGATAAGACTTTTTCTGATGATACAGTCAGAAAAAGACCACATCCTAAAAAGAAGGTATGTAAAACGATTTGCAAGATCTGACCAAAATGTGTGTAAGAAAGCTCACCTTCAGCATTTTGGCCTCAAAAAGATACCAAAAGTGACAGCAATGGAAAATATTCTTCTCAGCCTGGAGAAAAGGAGGCTCAGTGGGGACATTATCCCTCTCTACAACCACCTGAAAGGAGGCTGTAGCCAGGTAGGAGGCAGTCACACAAGAAGAAATTGCCCCAAATTGCAGTGGAGGTTTAGACTGGATATTAGGAATAAATTCTTCACTGGAAAAGTGTTCAGTCATTGGAACAGGTGGCCCAGGAAAGTGGTGGAATCACCATACCTGGAAGTGTTCAAAAGACATGTAGATATGGCACTTGGGGATATGGTTTTATGGGGGTTTGGCAGGGTTGAGTTAATGTTTGGACTCAGTGACCTTAAAGGTCATTTTCTAACAATTCTATGGTTCTACGACTCTATGAATTATCGAGAGTCATATGCCAGTGGTGGCTAGAACTGATCTCCAGATGTCAGTCAGACCTGTCAGAAAAGCAACGCCTGACCATTAATAAATAAAAACGGCCTGGATTATGCAAACAAGTCTGTACCCCATCAACACAGACATGGTAAGATACATTTCTGTTTGTGGACAACAGTACCAAGAAACAAGTTAAAAAGGAGTAAAGAAAAATCAAGGGCAGATTGTGACATTCTCAGAAGAAAAGGGTCAGAAGATGACAAAATGTGATTCAAAATGGGACAAAAATGTGACAAATGTGGTTTCAAATAAGACAAGATCACAAAAAAAAATATTCAAAAGACGTTAAAGTCACTAAAGAGAAAGAACATCCTGGGAAAAGGGTATGGTCAACGGCATCAAAAGCAGCTAAGGGTCAATGAGGGCAGAGGCACATACAGAGACTTGGCTTGGTGTGAGCCCCTGCAGCCTTCACTGAAGGCAGGGAAGGAATGACAGTTGGACTGAAGAAAGTCTAAATTGGAATCAGAAGATAAAGTTTTATTTTAAGACAAAATCTCTCACTTCATCTGTTCTGTATTCTTTTATATTTTTGGCTTCATGCACTTACAATTTCGTACTTATGTAACTCCTAGGAAGCGTGCAGATGGAGAAGAATTATTGGGATTGTGATCCTAAGTCTGGATAAGTGCTACTGGACAGTGGCCATATGCCCATGCTTGCTGGGATTCCTTTTATAAACACTGCAGCCAAAGTGGCCCTGCCCCTCCCCTCCAGGGAGCACACCCCCAAGGTAAGGCTCATCTTCATCAAGGGGAACATTGAGAGCTTCCCTCATTCACTGCATCTGCACTATGAAGTCAGGCAGGAAAAGCTGGCAATGTCTTCTGCTCATGTGGCAGCAACCCTGCTTTCCACTCTGGATCTCCCTGGTTCAATCTGAAAGGTGTCATTCAAAGCCAGAGGCTGTCACAGTTGCAGTGCTGTTGCTCTATGCTGCATTGCCTCAGTGGATAAAGATTTCAGTTTCTAAAGCTGTGGAAATTGCACCTTTTAGAAGAAATCAGCTTTAAAAGCTAAATAGTTGTGCTCACACCTAACTTAATTTGAAAGATTATTCTCTTATTTGTCTATTACTCCCATTTTCTTAATGGATTTCTTTAGTGATGATGGGTTTTCTGTTAATTGAACATACTCAGGATCACAATTTCAGCAAATTATTTAGTGAGAAGGTAGAGAAACCTTTACCTATTTCAACAGATGAACAGGGCTTCAGTTACAGTGAAATAAAGAACACACCCTCATTAAACTAACATTTAACCCAATGTCGCAATGGGTGCAGCTCCCATTAAAAATAATTTCAATGAATAGAGCTGCGAGCTCTGGACCAGTTAATGATGGATGCTAATTAGCAGCAGTTGAACAGAAGAAGCCATCTTAACTAAATAGACAAATCTCTACACTAAAAAAGTCATCAAACTCCCACTTATAATGAGGTTAATTTAAACCTACTGTTGAACAAAACCAGGCCTCCAGCTTGAAAGAGACACTCATTTCCCTTCTCCTAACTGCAACAGGGAAAGAATGTTTTAAGTTAAAAACTTCCAGTCCTGAACTTGTAGAGTGACTGTAGGGGCCAAATTGTTCTCTCCCTGGCAAAAGTCACCCTGGCTCAATTGCTCCAGGGTTAGCCTATACTGTGAGGGAAAAGCCCACCACAGAACAGTGGATTCAGGCTCTACTTCATGCCACAGAAACCCAAATGCTCACTAAAGACTGCAGCTCCAGCGGTGCTGTGTCACACAGAACATCCACTCTTGTTCTGCAACTTTCAGATATGCTACATCACTTTTCTCCAAGAAGAAACCTCAAGTGCCATATTGGACATAATACTACAAAATTAGGTTTATTAAATTAGATGTTCCCTGAGTTTCCATTTCTCCCCTAAAACACGATCATCTTCTCTAACACAAGGCTTTCTCCTTGCCCATTTTGTTCCATTTTTCACTCCATCTCAGGCTAACCCAGCAAAATTCTGCAAAACTTTGTGGGCTGCTGTTAGTGACTGCAGCAGTATGGGATCCCTACACATGTTTCTTCAGCTCTTTCATCTTTGTCCTTCACTTTGCTTTTTCAACTCTGTACCAGGGTTTTAAAGCCAGTCCTGAAACTCAGTGCACAGTCTGAATGAGGCTGGATCCCTTCCATACTAACTCCAGGTGTAAAGGCTCAAAGAGTAACAGGGTCAGTGATGCCATCAAGGTCCATTTTGTAGATGACACTTGGCCTCACACCTGACCCTTAGTAAAATATTCCACTAACAGCACACAGAAACAACTAGAACTGAGTTACCTCTCTCAAAGTGTTTCCAGCTAAGCAGGACCGCTAAAACAAAAACATACTGGCATTATAACTGGCAGGTATGATTCAACATACAAAATTTGGCACTACCAAGAAGAAGGGTTGTTGACTGATTTTTTCCCTAAGACAATTTTTCTGAGTATCGTCATGGCTTTTAAAGGGAGGTTGATCCATTCCTGACAGCAGAGACAATTAGGATTAATGGTTAGCACAGGCAGACCTCCAGTGAGAAAATTTTCCATATTTGTCAGATTTGTCTTAGCTCACTGTTTCTTGGCATTACTCCATTTTTCAGAGGCAAGAAGGATGGGCTGTTTTGTTTTATAGGATTTGCAAACACAAGTCAGGGAGGTAGGAGCTTCCTAATACTGTCTGAAAAGACCTCAGCTGTGAAGCAGTCCACAGCATCACCTCATTAACGTTAAACCTAAATCATTTTTTGGACTCTCTGCTGACACTTTGACGTGCTAAAAACAAACATAGCTCAGCTGAACTGAACAGTATTGTGCTTGTTCACAGCTGAATTCAGAACTAGCAATTGCTTCTCACAGAAAGATAAAGTTAATGCTGGTTGTTATTAATGCAACTGAAAATAAAGTTCTAGAATGAAAAATAAATAACAGCTCATTTGGGAAAATCTATAGAAGATGTAAGAAGTCAGATTCTCAGATGCTGGGAACTAACACAAGTCAGTTTGCATCAGCAAAGAGTCTGGCCCCAAATTTCTTTATCAGAAGTTCAAATTGAAAAACCAAATTAGAAACTGATAACTTAGAAGAGGAATGAAAATCAAATGAGAAATTTACATCAAAGGTTAATAAATTTTGCCAAAGGCTACTCCTGTGTTAAAGAAGGTTTCAAAACATTTAAACAAATTTTAAAGAAATTTTTGAAGTACCTGAACATGACTTTTACCTTTTGTAATAGCTTATTTTGTACCTATTCAGGGCCCTGTACAACTGAGTATATTTCATACTGGGAGCAGGGAATTGGAAGAGCTGTGCTTCCACTTGATGACAGCAAATAGGGGCCAACAACAAAAAGCCTTTTTTAAATGAAATAAAAAAGGAAATAAAGCACTGGGATCCCTGCTTGTGAAATTCATACTTATGATCAGTTAGAATTAAATGATGCATTTTGTTACAAAATGAAATATAGGGTTTTCTATAAGCATAAATTGTTATTTTCCCCCAGACATTCCTAGACAGATTACAGAAGCAGCTTTTAAGCTAATAAATCAGAAACCTTCTCAATACAAGCGAGTTTAGCTTCCCGGTGCTCCTGAGAATATCAAGTCAAAGACAGCTGTCTAATTTATATTTTCTAAGCAGAAGATAAAGCTAATTATTTTTAAGTGGAACAATAATTGCCATCAGAAATTAATTCCTTTAGCAGACAAAATCCCAGACATGATTTAGAAAAGAGAGATGTTTCAGCCTTCTATTGATTTGTGGATGATCTGATTTGATCCACAATGAGGACTAACCAGCAGCATGCTTAGTTACAAACGCCTAGGAAATTGGATGGGAACTTTTCTCACAGGGAAAGACCTGCAAGTCCTTCTTGGAAAGCTAAACAGAAAAACTGTGAGCAGAAAGAATAATTAATACTGGTGGAAACAGGGAGAAACAAAGAAACCAAACCAAAACAAAAAAAAAACCAACCAAAAAACAAAACAAAACAAACAAACAAAAAAAAAAAAAAAAAAAAAAAAAAAAAAAAAAAAAAAAGGAGAGGTCAGATCAAAGGTCAAAAACAGACTGCCAGGAGACCAGAGTGAAGACTCTGGATAAAAAACCTGCTGTTCTTCAAAGGACTCCAAGGAGCTGGTGGATAGTGCCCCACAGTGCTGCCCAGTCATGAGAGGACAAGGACAAGCAGACCTCAGGGTCACTCAGGTCTCTCCATTCAGCTTCCCCAGCTGCCACAGGACCCCACAAAGCCCTCTAAATACTAGGGATGCCTAGAGAGTCATGCTGGAAATTTTCAAACCCAGCTGCTCTTTGCACACCTCTGTTGCGGTCTCGGCTCATTTTTCATCATTCCACGGTGTTTTCATATTCACCTGTGGAAAGCTAACATAAGCTCTATCTCTTCACTGAATGGACTGCAAACCTGCCTGTTGCCCATATGGAAAAGCCCTCATGTCTAATGCTGCTGCTGTCACCTCAGAGCCTGTGCTAGGAATAAGAAAATCCTTCTTGAAATGACAGTATCATTTTCCTTGGAGCTTAATATATTTCAGATTTCCATTTAATACCTTCACAGCCAGTCCCCACCAGAGAGATCTGGTTATTATTGATGTGGCAAGAGCCTCCAAAATCCATTATCAAGAACAAAGCTACCTCCTGACTGACTTGTGCTCTGCTCACACCTGTTGTTGACACAGAAAACCCCATACATTTTAAACCATCCCCAGTTGTTTCTATTTCCAAACCATTTGAGGATCGCTACAACTTTTCAGTGCTCTGTTGTTTCACCCAGAGTGTCTCCTCAGCTTGCTTTGCTCCTGGTACAATTTAATAATGAAAGCTCACAATCTGTCTCCTTTACGTCAGCAGCACTACTCAAATGACTGCAGTATGCGGAAAATCATTCTCATTCTGTCTCCAGCCCACACACTTATCAGGGAAGGCTTAGGACCTCAGTCTGTAAGGATATAAAGAAGATTTAACAAAGAAACAAGTCACTATAGCAACACAGGTTAAAAATTAGAAATTATGTTTTGTGGTGAAAAGGGAAAATAATTTTTTATTAATTTTTTTTCATTAAGAACATATGGGTCTCAGCCTGTAAGTTTGTGTCGTTTAAACACCCAAAAAGGTATTTAAATACTCACAGTGTCATTTCATAATACAGATTTCTCATTCTTAGGTTTTTTTTTCTACATAGCATTCCCATTTGCAAACCTTTTCTTCGCACTCAGGAAAACAAGCATTCTATCTCCCTTTTCATATGAAGCTTAATATCTTTTTGCTATTTCCTCAGACTCCAGTGGCTGGAGAAGAGTTTACACAAAAACTCACAATATTTGAAAGCCTTACACTCCATGCTCACTTTTAAGCATATGTCAGCAGGATCAGAGGCCAGCCTGTTCAGGTTTTTCTGCCTTAAAACTTACCACCATGCTGTCAATGCATTCCCATGGCTCTCCTCCAAATTGTACAGTTACTGAGGAGAGTATTTCGGCCACATTGTCTGTGCATTTCTCTGACCACTGCTGCTACTGATTAAAGCCACTCACAGAGCTGCTGTCAGCTCAGGGAGCTCACACACAGCTGCTTCCAGTCAGCTGCACGCATTCCTGGCCAGGGAGGTATGGAAAGGAGCTGGAACCCCAGCCACCTGTTACAGCATGTTGTTGACTGTATTTTCTATAGAAACAGAAATTCTTAGTTATGGATGATCATCAGAACATTCCTGGAATTTAGTAGGGGACATTTTGTTGCTTCTCTAGGTAGACCTGATAAACAGAGCTCATCTGTCATGGACAAAAGGGATGAGCAGTGGGAAAAGTGTGAAAAGTTAAGCTTGAGATCAACTTAAGCTTAATTCCCTCAACCGCAAAAAACCTTTGTGACACTGAAAAAAAACATAGATTATTTCTTTCTCTCAGTGTTCTATATGGAAAATGGTGACCTTATCACATGACAGATGCACAAGTGCCCAGTGAGGACTTGGGCATTAGCATGGACAGCACTGTCAGCTCCATACCATGGAGGGCAGGAACATCTTCTCCCTGATGTTTTAGATGCAAGGCTATACTCATTTCCAATGCTCAGATAAACATCAAAGCCCATTTCCCTGCTGCCTCTGACTACTCTTGGAATATAACTTGAGATAAAAACTCAGAGTTACTGAAATTCAGAGAATAAAGCTAAATTTTGACTGTGAGTCAGCCAGATTGATTTCCAGACTGATCGGTATTCATGCATAATTAAAGCTGGGCTTTTTTTTCTTTTTAAGCAGTTCACGCATTTACCAATTATCAGTATTATAGGAGTAAGAACCATTTTTACTGGAAAACACCTCCAGAGTCATCCAAACACCTTGCCTCCAGGTCATACACCCTGAGAGTCAGACAGGCACTTTGAGCAAGAACATCACCCATGTAAGGCAGCCTACAATTCCCCTCACTTTGTTGTTATACATGTTTAGGTTGTTTCCAGTCTGATGCACTCCTATTTGAACAGAAATCTGACCTTCGTTGCAGAAATCCAGGAAAAAAATTATTTGCAAATAGCATTCTATAATGTGACTTTGAATATGCCAATGCTAGAAGAAAATATAGTTTTAGTGCATTTCTCTATGTTGCATCATTTTTCTCTTTGACTAGACAAGTGACCATTCTGTCACATCAAAACTTACACGTGACATTCCAGTAAAACAGTACATATACAAGAAGTTCCCAGCACATTCCTATCTCTCCAGTCTCATGTTTTGTAGAAAAAACCAGGAAAGCACACAAGCGAAGGCATTACATTATTTTCTACCAAAACCAAAGATTTAAGACCCTCAACTATTCACAGCTCCTATCCTGACTTATTCTGTTTCTGCTGCTGCAGATTCATGGAGCAACTGCTCAACTAAAGCTTCATCCATAACTGCAGGCAGGAAGTATGGAAAAACAGTCCCTAAATGCCACAACTGATTAAAATCATATTATAAAAAGTATGTTTCAGAGTTAGTTTTGCATCTGTTTAGTATTCTATTTTTAATACGGTTAGAAAGTAAATTAAGCCACTTACAGTGAACCAAAACTTCCCTTGTTTCCATGGAAATGGTTAGAAGGCTGATCTGAAGTTAACCAGACTGGTAAATACAAATGCTTGTTACCAGTCAGCTCAATCCCCACGGCTGCCTCTCGTGCGCACCATCACAACCAGGAATCTTTCACACTGTGAAACACTCCTCACTGACAGCTGATTCCTAATCCAGTGCACAGACAGAGCAGGACCCTCTCAAATATGTGCCAGTGACAGGGGCAGGGGCCACCAAGCCTGCACACTCATCAGCTAAAAACCGTGTGTCAACAATAGACCCTTTTCATATTACACAATTCAAAGGATGAGCTGGTGCTTTTTTATTTTAATTCTCTGTCAGTGCCAGTTTTTCATGTAACACTGCAATTTTACACTGGTGTAATGCTTGTATCCAGTGAAATTACTTCTGCTTTATCCCAGAGTAAGCAAGATCAGAATGAGATAATTTGTGCGTTATTTGTCAGAGACAAATGATGGATCACCATTCAAATATTAATACTGACATTTGCTATGGAAAGATCATATATAATACATCAGTAATGCACAGCAGGAGTATTGCCTGTGGGTGTGGTTGCAGGGGAAGTGTCAAGGTGTCTTCAGAGGTTTTGTAAGAAAAAGGGAAGATAGATGAATATTGCTACAAAACAACTAATAAAACTCAGTCATTTGTGCCTGTGTAAATCTGCAAACTTCATCAAATTTTTGGCCTGTTCAAGGCAGAAACCTGGCAAAACAGAAAATGAGAGGTCAGTTCTGCTTGGCCAAGTTTTCAGTTCAAGCTGACCTAAGAGCTTGCTGCTACCCAAAAGAGCGGATAGTGGTCCTCCATCCTGTCTTTCCAAACACCTCTTTTCACTCACACCAGACACCTCTTCCAGCTTTATTCCTTGCACCAGATTTCATGCTTGTCAGGCATTTTTCTTAGGTAATTCAACTCATTAATTTGGCAAAAAATTATACACTTTTGTGAAGGGAGTTACTTTTCCTGTAGTTCAGCAAGTCACACAACCCAAGCAAGGGATCAGCAAATGCCCAAGTCAACATATATGGCCAGAGATTACTGCAAGGAGCCTCAGCGGTGTATCTGAAATGTATGTCAGCTCATTAAAGCCCCTATCACACACAGAATCATAGGATTTCCCAAGCTGGAAGGGACTTAGAAGGATCATTAGAGTTCAACTCCTGGCTCTGCACAAGACAGCCTTAAGAATCACACCATGTTCCTAAGGGTGTTGGTCCAAACCTTCTTGAGCTCTGCCAGGACTGGTGCTGGGACCACTTCCCTGGGGAGCCTGTTCCCGTGCCCAGCCACCCTCTGGGTGAAGAACCTTTTCCTGATATCCAACCTAAACCTCCCTGACACAACTTCAGGCCATTCCCTTGGGTCCAACCACTGGTCACCAGAGAGAAGAGATCAGTGCCTGCTCCTCCTCTTCCCCTCATGAGGAAGTTGCAGACTGCACTGGGGTCTCCCCTCAGTTGCCTCCAGGCTGAATAGTCCAAGTGTCCTCAACCGCTCCTCAGGCTTCCCCTCAAGGCACTTTACCATCCTCACAGCCATTTTCTGGATGCTCTCTAATAGTTCATAAACGATTATTCATTTATTTAAGTAAGAAGTTACATTTCTGTACACACAGATAAACATATCCTTCCATCTAAAAGGCTGAAAAACCCAAAACAAACCCAAAGTATGATGGACAGTGACTGGTTTTGCAGTTACCTTGTGCCCAGCTCAAACAGAATCCACAATGTTTATCTCACCAAACAGTAAGGAAAAGTAGTGGAAAAATTCTCAGTTAAGCTGTGGATTAGGTGTCAATCCACCACCCTGCTGCAGCACTATGCATGGCTCCAAGGAATAGAAAATCTTGTAAACAACAGACAAAGGGGAAGGGGGCTGGTGGTGACGTAACAGAGATCCAAGAGAATAAATATCTGTAGGTACAAGCCCTGGAAGCAGGTAAAAAGTCCTCAGGCAGAGGTATTCAAGCCAGTGTGAACAAATCTGGAGAGAATGGCTTATCAACTGTTCTCAGGAGGACAAAAATGCATTATCTGTAAGTGACACATAATAGTTACTCTGATAGTTCTGATGTGTCACAAGGTCAAACCTTTTAACATTTGTCAAGCTGGAAAACAACAGCAAAATTTGAACTGTCTTTTACTGTGACTTGAGTCAGAACAGAGCCCAGCCCTGACAGCAGCTGCACAAGAAACAGCTGGCAAAGACCTAACACGCCTGAGCAGTCTCATCACCTCAGATTTTCAGTGTCTCAAGTTTTCCTTGGAAATGAAAAAGAAAATAAAAAAATAACAGAAACTGAAAGTAATTCCTTTCCCAGTCAAAGTCTTCTGAACAGCATAAATAGGAGAAATGCTCATCTTGGCATACTGTACCTGCTGCTCTATGCCAAATAAAACAGTGTTTCTTTTCAAATACTTGTCAGAAAAAAAACAAGCATAAAAGACAAGAAAAGGTATTTAATTTTTAAAAAATTATTAAATTTAATACATTTTAAAATGTATTAATCAGTGTTGCAGATTAATTCTGGGTAAATAGAGGTACTGTGTGAACCAGAAACCTTTAACAAAACTGAAGGTTCTCCCTGAAGCCCAAAGGACATCTTGAAGTTTGGCTTGATGTTTTCTTATGATCCCTGAAGCAAGCTGCCTTACAAGGACAGACTGAAAGATTCTGGGTTTTCAGCCTTGGAAATAAAAGGTTAAATGAGACTCTCAGTGCTGCCTCCAACAACTAAATTGGAGGGTCTGAAGAGGAAGGACCAAGACTCCTCTCAGACAGGAATATTGACAGCACTACAGGCACCACAGGAAATGCCTTCTCAATACAATAAACATGACAGTGGCCAAATAGTCAAAAAGGAGATACAGAAGCTGCAAAATCTCCAGCTAATAAGGTCCTCAGCAACCTGATCTAAGCTGGTCCTGCTTTGAGAAAGGGTTGGACCAGATCCTTCAAAGGTCTCTTCCAACCTAAACTATTGCGTGGTTCTACCTCATCAAAGTGGGCAGAGAAGATCATGCCCTCTTTTTCCCAGCAGTTTCCAAGACAGCACACGTTTGGAAACCACCTGTGTTTTACCACAGCTTTCTAGGAAGATATGCCTGATAAAAAGTTCCTAGTTTGTCACAGCCCCTTCTCCAGAAGAGAAGATTGCACCACTGTAGTCTGAAGTTAACCTTACGAAGCTGAAATTTTGTATTCAGAGTACATCTGAGAGATGTCTGGACCATTTGCACCAGGGCTTTCAGTGAAAAAAAAAAAGCATTCAAGTCAATAAAAAGCCTACCTCCTTCCCTATACCTTAATGAATAGAGTCAAGCCCAGCTGTGAAATGCTTCTTTAGAAGTGAGGAAACTGGGTGACACAAGTAATCTGACTGCAGCCTGGAGCAGTGCATTTGCCACAAGTCTTACAGCACAAAATTTCACCACTAGTTTCCCTCCCTGAAAATTCGGTTTCATGGCACAATTAACCTAATCAACTGCCACTTTGCAAAAGGGGAAATTCTGTTCCTATTCTCAGTCACAGTCCTATATTTCTGCTGATTTCCCTGTGCCAGCCTTGGCACAGGTTTAACTCTAAGGTGAGCTGACACAGACCTATTTTGTTGCAGCAAAAGTGAATACTTTGCTGGCTATAACTAACTTGTCTGCTTGTGGATCCACAGGAGCAACAGTGCTGGTGCAAGAGCAGGCGGGACAGGAGAGGACAACTATACTGCCAGGTGTTGTCTATAATCAAAAGACAAAAAACCCTAGCAACAGTGTTAGAAGAATAAAGTAAAAATGAGACCTTTATTTGGAAGCTTTCAGGTGTCAAATTTCTACAACTTTATGAGGTTTATTAATTAGGATACCTAACAGGTACATCCAATGGGAGATTCAGATGCCCCAGTAATGCACCCCTGCATAAGCCCCTTGGAGTTGGTCCAAGGGGTTCTCTTCCACGCTTGTTATTGTCTTATTGCAGGTCCCCTACTTGGAATAAGACTAAACAATATTTCAGGAATGTGTTTAGAAGGTCAGCTTATTGCTCTAAAATCTAGGGGGAAAGGGTAGGAACTACAGCCATGCGTTATCTACAAAGCTACAAATGTATTAAAATATATATAAAAACCTTAGGCATCACAGGGATTCAGAGATCAGCTGAGTTAGAATTTGAAACTGCAGCTTGTAACGAAATGCTCTTCAGTGCCAAATAGCGATGTCAGGAGAGGCCCCTCCAAGCAGTGCAAGGCATGGCTGGCAGCCCCCTGCCAGAGAGCTGCCAGGAGCTGGCAGCTGAGCAGAAAAACCAAGGGTACTGATCCAATGGAGCATATGCACTTTAGAGCCAACTTGCTCATTTTAGCAGCATTTTGGACCTATTTAGCCTTAGCTGTGTCTCCCTTATCCAGAACTTCCCAGAGGTTCTCAACAAAACTGGTTGCAGTTTTCATTTCAGCATTAACTGCCTGCATCAATATCCTGCCCTAAAAGGATACAAATGGCAGTTTCAGAGTGCAGGAGGGCAGGGGTAGATGAATATAGTGACTTGTGGGAACACCAGGAGCCTGCCTGGCTTCTGGCACACAGCCCAGCACTTTGTATATTCGGAAGAGACCATTAGATCATTCAGCCCGACCTGCTGTATATCACAGGACATTATATTTCACCATCTCATCCCTGCACTCAGTCTAACAAATACATATCAGGTACAATAAACTGTTATTCCCTGTATGTATGCCAGCCTGAATGAATGAGATATTGTTTTCTGAAAAGGAATCAAGTCACTTCCAGTATCCTACAGCCTGCAGTGTAAGACTTCCTTGAATAACCTATGAAAGGGAGGGGAAATCTGACCACTGAAGACTGGTAAAAGTTGCTGTTTACAGGACCAATATATTTGATTAAATCAGCATCTTATGGCGTGGAAATATTCAGTTGCCAGTAAAGGATGCTGTGATAAATATTTTTTAGACACCAGGGTACGGTTCATTTAGTGCATGGCACCTACTTAGATTAATTGCATTTAATTCCAAATGCTTGACTAATATTACAGTTTCATGCAAGCAATAATGATGTCCCATCCCTGGAAGTGCTCATAGACAGGCTGGATAGGGCTTTAAGCAACCTGGTCAAGTCGAAGATGTCCTTGCCCATGGATGATTTTTAAAGTCCCTTTCAACTCCAACTTCTTTGTTTCTACATATGGTGATTTATGGGGAATTTCAAGATGCCTTCCAGCAGAGATGTCAGGATTACTGTGCTCCTTCTCCAGTCACCACCCATTGCTCACCCAATACCATTGCTTCAGCCAACACCTTCCCTCTGCCATCCCATGGTTTAGCCTCTAACACTGACACAGAGGACAGTGCTTGAGTGGTCAAAGCATGGCTAATATAGAATGCAGAATTACTGGCTAAATGGGAGTGCCTCCATTTAAACAAAATACATGAGCCTTTTTAGGATATGAATCTCACAACTGTTCACTGAAAGCCCATCTCAGTCCTTCATTATTTATCTCACTGTGCCTGCAAAGTGAAAGAAATCAGTAAACCCCCAAGGAAACATTTCTGCCATCAAAAATTACCTACTGTTCATGCATTTTTCTCAGGTGTAAGATTGTAATCATTAGCTGTAATATTATAACTCTCTCATGACTTTCACTTCAATTCATGTGTCCAGTCCGGCTTTGCAGCACAAAAGATATTGACAGACTACAGGGAATCCAGGAAAGATTATCATGATTGTCAGGGGGCTGAAGGACACGGGATATTGAGAAGCAGCTGTGGCAACCAGATTTACTTGGTTTAAAGAGAAGGTAAAAGGAACAAGGGAAATCTCACAGCTATCTGCAGCTACTTAATACTGCTGTAGGTGTAACAAAGATGGAGCCGGGCGCTTCTCAGAGTTAGCAACAGCGGGATTTGCAGGTAACACTTGGCGCTGCAGATAATGCAGCGCAGCAGAAACAGCGCTGAGTTACCCTGGAGGGCAGTCGCGCTCCTCTGGGCTGTATTTCACTTCTTTTTGGCAGAAAGAGTGACAAGCACCGTACCTCCACTCCTAAGCAACACATGCCCACAACAGCTTGCAAGCCACAACACAGATACACCCCCTCTTAAGGAAACTTTCCCGCTGGACCATCCAGGAGCCACTCTGGCGCTCACACTCGCACCACCTGAGCTGGGACTGAGGTCCCTTTGCAGCCACACCCCACACTCACACTAGGGTTCCTTACCTGCTTGACCCCAGGGTCCCAGACGTCCAGAGCCTTAAAATAATTTGGTCTCGGTGCAATAACTAAATAACAGATCAGCAGCCCGAGCTGGTGTCTCCAAGAAGGGGGTAGAAACAAAGGAGCCTGCGGGCTTTTGCCCCATGGCGCTTTAGGCGCAGGACAGTCCGGAGCGCTCGGGCATCGGGATGGGCCTCAGGTGCCCTTTGTTACGGGAGGGGCGGATGCTTACGGCCTCTCGGCTCGGGCTCCCGCCCCTAGAGCTCAAACTGCAGGTGCTCCCCGGGATACCTGCACCGAGTGTGTTCCTCTACACCCCCGCCCGTGTTTTGTTCACGGATGGGCTATGAAGTACACTCCCACCTGTGTTCCTGCCCGTGATGACCATTAGCTGAGTGCCACTCAGAACAAAACTGCCTCTCACTGCCAGCCTTCTGGTCTGACTGCCTCACAATGCACTGCATTCGTGCTTAAAAACCTGAGTTTCTTTGAACTATATCCCTATTTTTCAGGACATGGAGGCTCCCTTAATAGAGAAGCTCAAAATTTACAATGCCAGAGTGCAAAGGAAGTGCAGCCAGTTAGGAGATGTTAGAAGAGGCCCATTTGAAAGCACAGCAACTTCTGCAGGTCTGGTGTATTCATTTTTCACAGCAAGGTCTAGAGGCAGAATGAGAATGGGAATATCATTTTACACGAAAAGGAGAAAAAAAAAAAAAGCAAATTACAGGCACCACATTTTGTTGAACATCCAGTATTCCCACTCAAGAAACAAGACTATATTCTACCTTCATAATAACTTGAAGGTAATGAAGCACAGCTGCTTTATATGCCTCAGAAGTAGATTAAGACACAACAGGATGTTCAGTAACTGTGTTAGAAAAGCAAATTCCTTAAGGTAACTGTATCAGTCTAGGAGGGAAAAAAAAACCTACTTGCCAAATCTGGCTCTGTACTTTCACTATCTTAATATTCCTTTTGATTAACATATTCTCTTACACTGGATTCAAAAAAGTAAAAGCAAAGTTGATGGCAATTAAATCTTGATCCAAACCTTGCCCTGAGCTGTCTGCATGAGTGTGTGCTGAGTCTGAATTTACATCCCTTCTTATGTAAAACTTGCATCCAAAAAGTGGTGAAAAAACTCCAGCAGCTGTTACACAGTTATCTAAAGTAATTACACCTATTTAGACTGTGTTAGCATTTCAGTCCATCTTGAAAACTAAAGCTGTAGTTGCCCAAGGAAAAAAAAAAAGCAAAAAATATGAATGCTTTGCCAAGGTTTTCCAAACAGGTTTAACACATACCTCATTTTTCATATATTAGTGTGGTGCACAGTGTTTTCCAAACTTAATACATTTTCAAATTAAAGTGGAAAAAAAGTATTAGACAGTACACAACTTTTGCAAACATTAAGAGGAAAGTATTTGCAGCTTCATATACTATAAAACTCTCCTGGATTGTAGACATAATATTTCTGACATTTGAGTTTTACTTCAACCTTTACACCTCAGAAGCTTCTTTTTAAAATAATTCTTGCTATTTTCAAATCACTTTTCCAATTGCCTTTACACCAACATCATTGATGTACATCACACCTTGCTCAGATTAGATCAGATCCTTCTCCAGCTTTGGCAATGTAAATCTGGCACAGGTGCCCTCAGTTAAGGTTACTACAGACAGACTGGCACAGGTATAATTTAATACAGAGCTTGGATTCCTTGCTGTATTAGTACCCCTTTTAAACACCACTCCTTTAAGGTCTGCATAACAGGGAGATTTAATTGTGTGTTACACTTCACTGAAACGCTGAGCATTAGCCCCCATTCTGACATCCACAGAGCTTTATTTTAGTTCTTAGCTAGTTTTCTATTAATCATCCCCACAGTTTGCAATGGCAGGCATGCTGTTTGCAATGATGTAAGCCTAGAGAAGATTCAGTGAAGCCTCTGGAGAAGTATATATGCAAAAAGGACAAGAAAGAGCACCCAATACATCTATCATGCTCATACATACCTGGGCCCACCTGTTATGCATATTCAGTGCAAGGATCTGCTGCTTACTTTACAGGACATTATTAGGGATAATGAATCTGGAGCCTTAAATTCTAAGGAGATGAAAAGGTAGCAAGTGTTTGGTATGCAGATGCACTGAATGGTGCACTGTGATGATTAAAAAAAAAAAGCTCAAGGTGAAAACTGTAAGGGGTCTTAGTAATGACCACAGGTAGATACAGATGGGCTGAGGAGCAGGAAAACAGGTCGCATTCTTCTCTTGTAAGTTAGAAATGTAGAATTCTTAAGGTTGGAAAAGATCTTTAATATCATTAAGTTCAACCATTAGCCTAGTACTACCAAGTCCATCACTAACTCACATGCCTAAGTGCCACATCTATATATCGTTTAAATACCTCCAAAGATGGTGACTCCACTGCTTCCCTGAGCAGTCTGTTCCAGTGCTTCACAGTCCTTTTGGTGATGATATTTTTTCCTAATATCCAATCTAAACCTCCTCAGACACAATTTGAGGCCATTTTCTCATTTTTCTGTCACTTGTTGCCTGGGAGAAAAGACCAAATGCCACCTGGCTACAACCTCCTTCCAAGCAGTTGTAGAGAGTTAAAGGCCTTTAGCAGAGATGCTCAGAAACTGCATGGAGATCACTTGCTCAGACCCGTCACTTATGCAATTAAGCATTAGTGCAAACTCTATGGGGTAACTGAGGCTGCAGCTTATTTTCTCCATCCATATGTATGTCCTGTTCTGCCATTCCTCCAGCAGCTGCAGCCTGGAGGTAGGAATCACATCAACATCCTACCTGCACCTGAGGGCATCGTGAATCAGGGCCCTTGGGACTACTTTGATCCAGCAGGGAATGCCGTGCAATCCTATGGTCACGTTCTCATCATGACAGTTTAATGGTGCACAGAAATAAATGTTCATCACTTCACCACACTCTTAAAGCAGCGTGGGTTCTCACAGCTGACAGAAACAAATGTTTTTCAGAGACAGAAAAAAAAAAGAAATAATAAAGGAAGAAATATTGCAAAAACAAATAGGCAATTAAAACTTATTTCTTAAATATGACAAGCTTTTAACTGAGACAGCCCTGACATAATAAAACCATTAAAAACTCATTAAGTGGGCTGTGGAAACTTCTATCAGATAGATATGAGACTTCATTGACAAAAGAACAAGACCCAACAGATGAATGAGGCTGGGATCCATAAGATTTGTAAAGCCTTTTAAAATGTATTGTACTTTATAAAAAGCTAAATATTACTGCCAGAGTCTGTGGAGACCATTCTCAAGTCTATCTCTGTTTAATGGAGTGGTCAGAGAGATAACCAGGAAATTAATTCCTCAGATGCTAGTAATGGAGGAATTGACAATTTTCATTAGAAACAAAATAATATTTGCAAATGCTATGATTTAATCTCAGTAGCCATCCCAGTATCTTCTGCATCCCCTCCCACTGCTTTCTGTCCTTTCCTTTTCCAAGGAGGATGACAGGCCTGCCAGTTAAATGACTTGGAGGGATATATGCAGGAAACCTTCAGCACAGGCTTCCTGGAAACACTAACATGAGCCCATTGCTCCAAATCCTTCTCTAGCCCTCTGCACACAGCTATCCATGACTGCCATGTCACCCTCAGATAGTCTCTGAACAGTAGATTTGGCATTAAATCAGTTGCACATTGCAGTCTTGCTGGTGAAAATTCTCCCACTTTGTTCAGATCACATTTCAGATACAGATATGGTTATGGTGTGGTTCCAGAGTGGAAACTAGTTGATTGATCCATTGTTTGATGAATTTATATACACTGATACATTATTGCAGGAAACATCCAGAAGCAGGTTTTAACACCTAGTTTATACATCTAATCAAATGTATATGTATAGATATAAATGTGCAATGTATCTAATTTATATAGGTTAAGAAATGGCACAGAAATTCCTTCAACAGGAAAGCAAAAAGACTTGCCCTTGCTTCAGTGAGATAAAAGGTACCACTTTACTTGTTAACCAGGAAAGCAGCAAAGAAAACAGTTGCAATGGGAAGCTGAAGTCAGGAGGACATGTAAAAGCACCTGCTAAAACATTTCTGTTCTGTACATGGTCCTATATGTCAAGTCTTTTAATACAAAATGAAGCATTAAATTTGTTCACTTCCCTGGAAGTTGCATATTTCTGTGATTTTCAAACATGCCTCAGCATGTACCATCATAAAAGGCTGTCAATTCTTTACTGCTCCCTCAAGACCATCATTCCTCTTCCTCATTAAACAGCTAAAGCCAGAAAGGGAGCTGCCATTCTCTACAGTCCCCCAGGAGAGGGTACAGGGGTCACCACTGCCTCTCACATTGCATCAGGGCCACAGGCAGAAGAGATGCATACAGGAAATCGAGTGGAGTCATGGCAAGGAGATGGAAGAAAAGACCATGAAGGATGAGGAAGTGGTAAAGGGCCGCAGGCTGGGAGACAGATGAGCCCAGAGGAAAACCATTTAACCCTGGAAGTAGATAAATGGAGTTCCTGCCAGTGGCCATGAGGAAGGAAGAAAGTGCCTGCCTCACTGTTGGGGTTTAGGTGTGGCCCTTAAAATTTTACACTCTATTGGGACAGGCAGATTCCCCTCTAAAGTCATAGACACCAGAACTGAAAATAAAACACTAGACACACTTGTGATATTAGAACATCAAGGAGTGCTGGGGATCTGACTCATATTTTGAACACATAATGATGGCAATATTGTGACACTAACAGCTTCAATTTACTATAACAGAATTCTCACGGTATGTGTGATGGGAGAACACAGCTGCAAACAATTTCATGGGGAGTGTTAGATACTTAGTTATCATTTAGGCTGGGTTTATGGGCTCAGTCTTCTTTCAGATTAAGAAAATGGGAAGAAACAAATCCATTTACTTGGTGATTGTGTGTCCAGGCATTATTGGAATCCATAATAAAAGGCATTATTAGTCACTTTTATTACTGACCAACATTTTCAAGCCAGAGCCTGGAGCAAGATCGTAATCCATATTAAGAGGGTTTAAGCATATTTGGTCCAATATGATATATTTTCCATTGATTTTTCTATAAGCAGCAATAAAACATTTAAATTACTTTCCCAGAATGTGGTCCAAATTTAAAGAAGATCCAGTGCTGGATGTAGAAATATTTATTCAGTCAGATATTAGAAACTGAGCAGGATGATCTTCTGCTGCAAGATTTGATTTCAACACATTTCCCATCTTCTCCAAAAGCCATACAATTTAGAGTCATTTGGAGGTTCAGGGGAAATACCTTATGGTGTGGAGCTGTGGATGGAATGTAATTGAAATTATTTATGTCCTGTTCTATTTTATGCCAAAGTTTAGTGTTACCCCATAAAGCAAACCCTAACATAGATATAAATTTGTCAGCATTGCACAAGTAATGTCAATCCATTGGTCCTTACATAGATGCGCTTGCTGAAGGATCCCTATCAGTGTCACTCTTCCCATGCTAATTTGTGCACCTTGGACACAACACAATAAGATTTTTATCCAGAACTTCTCTACCAGAAAGAGACAAAACAGAGTATCTCCAAAATAATATGCAGCTCTTGTGGAGCACAAAGGATGACTGAGAAAGGAAAGAAAAATCTGAGAACTAGCAGCCTCTGAATGCTAAGGTTGTGGGAAGCCAAACCTGTCCTGCCCTTGCTTTGACAGCTGTAATCCTGACTGAACCCTTCTGGCACTTTGGACACAGGGATGCCATTAATAATACCTTTCAAGTCACTCCTTGTGTTACCTCTGCTTTACAGTTCCTATTTATTAAATTACTGCCTATCCCTTTTTATATCTATTTTCAAAACAAGGGAACACAGAGATAGGATTTATCAAAGCAAAAAATAGCTCATTGGTCAGCTGCCTCAGGCTATGTTGCAAACCGAACAAAAAGAATGCTAAGCTGCCTGTCACCAAAATCATCCTAATCTAGGAGTACAAGTCCAGTTCCTGTGAGCAAGAAAATATTTTTTTGCTATTCCAATGCAAAGGCCACTATTGACATAACCAAATTTTATCTTTGATCATTACAGATCTAAGCTTTTAAACTTTTTTCTTTAAAATACTGGACAACATCATGCTTTATAAGATCAAGAAGTCTGGTTAGTGTTTTCCAGAAAATATCAAACTCTAGACACCCTTCCTTACCCTCATCTTCATTAATAAAATGTTTTATACTATGCTTACAAGCATGGAGCAGGCTACCTGCATATTCCCTGGAGCAGAGAGTTGGAACTGGCAGCCTGCACGCAGGGAACCTGTATCAACATCTCCTTGACCTTCAGGCTGCTGTGAGGGTCTCTGCTCATGCTCAGAACAGCATTTGGGCTGTAGCAGATCCTTCTTTTCTGCTGCTTCCTAAACCTCACTGCTCTACAGTGCGCTATCAATCTGTGATACCTCAGACCTAAGCAACACCTCCTTCAATAACTTGATGAAAGAGGTTTTCCCATCTGTCTGAAATGTTACACAAGCTGCTATTTAATGACCACCAGCTGAGTCTTGTGCCAAATAATGGCTACAATTGCAAGTATGGGATATTAATTGTTGAAGTAATTACTTTTTATCTCTAGTTTATGATTTCCATAGTTTGCAGCACACACCTCGCATTTCAGCAAGTGGTTAATATGCACTAATATTTAAAAAAAGAAAAACCAAACAAAGCCTAAGCGATTTGCAATGAATCCCACAACACAGACTGAAGAAGGTCTATCATGTCAACCTAAGTTTTAGGATCTGCCCAGCTGCTGGCTTGATATGAGCACTTAAAATTATACTTCCCAAAACACATTTGCTTTTCACAGCTGTATTGAGTTTGTGTGGCAAGGTTTTTGACTGCATGGATGCTATAAGGTGGCTTCTGTGAGAAACTGCCAGAAGATTCCCCCAAGCCCAACAGAGTTAATCCCAGCCAGCTGCAGGATGGACCCAACACTGGCCAAGGCCAATGGACCCATCACTGGCCAACACCAGTGACGATGATGGCACCTCTGAGATAAAACTTTTGAGAAGAAGCGGAATAGGAGAAAGAGAAAGATGTGAGAGAAACAGGGCTCCAGACCCCAATGTCAGTGAAGAAGGAGGGGAAGGAAGTGCTCCAGGTCCCAGAACAGAGATTTCCCCACACCCTCTGGAAGGCATTGATGCTGAAGCAGTTCGTGAAGAACTGCAGCCTGTGTGGAGGACCCATGTTGGACAAGTTTGTAAAGGACTGTGTCCCATGGGAGGAACCCCATGCTGGAGCAGCAAAAGAAAGCAAGGAGAAAGGAATAGCAGAGACAACTTGAGCTGACTCAAGCTGACTCTTGAGCTTGAGCTGACTGCAGCCCCTATTCCCTCTCCCCTTGCATCACTGTGGGGAAAAGGTAGAGAAAACAGGGAATGACTTGACCCCAGGAAGAAGGAAGGAGCAGGAGAGAAGGTATTTTAAGATTTGGTTTTATTTCTCATTACCCTACTTTGATTTGATTAGCAATAAAGTACATTAACTTTCCCCATGTTTTGCCCATGACAGTAACTGGTGAGTGATCTTTTCTTGTCCATAGGTTGATCATGAGAAGACTTTTGTTAGATTTTTTCTGCTGTGCCCAGGTGAGGAAAAGAGGGATAGGGCAGCTTTGGTAGGATACCTGATGTCCAGCCAAGGTCAATCCACCACAACAGCTGGTTCCCCATGTACAGCAGAAAAAATGGTGTTTTTCTTGTCAAGCTCTGAACTGCAATTAAAGACAGCAGCAACAACAGGCATGATCTACTCAAGGTTCCACAAATCCAGTAGGGCTCAATCTGTTTGCTGTAGCTGAGCCCTCTACCCAGATCATACTTCTGAGAAACTGGAGACATCACCATGAACAGCTTAAGCTCACAAGAAGCCCTCACAAGTTCATAGCCAAAGTCACATCTCTGGTTTTGGGTGGGGATGTTGGGCATTTTTTGGTTATAAAATAAAACTGAAAGGAGCAGGGGAGTAACAGAGCCAAGTAACTGTGTCCTCATAAACGTGGGTGGGTTGCCATTCATTGATAAACAGTGCATCAAAGCCTGTGCAATGTTAATTTGCTGATCCTCAAGTGATGCTCCACTGTTCTTTGTGGGTTTGGCATCAGTGAAGAATACTAATTGCTGAATAATACAAAGGCCCCAGCACAGCTATCAGACATTAATGACCTTTGCTTACTAGGCTGCACTGGAGCTCAACCCCTGAGCTGCAGTGAAATGCCACATGGTCTTATTAAACTCCCTGTAAAAGTTGCAATCAAAGAAGGCATCACAGTCTCCATAGTAACAACTGAAAAAAATCTCCATAGATAACATAAATCAAATAAAGGGCTCTGGTTGGGAATCTTGAATTGTGGGTGCAGCTCAGAGGCTTCCCTCACCCTCCCTATGGATCCACCTGTCCCTTCCCAAGTGATGCCATAGGATACCAGACTCCAGTTTCACCCCAGTGGTAAAGTCAAGGGGATGAGAACTTGTGCAGTGATGTTAAACAGACACTGAGTCCTGAAATGTGCCCATGCATTTACTGCTCCCCCTTAGGGCTATTTCATATTTATTGGTATCTGTCTTGTCCTCAGTTTTTTCCTGACTGTGTGCTCCTTGATCCTTTTTACCCTGTATACACACACCTATTCTGCCTTCCTAAATGCATTTCTTCCTCCTTGCTTTTTACTGCCTTCAGGTTTTTGTGGAATGTTATCCTTTCTAACTCAAATCACTGCCAAGCCATATAAAATATGTAATATTTTTTGCACACATATAAAAAATATTCTCTCCAGTCCTTTCTTTTCTACTGACACATTTCTCCAATTCACCCACGTCAGTCTGGCATTGATAAGCCAGAACTAGCAATACTGTTCCACCTGTGCTATGTACAGCTGGATCATCACCTCCCCGGAAGATAATGTTTTTGTCTCTGTGTGTAGCCTCAAAATCATACTCTTCAGTGCCAATATAAGACCACTAAATGGTTTCCCACTGCTTTCTCTAGGGTTTGTTGTTTTGTTGGGTTTTTTTTTTTTTTCTAGTGTTCTAAGTATCTCTCTCCTGCAGAACAGCTGAGTCTCTGATTATTTTTCCCAGATGCAAGAAACTGAATTTTCCAAACTGGGACTTTTCTTTTACTATTATTCCATATTTCTAACCTTTAATATCCTTTCTACCACTTTTACCCTTGTTAATCTTCCCAGTTCCCTGCAAGGCAACATCCTCTACTTGCTTAGGGATACGGTATATCTTGAGGAGCAAGCAAACCCGGGAACACACTGTGACTTAAGTTGACAATTTGTTCCCTCGTGAGAGGCATCTTTTAGCATCTACAGGTACATAGCAAATTATTTTTCCCTCCATGCTTTCTCCTTGCTTCTGCTTGTCATGCTGGAGAGAAACAGTGGGCTAAGGCTGGGGGTCCCTCTTCCACCCCTTCTTCCTACAGCTGCTAACTCATCTGTGTGAAAGAAATAGAGCTGCTCCAGAGAAGGGAATTACACAGAATTACTGGATGGCTGGGGTTGGAATGGACCTCTCGAGATCACCTCAACCCCACTATTAAAGGAGGTTCAGCTAGAACAGGCTGAACAGGATCACATCTGGCGGGGGGCGGGGGTTGAACATCTCCCTGGGAGGAGACTCCACAATTTCTCTGGGCAACCTATTCTAGTGCTCTGTCACCCTCAAAGTAAAGAAGCTTTTCCCCATACTCAGATGGATATTCATGGTTTTCAGTTTGTGACTGGTGTCCTTTGTCCTGCTGGACATCCCTGACAAGAGTCTGGCCCCATCCTGTTGACAACCACCCCTAAGACATTTATATGCTTTTTCAAGATTTCTTCTCCTCCTCCTAACTACAGATGCTCATTCATGTCATCTTCATGGGAGAAGAGATGATCTTGCCCCTTTCATGTTGCTTACAGCTCCTTACAGCTCACCAGGGAAGCAACTCTACAAAATTGAAACACAAATCCCAGCAGCCCCTCTCTCTCTGTGACTCCTTCCCATTTATTATTTCTTCCTCTGTTTATCACCTTCCTTGATGGTCTCAGGCAGTGTAAAAGTACTGCCAGACAAAAAGAACTCCTAAACCTGTTTTTTTATTCAGTCAGTCAAAAGCTCTCCTTTGTGAGACAGTTTTCTCTGGAAATACTCACAATTTCTACACAATCTCCCACTGGAGCTAATGAGGGTTCAGATGCTTTCTAATCTTTCTCTAGCTCTAACTCCCATCAGCACTGATGGTCAGACAGACCGGATGCACCAATTTCAAGTGCTATTCATATGTTTTCATTCTCTTGCTTCACATGTTCCCCAGCCAGGAAACAGATTTTTCTTTCCAGCTGCTCTCCGGATGGATCAGGCAGCAATTGGTACTCAGAGCAATAAAAATAAAGATATGGACAGGAAAAGTTATAGAATTTAAATACTTCAAAGTACAACATTAGGTACGAAATGTTAATCTCTATTTTTTAAATCTCACATCATTATAGAGTGTAAGCAGATAACCATCCCCACGTTAAAGCTGAGGAGAACACGCAGGAGCACAAGACATATCAAAGCTCCCATTTAAAATGTCCCATTTCAGTTGTCCCCAGAAGCTGTCAGGGTTATTTGTGAATCTTCCACAGAAGGATTAACAATTAACATTTTTCTAGAACCTGCTAATTACTGTTGATATCAAATGTAAGAATCCTTCACATCTGATGTGAAAGGCTGCAGAGGTTTTCTAACTTAGGGTTTCTGTAGAAGCAGTGGAAGATCCCAGTTTCCAAAATTAGCCCAAGGCATTTGAGAGGATTTTATGAGAAGGGTTGCCACTGAAAGCGAATGTGTCTCTGCACGTGCCACTGCCACTGTTCTTAAAATTATATTCACAGTCTTTAAGATTGGAAAACACATTTAAGATCATCAAGTTCAACAGTCAACTTAGCACCATCACCATGTTCCCCATCACACCATGTCTTCAAGTTCCATATCCACACAGGTTTTGAATACTTCCAAGGATGGTGATCCACCACTTCTCTGGACAGTCTGTTCCAATGATTTACAACCCTTTCCGTGAAAAAAAAGTCATACTAGTAAAATTAAACTTCCCCTGCTGCAACTTGAGGCCATTTCCTTCGTGTTGTCACTTGCTACTTGGGAGAAGAGACCAACACCCACCTCACTACAATCTCATTCCAGGTAATTGTGGATAGCAATAAGGTTCCACTTTTACCCAGGCTAAACACCCCCAGCTCCTCCTGCTGCTTCTCATCAGACTTGTGTTCCAGACACTTCCCCAGCTCCACTGCCCTTCTCTGGGGTCCTGCTTCCAGGCCAGATCAGTGGGAAGGGGCATGGCCAAGGCATTATGTTATTCTATACCACCTTATGTCATTGTCAGAGGAGGTGAAAAGTGTCTCCCTCTCTGTCTTCTGGGATGGAGGCTGTCCTTCTCTGGTGGAACAAAGCGTGGCAGGGTGGGGAATCCATCAGCCATTGTTCACTGTCTTGGGGTCACACTGTGTGGAGTTGGACTTGGTCAGCATTTTGCATGGAAATAACCCTCTCTTTATACACTTTTGTTATGAATATTGTTGCTGATGCTATTTGTTTTCTTTTCTCATTGCTGTTTCCAGTAAATAGTTCTTATCTCAAATCATTCTCTCTGCCTTTTGTGTCTCCCACTGGAGCGGGGAGGGGAGCAGCTTGTGGTTTTCCTTTAGTGGGAGTATTAAATTGGGAAATACCATTCCTAAACTATGACATCTAGAAATGTTCCAGCACCTCCATGTCCTTCTTGTAGTGAGGGGCCCAGAACTGAACACAGAGTTTGAGGGGTGACCTCACCAGTGCTCAGTACAGGGGGGCTGTCACTGTCCTGGTCCTGCTGGCCACACCATTGCTGATGCAGGCCAGGATGCCCTTGGCCTTTTTGGCCACCTGGGCACAGCTGGCTCATGTTCGGTTGCTGTTGACCAGCACCCCCAGGTCCTTTTCTCCTGGGCAGCTTTCCAGTCACTTTGTTCCCAACCCTGGGGTTGTTGTGGCCCAAGTGCAGGACTCACGACTGAATTTAATTTCCTGCCCTCCAACAGATCTACATTCCCATCCAGCTTGATGTCCATCCCTAAACTTCCTGAATGTGCACTCAATGAGTGGATGAGAAAGAACCTCATTTCTTGATGAGAAAGAAAAGCACAGATCCACTGCATTGCTGGAAACCACACTTGCCAGTGAAGGGATAGGGAAGAGTTGGAGCAAAGCCTGAAGAAGTTGAGGGAAGGAAGGGAAAGGCTGAAATCAAGAAATGTGCTTGGGCAGCAGAATACCTCACTGAGCAAACATCTCTGAGCATTGCAGGCTCAGATCATGTTCCTATTTTGTGTTTCTTCCTCTGCATTTCAGGTATCTCTGGCTCCTTTTTCCAGACACAAAGCTGCTCTGAAATGAGAGCTAACAGCACGAGACTTCTTGAAGGGCTATAGCTCTAAGGAGAAATAGCTACTACTTCTGCAGACAAAATGTGATGGATGAATGCAGCTAGCATGGGATCTTTGGAACAGCCTTTCCTACCCCCTGAGAAAAAGAGAATGCAAATAGCTAGTTAAACCCTCCAGTGTCAGGCAAATGAGGACAATAAGTATGCTAGTAACACCCTAAGAAAGCAATATAACATAAAATAGACCTTTTTCACAACAGTAATGTGAAGCAAAATATACATATTTTGTACACAAATTTATCTATACAAAACACCAGATGTTACTTTGTTAGCTTTTATAATAAACGTAATTTATTAAAAAGATGTAATCTTCAAAAAGGGAAGATTAATGAAATCTGCCAGCATCACTTACAAAATGGATGCAAAGAGAGATTACAGTGCCTATTTATCTCTTTTTCCTAATGTCATGAAGGAAAATATTATCAGAAGGTAAAAGCAAAACCTATGAGGTCAAGTTTGATTGCTTATTTGTTGCTGCATTATATTTTATATGCCCAATGAAAACCAATGAACCTTAACACTAGAGCTGGGCAGGAATAAAAGATCTCCACTCTAGAAGAAGGAGATAAAGAACATTAATAATTCAGATGGAGACTTTGAGTCAGGGCAGGACTTGTCTTACCAGGTGTAGACACCTACAATGTGGGTGTGTCCAGGAGAGGCACTTCAAAGGTACAGTTGCTCTTATTCTGAAGTCTGCACCTGAAACAGTGGATGTCTCTTACCTTGGAAATGCCTCTTTTTCCACACTGGCAATAAAAAGGGTTCCCCTTGGATATGTTTATCTGTACTGCAGAAGTCTAAGGTTGGTCAGAATTAATATAGATCCCTTTTAATTCAATGATAGCACATGGACCCATCAGCAGAGCAGGGAATTTGCTCCTGGATTGTGCAGGACTGGACAGAGTTGTACCATCTTGTGAGTAGCAGCCAGTCATGGGACAGGGCTAAGGGAGCATAGTCCTGAATCCTGAGGCTGGGAGCTGCCAGGGATGGGAACTTGAGAACCAAGCAGGAGATTTCTTCCAGCCCTGTATCAACATTAGGCCATGAGAGAGCAGAAGAAAGGGAAGAGAGAATACTCACCCAAAGCTGTCTTTCAGCTGTGAGCTACAGCACATTTAAGCTGACAATGTGTGAATTGCATCATTAAACCCTGAGAACTTCTCAGGGACTCCAAGACAGGAGGGACAGTTCTTTGGATGCACATATTGGACACCCTGAATATTACCAAAGGTACTGCAGTGCCCTTATATAAATCACTATTACTCTTTTCTCTAGAACAGTGCATGCATTTCTGATCACTCAGTCGTGAGAAGAACATTGCAGAACTAGAGAAGGGAATATTCAAAGAGGGGCAGTAAGGTTGTAAGGATGAAAATATTTGGACTGCACATCTCTGCAAGGAAAGAAATAAGAAAAACATATAGAAATACATAAGATAATGACTGAGATGGAGAAGAGGTATTGGGTCACTCCATCCACTTCAATCCATACAATATGTCTGAGAGAGATGATTGTTGGAGAGTCAGCCTGTGGAAACACAGACTAATGGTCCTCAAGGACATCCCTTCTCTCTCCCCCTTTCCCTGTCCCTTCCTTCCTCCTGTTTCTGGGAACAAGACCACCTTCCTGCACAGCTATCCAGGCTGAATTGCCAACAGGAGAGGGGGCAGGAATGTGGTTTGGGTTTGTTCAGGCCCCCAGCCCAACAACAGCATATGTTATGGTGGCTGAATCAGTCATGATGTCCCATTTCAGCTTCTCAGAATGCAGCCAGTACTTTTAGCCGATATAAAATCCCTAAATTGGCTGGTCCTCAAAAAAGAAACAGACTTGAGAACATCTACACCTTTCTCCTAGCAGACTGTGAAAAGACAGAATTTCCTGTTTGACTCCAAAAAGGAAATATCCCACAGAAGAAGCAATACTGCAACTTCACAGTTCCAAGGAAGGGAACCCTCTACCCTTCAGCAGTTCTTCAAGGCAAAGCTATAAGCACTAAGGACAACAGTCACAAGTTTTATTCATTCTTTTCTTTGCAAGTTCTCTGGTTCCTCTGAAAACTTCACAAAAATTAAAACTATATTCTTTTGTCTGGACATAGCCATGGTCAGAATCTTGTGACTCACAGAAGCCTCTCACAGGTTCAGCCAACAGAACTGGAAGTGGGTACTTCCACAATGGAGGGAAAAAATCTAAATAGGACAGAATTGGACTGTGAAACTCACTGCTACAAGACACTGCTGAGATCTACACCTTGGCTCAGGAAAACAAAGCAGAAGATTTTTGTTTAAAACAATTCCCTCAGGATTGTTATTTGTTTGATTTTTCAGTACAGTACTGAACTGCACAGGACATTGCACTGATTCAGCATGGCAGCTCTTGTAATCCTGTATAAGATAACATTGGCAATAATACAAATACAATTCTTGGGCACAAGTGCATCATCATTAGATCAGCAGGATAGATTTTGGTTTCCAAGAACAAGTTTACTCAGCAATCTGTGTTCTTACTGAAGAATACATAATCATCCTGGTATCTTGTAAATTACATCACCCTTGCATCCAAATCATTGACACAGAAGAAGAAAAATAATATAAAAATTATTTTAAATAAATAGGAAATTAAAAACTAGGCAACTTTTTAAAAAGTTCTTGTTCATTGGATTCTGAAAAGAATATGTATAAATACTTCAGTGCATCTCTAATAGATAGTAGGTAACACTTCCCATTATTCCTGATTTCATATTTGCTTTGCTTTTCCATTTTGTCTTATTACTCTTTTAAATCTGTGAAAATGGTTTTACTTCCCACATTTATTTTTTCTCAATTCACTTATTTCAAGAATTGGTGCTATATTAACCACTACATTTGCTCCCATCTGTGGTTTCTCTCTTCTGGGAGATAAACTGTTCCTCTTTATTTGTAATAGCTTATGATTAGTAATTCAATTCTTCTGAGGAAAGTCTAAGTTACTTTATATGTGACAGCCATTCATTTCACGAACAGCAGGACCACAGACTAAAAACACTAAAATGATCCTGCTTGAAATACCTGAAGTGCTCAATCCCACAGAGGTGCACTGATATTAATGTATCCCCACCTGGGAAGAAAATTATGTGATAATTTCATGCTGCATCCCATATACTTTAGCAAAGATTTCCTGAACAAGCATACTTGGAGGCTGGTGTCACAGACTCACAAGAACTAAAGAGAGCAGAAACTGAAGAAACTGGGACGGTGATGTTTTAACAGGATGACAAAAAGAAGCAGAAGACCAATTTTGGATGGACATTCTAAATCATTATCCAGTTCTCAGCAAGACCATTGACTTGTCTGGAAGAATAAAACAGAAAACCAGTTAAAACTAAAGTTTGCAGAGTTCAGGGATCTTAGATCACGAAAACTGAAATTGTCTTCCCTGACATAATTCCATGAGTAAGCCAGCAGAAGATTTGGACTCTTCTGCAAAAAAAACCCTCTAGATGGGTAACTAAAAGTACACAATTTTTTTATGTCATGTTGGGTATTCCACTGGCAAAGCAGCAGCCATGGGTGGATCACTTAAATTCTCACAGGCAGGGCAGACTACCCATGTTTGCCAGAACAACCACTGACTGTCATGGAAATGCCTCATTGAGAAGCACCTGAAGAGTTTATTCTATTTAAATAGTCACTCCTCTAACACTGCTTTTTGTTTGGCAAGGTCCCTGGTGACAATAAAATGGCGTCAACAAATTCTAATTTACCAAGAACATAACAAGCAACAATGTCTGGAAGGTGTAACTGGACAACTTCAAAAATAAGCCATACCTTTTACCCAGGAAAGTAATTAACCAAGACATTAATGACAGAGACTACTGTAAAATCTGATGATTCTTTGTAGCTTGATGCATTGAAGCCAAGAATTGAATGCCTTTTTGGCAAGGATTCTTTATCCAAATATAAACACTACTGGGCTTGGTAAAGGGTACTGCATAAAGTGCAATTGCTCGTGATGCATGGGCCATCAGGCCAGATGAGCTAATGGTCCCTTGTGGCACTCTGCCTTATAAATCTATTAACTAGAATTTGGGATTTATAGAGTAGTGGGCCAGAGGAAGAACTGTGATTGAGGTTGTACAACCAGTTCCCGAGGACTCTATCATGTTCCTTTTGAAATTGTTGGCAAAAATCCCATGGTATGAGCAATACTTGCCACCAATCACAAAGGAAAAGGCTTTTATAAATGAGAGTGAGAGGGCTGTAGGGGTGAAACAGCACTTGTTAGTTGTTACATCTATAAATACTTAGGAATTTATTTCTTTGTTAGCATTTAAAGAATTCAGTATCAATGGCAGTTGCCCTGATGGAATCAGAGACCTTCACTCCAACCTGCTGTGAAATAACAAGAAAAATATTAATCACTGCGTAAACCTGAGCTTTGACAAATTTAAACCCACATTTCATTTTCTGTTCCACTTCTAACAAAAGCAAATAACATGAAGTTTGACATGTCTCATGTTACCTTACAGAACATTTCATTTGGAAAGTTTGACCTAATCAAAGGGAAATCACTCTCAGGAAGCAGAACTGCATTGCTGACCCATCAATTACCCTCATTGCAAAATGTATATTTTTAAAATGTCCTAACATCTCCTTTCATGCCAACTCTCAGAAACCATTTGCCTATAAACTTCAATTTTCCTTTAGTGCTTAAAATACAGCAGACATAAAGAAACAGCCCACAGTCTTGTTCACCTGCAAAAACTTTGACCAAAATTGGACTTTATTACAGTAAACAGAGCAAAATCCAGGTCCTAGATGTTTGGAGCTCTCATGTGAGTATCATCATATGTATGTCATGAAACATCACTGTGTTCTCCATGCTGACCCACCTCTACCAGTGCCATGAATAAAGGGCAGCTCTACCACTGATCTGTTATGTTCCCAAAGTCTGTTTTGTGCCCCAGGTACTTTGAAAATTGGCTTATATCCCTCTTCTAGATGGCCAAG
This sequence comes from Eopsaltria australis, assembly GCA_034509425.1. Taxonomy (NCBI): domain Eukaryota; kingdom Metazoa; phylum Chordata; class Aves; order Passeriformes; family Petroicidae; genus Eopsaltria; species Eopsaltria australis. The sequence continues at coordinate 3,292,412 of JAVTVJ010000157.1, read as the reverse complement.
GAGAGCAGATGACAGATCTCAGCAGAGGTATCATATGGAAATAGAAGAAATAAAGATGGGAAACATAGGAAAGCAAACCAATGTGCAGAGGTGGGAGAGGATCTAGGGATGAATGCAAAGCACCCTCAGCTTGGTTCAAAAATGAGTGTTAATACAGATGGATATTTCTCAGTACAGCAGTTGAATGGAGTAGTTCCATTGGCGGTTCCCCATGTTATAACCCATGAACACACAGTGCTGTGGGCACAGAGCTATCCAGACCTGACTTCCTTCAGAGGTGTAGAGCAATCAACAGCTCCAGCTGTCATCCCACATTTTTACCACATTTTCCTCTCCAGTAATGTTTGGTCTCTGCTGCATTCCCAAGCTGCTGGCAGAGAAAGAAGCTGTAGTTACAAATGTGCTGACTAGCCATCATAATTGGATTGCAGTAGCATGGACAATATGGAGAAGTGTAGAGCTTCCACTTTTCTGGAAAGGGGAGATGGTGGGGTGGAGGGGAATTAATCTCAACTTCTTATCTCTACCCAGCCACCAGATTTCACAGGGTTTGTAGACATCTTGCCAATTGTGGATGTCTTGCTCCACTTCTGGCAATATTCAAACCAGGTTGCATGGGGCTCTGAGCAACCTGGTCTAGTGAAAGGTGGCCTTGCCCATGGCAGAAAGGTTGGGACAAGATGATCTTTAAGGTCCCTTCCAACACAAGCCGTTCTGTGATTCTATGATCTTTGACACATCAACACTTAGAGCAGATCTAGAAAAAATTAATCAACAGGAGGAAAATGTGGGTGCAGGATAGAGGGGAGGAAATGATTGACAAATCCAGGCAGATGACAAGAAAGTGCCCTTCAATCCAACAAGACAACCCATTCTTCCTGAAAATACTTGTGTGCCACAGCCTTTTCTACAAAATTCCTGGCTCCCGTTCTCTGAAGAAAGATTTATCCCAAGCTCTGAGTTTTAATTCTCCCATAACCATCTAGCCCTATAATAATATGGTACCACTATTGTTAGAAACAGTGCTTTAGCTTTGTCTTGAGTTTTCAAGGCCTCAGGACACAGCTTTGTTTCTTTCTCCACCTGAACTTTTCTTGGCTTGCCTGCAGTGTTACTTTAATTTGGTTTAGCTGACTCAGTAATTTAATTGGCCAGGTTGCCCACAGCTGATTTGTTTTACTTAGGTTTAGCTTCATGTGGTACAGCCATAGTTTCAGAGAGAGAGAACTAACAAGTAAATAGTCCATCTGGAATGAGATATTTATGGATCTAACACAGGGATATGGTATAGAGTTATACAAGCCTAGAACAACCTCAGAGGCTTTCAGAGGGGTAGACACAGGACATGGCATACAGGACTACAGTCAGGGGGTGATAAGAAATGGGGCACAGGCTGGCACTGTAGACTTCATCATCATAAATAACTCATTCATGGTCAATTAAAGGAAATGCTAGACAAGCATAGGTTTATAAAAACAAAGGAACAATATCCAACATAGAAAAAGAACATCAAATATAGACTACTTGGATGCAACCTGGAGCTGCAGGCCAGTGAAGAATGAGCAAAGGCATAAAAGTGTTTTAGGAAACATAAAAACATCACAAGTGGATCCTAGGGGGAAGGAAGAAGAAACCATCAACATAAACACCATATTCCTCCCAACAAACCATTCCAGATGCTAATGATTTGTTATAACATCCAGCACTCCTCAGCACCACAACCAGACTGAAACCACCAACCCTAGGGCCCTTGGAAGACTGAGCACAACACCAGAAAAAGGGGTAGAAACTAAAAAGTGTGAGCATAACTACTGGAACTGATTATTTTTTACAAAACAGTTACATCCAGCCTAATAGTGACTAGACTTCTATGATTTCAGCTATACTAGCAATGCCTTTACTTACATTCATCATGTACTTGCTTCTGGCCATTACACAGGATTTTGAGCATAATAACCCAAACATTAAATACTGCCCTCCAGTCCCTTCCTTTGGGAGAAAACAGGTATTAGGAATCTGCATCATCTACTGCAGAGGCCCATTGAGGCTAAAGGATTGAGCCTACCTAATTGGCGGACAAGGTCATCTGAGGTACCCTTACGGTTATAAGTAGATTTAAGACTGGCTAGATTAGTCACATTAATTATTTCAACATTAGTACTCAGTTACAAATGGCTTTTGCCTTCTATGATTATGATTTATCCCTTTACATACAGAATCCTGACCAGAAAGGACTAATGGAACATCTCTGTATGAAAAAAGCAAGGTATAATCTCATTTTCCCACCCCTGATAGAGGCTGTTTTTCCAAGCACCACAAGGATTCAGACTGGTTCATCAGCCCCAAGGACCACAGTAACAGGGAGAGAAGTCTCACTTCATTGCCTCTACTCTGAAGTTATCAGGATTTCTATACATTCAGCATGGGACTAGAAACTAATAAAGGCAGAAACCATCTTTATGATTAGGGGTATTGACTGTGCTTGTCTAATTGCCTTGCTACAAATTCAAAATAGTCCATTATAGGGTCTCTGTGGAAATTATTGCACAAGTTAAAATACAGATAATTCATTTCTGTACATTGCCATTATGTATACTTTCATTTGGGGGGCAGAGAGGAAGGTTAAAAACCTATCTTTTTTAAAAATAGTCTCTTCTTGCTCTAATGAGCTAGCCGTCCCAAAGCCTAGCTCTTATACAGATATTACAGTGCTGTAAAAATGGACAGAAATAATGGTGCTCTTATTTGATCCAAGCTTTTTACATTTCTAAATTCTGTCCCTCCTTCACTGCCATAAATAAAACAGTTGCTATGGCACAACGTGAAACCAAACAGCTCTTTCGCTAGGCCAAGGAGAACAGCTTACCTCACCAAGAGTAGCAGCTTGTCTTTCAAAGCTGAGTGAAAATAAAGAGAGTTTCATTTCTAAGCTTTGAATTCCCCCATGAAAACCTGAACAGAAATAAATGGAATGCATATAATCTACCACTGGCTGGCAAAGATGCACAAAAATTTTTCTAGGCCTGTAGGTTATTAAGACAACCCACTCATAAAAACTTCTGACTATCAGTAAAATCAGTAAATGAGTCACTAAATCTCAACCAGGAGATGAATAACATTTCAGGGAAGTAACTGTGACCTCAAGAAGCTCTTACTTACTTTGCAGCACAGATGAACTGGGAATAGGAAGAAACAGTACTAGCACCTTCAGCAGAAAAGCCTCCAAGCAGTGCACAAACATGACTGGATGAAGTTCCACAGTGTGATCATTAGATGTGATTCGCCTCCCATGGCACACTGGAAAATCACACACAGCAGTTACATGCCCTTCTGAGGGCCCAAAACAAGGTAGCAAGGGCTCTGAGAACTGACCTAGGAATTACAGGCTCCTGCTCCAGCCCCTGTGACACCAGCAACAAAGAAGGTTGGAAGTTTCACAGTTACCCTGTGGACACAAATACAGTAGCAGGGCAGTTTCCTGCTAGTATGAGCATGTAGGCATGTGTGTAATTGCTACGTACAGAACCTCTACCTTTCGGTCAGGACTTTTCTGAATCTGTGATTGTGTGCATGATTCTGTGAAAAGCTTCAATATGTGCAAATAAGCTCAAAGCATCCATCCATCTATAGTGCAAGCCACTTCCTCAGACTTGTGACTAAAGGTATTCTTCTTTCAGGAGAAACACTTCCAGGGTCTGTCAGACAAGAATTAATGCACAAAATGATACCTTTCTTTTTTTTTTTTTTTTAAGAAATTTTAATAGTAAATGTTCAACTTTTTAAAATTACATTTTAACTCAGACATCTTTTTGTTTTTTTACAAACTCTTGGAGATCAGGGTTTTAACAACATATGGTATTTCTTCCTTAAGATGGAACAGCCTATAGACAAAAATGTGACCTGCAGCACTATGTATTCAAGACTGCAAGTTCATAAAACTATGATTAGAATTATTTCTTCAATAAAGTGGAAAATCATAAATTGCATGAAACATTAGACTCCTGTATGCCACCACAGCAGTCCCTTAAAAGTGAGGAATGTGGCTTCGATGTCTTCACAGCAGTTCATGGGCTACACTGTCTCAAATTTTCACTCCAGAAGAAATAGGCAGCTTAAAAGAATTTAGGACTAGGAAAGCTGATCCACATGCAGAGTGATTGTCTAAAAAATATGGCCTACTAAGAGAACAGTGATGACTTAGGGAAGATAGAACTAACTTCTGGAAGGATGTCCATTTGGTAATCTGTCACACGTCAGCTGCATCATATCAATATCTGCTTCTATACAGCTCCATGATTCAAATGAATAATGTTCAAGAAGTCTTTCTCCCACTTCATGATTTTTTTTTTCTGCTGGTGATGCTTTTAAATTATGTTTTAGGACTTCATCCAGTAGCACACAGATTTTTCCTCGAGTGGAAGACATTCAGGGACACAAATATACATGCTGGTCTTCATGTCCACATTCATTATAGCAGAAGTATTGAGTTCTCCTGGATGTCAAAAAGTGCCGTGGTGCAAGTGATGCAGCTGTAGTGGTCAACAATGGTCCTAACAGTGCAGGCTGATGGCTGAAGTTGAACTGTGAAAAATAGCAGAGCAGAAGAACCTGTCAAAGAATGAATATGGCAAGGTCATTCAAAATCAAGCATACTATTTTATTCTCTTATGTAAATAAAAACCATTCATTAGGAATTCAATATACTAAAATTGCTAAATAGAGACCTTGTCAAACCCATGCACACTCTGTACTTATTCCTGGCCACTAAACTTCTCAAGGTACTGAGATGATCTTGTCCAGTGCTATTGTGACCCTCTATTATCCTATTAGCTGCAACAGGACTTAAGAAAGGATCTAATAATTCATTTTTTAAACAGTTGTCTTGACTTAAGCAGCCAAAGAATATTAAGTATTTCCTAATTAATCTTCCTTTTTTGACTTTCTTTAATATGGGTTGAAAACACTACAGCCAGATTCTTACATCCCACCTTCCCAAGAAATCACAATCTATGTGAATTTAGAAATGCTGTCTCTGGAAAAAAAGTTAAATTTTTTGATACTTTGTCACGGTCCAATTTGGAGAAAAACTATGGCAGTGCAAATGAGAAGTGGAAACATAGTAATTCTTTCTGAAAACTGAAGGCATAAAAGTCTGAGTTTGCTTCAAAGATGACTTTGCAGATTACTGAACCAGTAATCCCTCCATACTGGCCACATCCAAAACCACCCAATTAAAATAGGAAACTTGACCGGGAGAAACAATTTTGTATTTATATAGATGAATAACATTCATTTTCATTAAATGAAAACTTTTGCCATTTTAAACCATCTCTCATGGGAAACAGATCCTTCTCCCTCCTTTTTAGACCACCAGCAATCATTTGGAAAGCAATACACAATTTTCGGCATGTTCTCCTCTAACCACTAGACCTTGAAATCAATGGCTCAGCAGAACAGAGAGAACACCCTTAGTTTTTGTTCTTGATTGTGAAAGTTCTTCCCATTTCTCATTCTCACTTAAAGAGCAAGGTTCTGACAATTATTGCCAAGCCCATGGCCACATGAAAGCACATTTGACAACCTCAGGAATGGGACTGAGCCCTAGGATGCTCCTTCAAGGCTGTGAGAGAAAAGGATTGAAGCCATTACTTTCTCCCATTTTACTTCAACCTCCTTTGATGGAGGAGGATCACAACCTCATTTTTTCTCTGGCTCCTAAATGGAGTTTGATTTTACAAGTCAGACAGCTGAGGTATGTACACGACACTCACATGCCATGGAAAAAGGGTACTTCTTGCCTAAGAAAGGCACGTCAACTGATGGAGGAGGGAACATGTATTGTCTCTCTCAGCTTGCAAGAATTTAAGCACCCTGCTCTGAGACTGAGTGCATTTGACCCAAGATGAATGAAAATTCTGTGCAGTGTAGTTGCACACACCTGTAGCCATCCCATCCTGCACACTCAACACCTGCTTTGAGAATCTGACAAATCTTAGAAAGGTGGAGAAGACTGGGTGACACCAACACGACTGCCTTTTGGAAGAACTGTCAGACCAACCTGCTGGAAAACACCCTTTTTTTCTAGGACTACAGCCACACACACAACATGTACAAGCATCTTATACGAGAACATCTCTTCTAAGCAGAGCTTCCCACAAAACCATAAGAACAATCAGAGACCTCTGCTGCCCCTCTGGGATAAGTGGAGAAATCTTGGCCAAATTAACAACAAGAGTTTCACAATAACATCATTAACACTCTGTTACTGACAAATTGATCAGCACTGAGTACCCTCAGTAATGCCATTGGCGTACTCCAGTCGGATAACCTAACACAGCACCACAAGTAAAATAGCAAAGCTGCCAAATTCACACCATAGTGCCTTACAGAGGAAAGTTTAACAAATGTAAGTCTGGGTGTTAAAAGGAAGCTTTTCACCCCTAGGAGTTTATCATTCTGCTAAGAATGCCAAGAGCTGAATTAAAGGTATAAAAGGTAATCAAACAAGTGAGACAAAGCAAGATTTTTTTTCCTATTCATATTACACTGAATAACAAGTCTTCTTGAGCAACAGCTCAGGATCAAGCACTAGCAGCTAACAGAAAAGTAGGGTTTTTTTCAAGAGACCTTTTTCATTCTCTTTCACACAGTGGTAGGGTGCCTAGAACACTGCACCTCATTTACTCCCATCTCTGTGTTTCTCATTATCCAGCTGTTCTCACCCTGTGATACAAATGTACTTTCTCACTACTCTAAGAATCCAGGACAAATGTACTACTAATCTTGTTTTGTCACAAAATATATCAGACAGTAAGTGGATTAAGTTTCTGTATTCTGCCTTACTGACCTCTCTTAGCATTGATTATCAGGAAAAGCTTTAAAACAGCAGATCACTTTATAAGACAATTACATCTTTGGTTTCTCTGACTGCATTTGCCCAATTATTGCCAGTTTTGATTCAGTGGTGTGGACATCAAACCACTAAAAATTACAAATCAGTCACTGGAAAACCACCACAGGGTAGGGTCTTTGACCAGTGGTCATGAGATCATGACTTTTCTAAAGGTTCCTATGACAGTTTTGCCAATCATCCCTGAAGAAGTATATCCCACCTTCTCTCTCCTCTTCAGTGCAATAGGAAGATTTAAATTTAGCTTGTAAACCCTATTCCTGTTCCCGTAAGTGTTCAAGAACTGTAGCAAGACGCTGGCTCAGTAAGCAAACAATAAGAGACCAAATGAAAGAATATTTCTTCCTGGAGCAGATTTTTCTAATTCTATAAAGATTAATATTTCACATGTAGTCTTTTCTGTGAAGTGAATAGGATGCCACCGAAGTGGGATGTAACACTGCATATTGTAGAGTTGCATCTGAATTCCTAAAAGCACTAATTTTCTCATTTTGCATGGAGAGAGGGAAAAAGAAGACCCAGAGTTAACAGCTTTTATTGAATGTAGAATAAAACTACCTAGGAGGTGGATTTTAAAACAAAGACCTAAGGGAAAAGTATAGTGTGCAATTTCTATCAGAAAACATCAAAAGAAAGAAAAAGCAAGGGACACTATAGGAAGGAAATAACCCCAAGGCTTTATGTGTGCATTGCCTGGATGATGGGAAACATTGAAAGAGTGATGCTTAGATATGTGGTACAGCCAATCACAAAATAATCTCATAGCTGTTTGTACTGAACTGTTAATGCAACCTGCTTAGAACAAACAAAAAAAAAAAAGGGCCACTGCAGGGCACAAACTAATAAGGGACCAAGGCAAAAATGAATTTTCAATCTGCTTTCACAAGGGGAAAAGGAAAAGATTAAAAGTTGCAAGAGTGAAAGAGGAAAGTAAAAAACGTAAGACTTGAAATTTCTGACTTGTGAAGAGATTGCAAATATACCTCTGGATACCTGTCTTAGGTACAATGCTATGTATTCTATCGCCATCTTCCTGGGATGTTCCGGCCGGGTGGGGCAGTGTTCCTGATGGCCGCAGAACATTTTCTAATGGGCCAGTCGTTAGAGCCAGGCGGGGCACTTTACTTTGCTCATCCCCAATGACTGCAGCTAGCAGCCCATTGAGTCCTGCTGATGGGCTCCATCATCCCATTGTGAGATGCCCCGCCCAGGGGGAGGAACCAATGTATCCCTATCTGCATATAAACTAGGATTTGAAACACCACAAGCCAGCTTTTTCCACGGGATTCCCAGAAGAAGATTCTTCTACACCACCACTGGACCTTCAGAGGAGAACTACACCTTTCACAGGATCACTGCTTCAAGAGAACCACGTCTATCACTCCCAGAGGACTGCAACCACCTTCTAAGTGGACTACTACCAACACCCTGACCGGCAGGGTGTCAGGTTGTATTCTGACTCTGTCAGTGTTTTTGTATTATTACATTTTTCCTATTAAATTGTAGTTCTGACTTTGAGCCTCTCACTGATTTGCTTTCAAACTACCACAATACGATGGCAACACCCTCTGACTCGTGGATGTATTGATAACTATTACTCTAAGAAGCACAGGTTTACAATTTAGCTTAACCAGGGAGCAAAGAATAATGCAGAGCTCAAGGGACTGAAAAAACTATTACATATTTTTAGTATTATTATATATTCTCATTGTATTAGTCTGTATTACTGACTAAAGTAAAATAAATTTTATTAATCACCACCAAACAGATAACTGTAATAAGCAGGAGCCAACAGACATATTTGACATCAATTATTCTTCATAAATCATAAATAATGAAAGAAAAACAGGAAATCTTCCTGGGGAAAGCTACTAATATATTATGTCTAAAACAGAGCGGGAGCAGTGAAAGTGGGTTTGCAAGAAGGTTACATGCAACCACTTTGAGTTTCTGTTTCCTGTAGAACTAAGAAAATATTTAAGCTGTACTCACTGAATGTAATTACAGATGCTTTCAACGATCTTTAAATATTTAACAACCTAATCTTCACAATATCTCTATTAAGTAGATGTTTCTTTGTACCCCAAATTTACACGAGAGAAACATCTTTTATAGTTTATTTTTAAAAGTGGTTTTGTTTCTTTTATGAAATGATAGAAACTGAAAAAAACCCACTGTATAGAGGCCTCTGCAGGTGCAGCTTTGTAGATGCAGACACAAATGAGAAGTTTTCTGCTCTTTTGATTACTGCTGCCAGTCAAGCCAATATTCACTACAGGCTTCAAAATGTGGAGGCAATTAAGTAAAAGGACAAAGCCATATCTGCAAATTTCAGCAGAGGCTCCTTCAAAGTTCAGCATGGAGAAGAAGAGCCCTGCCCACAACCGCACACCTGGCTGTGCGAAGAGCAGACTTTGCAAGTTCTTGGTAGTTCAGCTCCAGCTGAATCTATTGATGGATGCTGCTTTTCTGAGCCAAATTTCCAAGGCAGAGGGAATGAAAGGAAGGCAACAGGCTTATTTTAAACTTGACATTTCAGCTGAGCAAATCTATAGAATAATTGGAAAGACTTGCAACAAGCATATAATATTTATCCATACGTTTTGACCAAAGAATTGCTGGTTGATCTAGCACTACACTGAGAAGCAAAAAGAATACAGAAATAGTACCGCTTGATGAATGAACTTGGATGTTCCTAGGGAATGCTATTTTTTCATAGAAGAGCTGAAAGATGTCACCTGCACCTTAATTAAATTTTTAGGAGTTCCTAAATGAAGAGCAGCTACCAGACAGTGAGAGAGAACAGAAGGAGAAAATAGGGTTTCTGCTTAATCTAATTGTGTATTCTGCATGGGCATCTGATAAAAGAAACTGAATCTTAAACAAGATAACATGTAATCATGTTTGTTTTAACTAAAATTAAAGAAAGAAACAAACTAGATCCAGAAAAAATAAAACCTAACATTATTTGTTTTTAAGCCACTCCCTAGGACTAGGACAGGACTATTAGGTGACACAGAAACACAGAGCACACATATTACACCTGCATGAGAGTCCCCCAAACTACTGAAATACTAACTACAAAAGTGCAGTATGGTGCAGACCTTGTAGCAATGGAAATGCTTATATTGATTTTATTGAGCTGTAGACAGGGCAGGCTCAGCATGACTTTGAAACATAGGACAAAAATTAGTCGACTGGAAAAAAGCAAAGCCAGGCAGTAATACTCTTGTAATAATAACACTTACAGAATAAAGTAATACATGATGATTAAGGGTATGGGAATGAGACTTTACAGGATGACAGGCAATGCTGCATAGATGCTACTGCAAGTCATTTAATGCATACAAAATTGCAATTCTGCAAGTATTTGACAACAATGAAAATATAGGAGAGGAAATATTTGCCAGGGTTGTTAAAAGACTGCAGTTACAGAGGAAAAGGTAAAACAAAGCCTGGCTAGATATTTTCTTCACAAAACAGCAAGGAAATTTAATTTTAAAAGGATACAGAGGATGAAACCACAGGATAAGTTTGTCCAGGACCACTGCTCCAACATCTCTACCAAAAGGCTGTAAAAGAGGGCCTACTCTCCTGGGGAAACTCTTTTGATGAGTGACACACTTCTAGTCAAAGAGAATTATTGTGTCCTCACTATTCATTCCCTACCTGGACTGCTGACTCATTGTCCAGTGCTACAGAACCAGTGCAGTGAATGACAGACACTGTTATATCAAAACTCTCAGTGACTTGTCCCGGAAGTAGCATTATTCACCTACTTCATGCTCACCTGATTAGGTCAGATAACACGTCAGCATTTTTGCCCTTCCAAAAACTTATATCAGCCGTAAAGGCGTCTTGACTGGCTGATTAATTTGAATTTAGAGCTGGTTTTCTTTGTTAGTGCCATTAAGTAGACAAATCTTAGCTATGAACCAAGAATAGCTGGCCTGCTTTGTACTCATGCAAACGATCACTTGAGTAACGAGGTTGAACGGGGTCTGATATCTGCTTGGAACAAAGTGGAAGACTCAGTGATATTTGCTATTATATGTACAGGAGTGGAATTATATGTATGAAGAGATTTATGACCCTTGTGACACCAGGAATCCTTGGGCAAGATTTTTGAAGGCACATAAATAAGCCAGCAATGTGGCTAGTGAGATTTACCAAAGCACATGCAAACTGTAGGAATTCAAATTCCACATAAGTCAGTGTGTGCAAAAATATTTCATAGATTCTAGGAGGTGCCCTCCTGCAGATACAAGTGCCTATACACCTTTGTCATCTACACTGAAGCCCCATGAGGCTGCTGTGGGACAATATATACCACACCATGATTTCTTTTAAGGCAAAAACATCTGGAAGCTGTAAATATGTAAGATGTCAAGTCTTTGTTCCACAAATCAACCTGAGTTAAGCTGAAATTAGTGGCACCTAGGCACCTATGTATTTTTGTACATCTGGCCTAAAAATTTCACGCCAAAGCTCTTTGTCATAACAAAGTTTTTAGTTTGTTTCTCAGATGTGTGTATCAGGTACGTCAGTTAATAACTGTAGATGCTGTGTCTGGTGTAGGGATCCTGTGTGGAATCCAGTCTGAACAAGGCTGAGCAGAATCACATCATAACTGCTTCCAGATGCTTATGGAGGAGTGAGATGGGTTCTACACAATGAGGTAGAGAAGAGCTGACTGAGAGGGCACAGTGCAATCCAAGAGGGCACTTTTCAGATGAGAGGCAGAATGGGAACAGTGATCTATTGGTTTGGCCCAGAGTGAACTCATAAAGGACTCAGGTCTGTACCTCACCCAAGCAACAGAAGCTTTTCATCAGAAATATTCAGAATATTTAATCTGAGATTTTTTATCCTCTGCTTTCTAAGGGCTTCCAGCAAGGCAAACTAATGGATTATGCCAATTTCTGAACTTGGTCAAGCCTCATCATTGCTGATAGCTCATTACAAAGTGGAGTTTCATAAGCAGACAGTCTTCCCTGTAGTGCAACCATCTTTTCTGAACCTTTCTAGGGGTAATCAGCATCCTGGGGGTATAAAAGGACAGATTACTTCCACTGTGAATCTGATGTAAAAGCAGGGCCTTTCAGGAGACATAGAAATGATAAATGATTACAGAATGCTCTAAGCAGCAATGGGATATGCCTATTGCTAGCAGTGTGTCTACTCCTAGCTAGAGGACCATTAGCATTCATGAAAGGTTGACTCAGAAAGAAAAAAGCATCATCCCAGATGTAAATAACACTGCTCAAAACTTTTTTTACTGAACTTGTGTTTGGTTAACCTGATTACAACTTTGCAAACTGTTGACTCAACGTAGTTTCTCCAGTTTAACAGGTTCAGGGTCAAAGCCATATGCTCTGACAAGGGTGAGATATGAAAAACACTCCCTGTGACACGATACAGAAGCACAAATCTGTCTAAAGCAATTTCAAGACAGGCATTGGCAGGCAGCGATGATCAGCTGGCAAACAGCTCTGTCTCAGGACACACAAGATAGAAAGCGTGCAAAAGTCAACATATGCCAAATAGAACCATCTTTCTTCCACTAACAGGCTTTAATTATTGAATACAATGGAAAACTGTGGCAATGCAAGGCACTACTGTGTGGTAGTTACGGGAAGTGCTGACATTTTAAATAGCAGCTAATAATGTTCTCAGTTGCTTTTAGGAGAAACAAAACAGATTAATTAAATTTTCCCACATGCAAATTTCATCAGAAAGATTCAAGATCTCTTGAGGAAGACACTGGCACAAGCTTTGTTGTATTTTGTTTCAGTCTGTGGTGAATGCACTGTGTGGCACAGGAAGAACATGAGCACAATATATTACTGAAGGACATCTGAAGTGTGAGAGTGTAGCCACTTTGACTTACAATGTACAGAGGGATACATTCAGAATTATAAGTACAAGACTAATAGGCTCACTGAAGACAGGGATGGCTGAAGGGAAGAAAAAGCAATCACAGAAAGCAAAATTCAATAGCAATGTAGAAGTCTAGTAACTGGTTCGAAAGGAGCTTTGCACCTCTGTGGGGCATGATATGCGAGCAGAATGTCTTCAATCAGAAAGTGCTTTAAGATAATTAAAGCATTTTCACACTTTTAATGTCCTCTAAATGACTGAAAATGTCAAGGTTGCACCCATCTGAAGCATCCATAACACACACACATATACAGATGCAAAATAAAAAGAAATTATCAAATCCCTGATGCTGTCAAATGCTGGATATTTGGTGAGAAGAGCACAGTGCATACCACAGGAGCAGATCACATCAGTATGAACTGATACAAGTGCAGGCTGTAGAGTTACCTATGCTGAGTAATTCTGCACTCAGGGAAGTTGATCCACATTTATATCACCATAAGAGGAGAAAATAATTTGTTCCTCTATCTCCAGTTACAACCAGAGAGTGAAAATACAAGCTTAAAGACACTTGCACTGAAAGAACAGATCCACAGCCTATACAGGCACAGAGGTAAAACCTGACATCTGTATTTGCATCACATGTAGGGCTGACTTTGAGGTTACACCCACATCAAGGAGTTACTCAAAAACCACTGAGGATATACCTAAACAAAGGTCAGGGTGGGCCCTCACAGAAAGCAGGGACAGGTGGCTGGGGGACTACAGCTAGCTGATTTTTCCTGATATAAGTAGATCACATATTCCAGAGACTGAAGGGCAAAGAGGTAGATAGGGCTGGGCACGTTTTTGTCCATGGAAAGTCAGCAGGGATCCGAGGTGTAAGTTTAGTGGGAACCTCATGGTCAAACCGAGTTATCAGGATCATCACAAAAATGCGGGATAAAGGGAAGGGTCTGGGATGGGTCAGTTCTCAGGAAGTACTGTTTGCTTCACCAGCAATACTGAGAGATTCCTCAGCAGTTCTTCATGGTACTCTCTCCATAAGCCCAAACTTCACGTTTAACTGTCCCCTATCTCAGGTAAGAACACAGGCAAACCAAACCCCTGAAATCTGGCTATCAATGCTAATACCTGGTTTGAAAGCTGTGACGAAACATAGTTTTTACTACGATTCACGAAATTATAGAATCATTCAGGTTGGAAAAGACCTCTAAGATCATCAAATTCAACTGCTAATCAAAAAGGCAAATGAAAACAGTCGTAAGAATGTGTCTATTTTATTTTAAAAAGTCATCAAAATTTTGCCATCTGATTGAAATAAGAAGCAGGTATATTTTAGATTTTGTTCTGTTTCAAATTGCCTCATTTTTCTTTTTCGTTTCCTGTTATATTGAACCACACCAATTTGTCAAGAGTCCTAACTGCTTTCTCTTCCCTTAGCTCTCCTGAACAATGTACTGAATGCTACAAATGAAACAATTTCATCCTTTTCAAGCTTTTACATTGAGTGTCTTGAATAAAATAGAATGTTTTCACCATCTTTACACACAGCATTTTATTTTTTCTTTACAAATATCACAAAAAAACATGTTAGTGCTTCTGAAATTAGATGGTTGTGAGTGATTATGGGCTTTTATATCACCTCAGGCCTAGGATACAACTCTGAATGCCATGTTCAGAGCCCTGTTACTATAATACCCTTCCCCAAACTGTGCTCCTCACAGTTCCTGCAGCACAGGCTGTTACTCTTCTCAGATATGGCTTTCTCCAAAAATTAACCTTCTCACAGATAAAAAAAAAAAAAAAATCTCCAAAAGCGTTTCTACTTGCAGACAACCACCACAACACTGCCTATGGGAAGTAGTTATCATGGTCCCTATTTCACAATTAGGGAAACTGAGGCATGTATTTCAACGATTTGGCAGTCTGAAAGTTTGTGACAGAATCCAGTCTTACACATGGGGACACATAGAAGCAAGAATCTACAAATTTACTGCAGGCATCCAATTCTGTATGACATGAATTAATATAAATGTAGGAGAGAGCTTGGTTCCTTCTCATGACTGTGAATGTTCCAGTTACTCAGTACCGACTGTAACAAAAGGTAACACTGACTTGGGGGACTCTTGTGAGGAGGCAACATTCAATTTCTTTCTACAGTTGCAAACAACCTGTTTTATGCTGGGGCAAATCCCCTGCATCTTTCGAATGCATTTTACCCATCACAAAAAGTAACAGCTCTGAAGTGATGTATTAAAAGCAAATGAGAGTGTAAGCCAGAATGATTTACACAAAAAACTCTATCACAAGCAAATGCAGAATTTGGGCTTTTACTTATCTTGTGCATAACTAAGATAGACTTTTCTCCAAAGGGCTGGATATAAGGATTTGTAGCAGAAATAACAATGTATAAAATATAGCCTGGTTCTCATCCTTGTCTACCCTGCTGTTGGGAGGGACAACCTATACTCCTATTCCTTTTGTATTTTGTCATTGACCTTCACTATTTGTTCAAAGCTCCCAGACATCCAACAGCTCAGTCAAACAGGCGCTGCAATGACCCAAAGACCTTCTCAGGATGTCTCATGGTATTCCCAAGAGACAGCTCCCATTCAGACCCTTTGACAAAGGAAACTGGCATTTCTGAAGCTCAATCACTTTCTGGCAATATTCAAAGCAGATTATCCAACATACCAAGCTGTAGAGACCCCCAAAATAACTTAACCATCACTTTTTAAATAAATGTTTTCACTGAGAAACAAGCAGCCCTCCTGAACCAAGGAGTTTATGGGTCTTGAATCTCTGGTTTTGGCAGCATCTGCAGTGAGACAAGTGGCTATATTCAATATCTCTGGAATGTTATTAAACGCCAAAGAAATCATATAACAGTAGCCAAGATGGTCTCAGTAGTTTTCCTATCCTAGTTCTCCTTTACATTGAGCTGAACTGCAAGAATGGAATCCCTAATGTGTTTCCCATGTTAAAAGAAAGACAGTAGGGAAGATAAGAGGAGTGTCTCAGGGGAGAGGAATACAGTATTGCCATTTGAAACTGTCAATGTGGAACAATTATAATGAAAATTCTGAATATTTCTGAACACTTGATAAAACAGAATATGTATTATTGGCCCACCTTTCAAATGGGACTCAGCTCCCTGCAGGGAAACACTTCTGGAGTGTAGTGTTCAACCTCTTAAAAAGAGGTTATTTCTTCCCACTGATAATAAAAGAACCCTCAGACAGCCAGCTCAGAGTAGGTCACTGTGGACCTCTAAAATCTGGATTGCTGAAGCTCATCCTGCCATTATAAGTTCAAAATACATCAGTTATCAGTAAAACTCATAATGTGACTGGCTGACACTATTCTCCTTCACTATCCATCATTATTCCACCCTATCCAAGGGCAGTTAGACCACTTACACACACATATATAGAGAGTCTCTTTACTCTCAGTCTTTACTTTGCAAAACTGTGCCTCCTTTCATACAAAAATAAGATAAAATCTGGAAAAGAAAAACCGTCTAGATTGAGATGCTATATACAACATTCTTATGGCCTCCTTTCACTTATGCATTTCCTCTTCTTATGGACTTTCCTCTTCAAAGTTTTAATCATATCAGTGTCCTCTCCTTTGTTTTCTATGCTTTCCTCTTTTCCACTATTTTTTTTTTTGCCATGTTTTGTCTGCTCCTCAGTGGGCTGGTTTTTAATTCAATTTCCTTTACCTTTTTGCCCTGCTATCATCTTTGAGTTCTTCCTCTGCCCCTCCTTCTGTGATTTCCAAGTACCCTTCATCAAGACTCTGAGAATATTTCCCCAGGAATCCCTCCCAATCTTATTTCTGCCTTTTCTGTCGCATAGGAAAAGAAAGCTTGTAAGGCTTCATTATCCCAAATCTACAATGGCATCTAAACTATTTAATTACCTGCCCAACTGGTCTCAGTGACCTGCATACCTCTGCACCATTCAGATGTTACACATATTCAACATAGATTTGCAGAATGGTTTCGGTTGGAAGGGACTTTAAAGATGACCTAGTGCCAGCCCTCCTGGCATGGGCAGGGACACCTTCCACTATCCCAGGCTGCTCAAATATAAAATAGTTGCTTACATGGATGGAGACATTGAATCAGAGAGAAAGTAATACTCATTAAGTCAAAGAGGTATTGAATAGCCAGTGTACTGCAGGAGATTAATGCTTGGTCTAAGACATTAAGACCCCTCATTTTAGCTAAATGACTGAAATATATTGAATGAGTATGAGGAGAAAAGAAGTACATGTGTTGAGGGTAAAGATTAAGCGCATTCAGATCCTTTGAGGACTTGCTAAAGATCAGCTAATGCTTTCTGCTAAGAATAGGCTCCCTTTGATGCATGTAAACCTGAAATGTAAGACATGCACTGATAAAAGAATTCCTCAGAAGGTGTGCATCAAGAAAGCATTTAGAGCCACTCTGCAAGATAAAGGCAGACAGAGACCTCTCTGATTTAATCTAGGTGTAAGAAGAGGAAGTCTGGTTTTCATTTCTTCACTTCTGTTTGTAAAAAGCATTTCTATATAGTCCATTTGGTCTTAAGTAACCAGTTTTATTTTCACATTATCCAAGAGCATTCTTCTCCCAAGGATATAACCTGAGGCACTGAGATATCTTTAATGCTATAGGAAAGAAACAAGTATCTTAAAATTACATTGTAAGCAGGAAGGCTCTTTGGCATGTAAAAAGACAATAACTGAGCACAGCTAAAACAGAAGAGTCTTATACGAACTTTGTAATATGGTCTCTATAGACTCTTTGCATCACAAGCCTCCTCTAACACCATGCATCCCAGTACTATTTTAAGACTCTTTCCAAACTCCCATGACTTTCTAGCAAAGCCTGGATGAACCACTGAAATCTTCATGTCATTCTTCCCACTGCACACAGATGATTTTTCTTGATTACTCAGAACATGACCCTTTTCTTGTACAGGCTAAATCCTCTACAAAGAGCAGTGAAGTCCCTCCTCAATGACAGTCAACTACATCTAGAGATACAGAAGAGTATGAGGAGTGCCCAGCTGTCTGCTTGATTCACACTCACCTCTATCAACCCATTTTGAGCAGAAATTCAGCTGGGAAACTAGTAAAGATAGAGATTTGCCTACATGGAGGTACAACCAGAAAATGCCAGCCTTACACTTCAGAAAAGAATTTAAGAAACAATTGCTGAGTAAGTGGATAAGTGGACTGTGGATAAGCATCAGCACAGACATCTGAAGGACCACAGCTCCCTGGCCACAACAAATCTTGTGAGAAGTCAACAAGAGACCAGAGAAGATTCTTCCACCTTCTTTGGCTTCTGGGGAAATCATTTGGATGTCACATACCTTCAGTAATTCAGAATCCAAATGAGATCAAACTTCACCTTCAGTGTTGATGGCAGCATGTTTAGGATGACAGAATCATTGATTTCTCAAGAATACATGTTTTTCATTAGATTAAAAGCAGTTGTTTCTTCTTAAGAGGAAGATAAGGCTTGGTAGTTATTAAACTTGCAGTAAGAAAAACAGAAAAGGACACAGCATCAAGAGAGGAAAATAATTTCTTCAGGTATAATGAGCATTAAATTAGAAGTTTAATGATCCAGTGTAATAATTCTCAAGAAAGGCATGTGGTATCCAGCTGGCCAACAGCAATTTTGACTATGTGCCACCACAAATGTAGACTCTCATTTAATGTCTGTGAAACGAGACCAAAACATGAACACGAATTTCACACCAGTCAAGTGCAAAACACTTATTTGGTTTCAAGTCCTTGACTTGATCTTTCACAGGTTGCAGCTGACAATCAGATGCCTTTCCAGCTGTCAAAATGTGACCCTATTCTCTGCTCGATCTGGTCCTGAGTCAATGACCACTGAGAGGCTGAAACTTCATCCAATTTTTGAATTTCTGCTGTAAATGAACTGTAACTGAGATTTAGTAATTGGGAGGAAAGGCCTTTTACCTCAAAACAGAAGGAAAATGCACATGCCCTACAAAAACTGACATTTGATTAAATCAATAAAACTAGTGCAGAAGAAACTTCTGAATTGGTGAATATGTGGAGATCACCAAGTCACAGATTAAATCTGCATATTTTTCTTTTTGTGTGTGATTTTTTAACAGATTCCTAATCCATGAAAACAAAAAGTGGATGTAAATTTCTCATGGCATGTGTTCTGTCTGTTCCTACTGAGAACACAAAGTTATTTTAAAGGATACCTTTTTTGTTGCTTGTAATGCACTGCCACATGAGAGGACTGTTGCCCCCTCAAGAGTCAGATATCCTTATTAATCTTCTCAGACTGTAACTTTCAATTTGTCCTCTTCACTTTCAGAGAGCTGAAAAAGAAAAGAAAGGAATATCAACTCTTGTACTTCATAACAGCCTTCACAAAGCTATATTTCTTACTCTGTATTACAGCCTTTTCTTCATTTAATAAATTCATGACAATTGGCACACACAAACAACTTTGTGCTTCAGTATAATTACAAAAAAAAAAAAGCAGTAACACTATTCATTATGAAAATATTGGGTAACTTAGTAAAAGGATGTACTTACCATGAGCTTAAGTTTGTAGATGCAGAAAAGTCTTTGATCCCTGTGACATGGGCCAGGTGGATGAGATTGGCTAATCTTTTGGGCATCCAAGGACATCACATGCAAGAGCTGCTGGCAATGAAGTGTAGGAGGTGGTGGTTCCATGTCTGATTGCTTTCATTTTGAAGCTATCTTGAAAATGGAGAGATTTCTTTTGCTTTTTTATCACCATCTTGCAAAAGACACAGATGCAACTTTTGGCATGATTTCCCTCTCAGGGTATTGTTCTGTTAATGTAAGTATGAATTTTGGATATATTTTCTTTCTCCTCTCCTGTCTTTTAAGCTTACTTAATTAAGTAATTCCCAGAAGCAGGCAACAGGAATGAAAGGAAGAGCAATACCGCCTCTTATTTTCCAGGACTTTTCTATTCTATTTTTCTGTGTTCATTCTCTGTGTTTTTCCATGTAACCAGTTTTTCAGCTAAAGACAGGTTGTTTAAAAACAGAGACACTTAGATGACATATTTTCAAATGACATGTTGAATGTTAGATGCAACTAACCCCAGAGAAATTTTTCCTCTCTCATTTGATAAGTCTGTGTTTACCAAATACATTTTTTGAGTACGGATGTACAGGGAAGACAAGTCTAAAGAAAGAAAGCAATTGAATAAACACTATGCATAGCAAGCATCCACAGCTGTACAGATGTAATTGTTGTTACCAAGCTTCTACAGAATTATCCACTTGCTACCTACATGGCAAGCACAGCATCATAGTCAGGGTTTCACTAACAAATCCAGTTTGGGGAGGAACCTCTTTAAATGAACATGCTCCCCCACCCCTGGCTCCCAGTCAGGCAGCACAGCAGAGACACGCACATCTATGCCAAATTAATTTATTTTCAGTTACAGTGTTGACCTTCCCCATGCACCAGGACCAGAAAAGTTTGTATATTCAGGCAATTCAGAGCTAAACTCATGGAAAATTTCAGTTGAAGCACAGTTGCAAGCAAAAGAGAACAAATAGGGTTGAGAGCAAGTAAGAAGCAGTCATCCTGGCCAGGAGGTCAGCAAACAGCCTCTAATTCTTGAGAAGTTTATTTAGGCAAACACACCAAGCTGGCCATTTCATCTTACAGGTTAACAGTTCAAGGACAGCAGAATATTTTCCTTGTTTGAAATGATGTCTGCTGGCACAGGAAGGAATCTGATTCAGAGCAGTTTTCTGAAGAACAAGCTCCAGGGGCTCCCCATGACACAGTTTTCAGGTGTTAAAGGACAGCACCAGCAGAGCAGAGACTGACTTTGCACTGTCCCCTCAGTGCACAGTTAGTGCTTCCCATTTACACTGAAAATAGTTGTGTGCTACTGTAGCTGAGTCAGAATTTCATTTTCCAACACTCAACTAATTATTAACTTCCACGAGAAAGATACAGCTCTTTGGCATACTTATAAGCCTAAATTTATTTGGATCTCATGAAAACATGCCCGAACACCACTATGCCCACCTCTCTGGGCATTTTCTTCAGAGCCTGCATCTGCCAGACTGTCCATCTCTCCTTACATTATACTATAAGCTCCTTTAGCTGTAGCCATGGGAAAATGCTTTCACTGACATTTGGGTAATCACCATCCTTTTCAAGCCTGATTTAGGACTTAAGCAATTAAGGCTCAGTGCAAGCCAATGATATTAGAACCACAGATATTACTGTGAAAATTTTAGGAGTGTGTTCTTCCAGAAAGTTCTTGGGTATCTCTGATGTGTAGCCAGTAAAACAAAGCAGAAAAGTATACAAATTTACACCAATTTCAAAAAATGTGGTACACAAGCATGAGTCAGGCATTGTTGCATTTTACTTCACTTGGAGAGAGAATAGAGCAGTTGACAGAATTCAGTTAAGTTGGATTAATTAACCTAGAGAGAAGGAGACGATTGAAAATTCAAATTTCAGAATGCAGCCTGAATGGAAACCTGCGGCAGTCACTCAGTAGCTTGGTCAGTACCATGCACTGAAAACAAATGGATACATACATCTCCATTCCCCCACACAGGAAACTATTAGCCAGCTACTGACTCATCCAGAGATATATTTAAAATGCCTTTATGTTTTCCCATAAGTATTCAGAAAAGAAACTGAAATCTACAAATCAAAAGAGGAGAAATTTAGATTAGATAATAGGAGGAAGTTTCTTACTGTGAGGGTGGTGAGGCACTGGAACAGGTTGGTCTGGGAGGCTGTAGATGCCCCAACATTGGCAGTGTTCAAAGCCAGGCTGGATAAGGCCCTGAGCAACTCTGGTCTAGTAGAAGTTGTCTCTGCCCATGGCAAGGGGCGTTGGAACTAGATGGTCCTTGAGGTCCATTTCAAGCCCTTAACATTCTATAATTCTGTGATTCTATGGCCAGAGTGCCAAGCCTATCAGAGTTAAAAGAATGTCTGGATGCTGCTCCCAGTCATATGGTTTACTTTAGATAGTCCTGTGAGGAGCAGGGTGTTGGATTTGATGGTCCTTATGAGTCCCTTCCAATCTGATATATTCTGTGATTCTTTTTCAGTCAGCAGTCCTTGCCAAATATGAATGTAATTCATAAATAATTTTAGCTATTATCAATTCATTTTAAAAAGAAATTAAGAAAAATCACTCACAAAAAATTTCATCCCGGTGAGGATTCCTGAAAACCCCCTATTTAAGTTTATGGTTAGTTGAAATCAGATCTACTTAATTCCAGTCAAAACAATCACCTGTCAATTCTACTACACTTTAGATGAGCAATGTATGAATAATAACCTGAATGCAAGCTCCTAACAGAAAAAGAAATATAAACTATTCATGGGTTGTCTATATGAGTGCAGATATACTTCTGAAAAGCAAATAGGAGGTCTACAGGTCCTGTGGGCATTCTGATCCCAAATCACACATTATGAAACTGCCACTGCCCCTGTTCACCATTGACCAGCCACTGAAAGATTGTTATGCACTGCTAGACTGTCAGTGATGGATAAATTGCTTTCTTCATATGCTTTGCCCACATTTTTCCTGATATATCTGGGCTCGTGCAAGAATTTCAGTTTCAGTGAAGGCTTGCAGACAAGCAAACAGCAATAATTTAAAGCTGTCAAGAACAGAATCAGTTATAAGCACAGGCAGCTGCCTGCAGCATCACACCCAAGAAAACATTTGGGTCCTTGCAGCACTTGCTGGAAATCCAGATGATGCCTTACAAAATAAATTACTTGCTACTGACCACAAAAAATAAAAAAAATTAAAAAACCAGAGCAATTTAAACCAGAAATGTGGCAAAATGTGAAGAAATACATAAAGAGGAAATGCAAAAATTAAACCCCCAGGAAAATCATGAAAAGAAATAGTTTGAGGTATTACTACTGTTTTATGACAACAAGGAATTTAGGATTTATGTTATTACATGATATAGGTTTTATAGTGCTGAGGATTCTACTGAAGGTAGCATCCTAGATAAAGATATCTACACATCAGATTTATTTCCTTTTTGCTCCCATGTCCATGTCTCCATTTAAAAGTGAGAGAAACAGGAAAACAAAAAACAAGTACAATATCATAACTCAGGAGTGATATTCCTGTTTCCTGAGACCCCATTTGGATCCTTCAAACAGTGAAAAAAGATAACATTTTTTGGACCACAGAGGCATTTAATAATGTCACTGTTTCTATCTGCCTTTTGTTACATGAACCAACAAAATCAACATCAGGGAGACACTCCTTCAGGTAATACCCTCTTCTGTCAATAAACCCCTTCTTGGTTGATCTTGTTCTTCCTACAAGCCCTGCATCACTTTCTTCCTTAGACCATGGTTGCAATAATACTGCTACTGCTGCTATTTAAAATGCCCACTGAGTCAGCACACTGAAGCTTGAAAAGGTTTGTATTTACACACAGGGTGGTTTAGAACTGACAATATTTTTGCCAGATTCTTAATGGCACTTTTCTTTAAGATTTTGTGCTGCTGAATCTTTCTACTTTCTATTCACTATGTCAGCATGCACATTTTCTGCTTTGCTAGGGGATGAAGACAAATTGGAATTTAAGTGTATATTACATTGTAATGGGTAAACATCAGTAAAAAGCTACAAGGAAATGCAAATCTCAAGAGAATTGTTCTTTCCACATGCTCCGAATATTGCTCTTATCTTTACCAGCAAGGAGCGTACATGAGAACAATCCTGCAGTTTCCACATAAGGCACTTCACAGGCTTAATTAGAGAAATTCCAAACTTTTGTTTGCCAACACCTTTCTTCTGCTAGACACAGAGCCAGAGTGACTGAGATTGGAAGGCACTTCTAGAGGACACCTACTCCAACCTCCCTGCTCAAGCAGAGGTAACTAGATCAAGTTCCTCAGAGCTGAGTCCACTCAGGGTTTCAATATCCCCAAGGACAGATTTCACTGCCTCTGTTCAACACAAGGACTGGACGCTGACAGAAAGACTGCATAATCAGTGACCTTCACAGCTGACCAGAGAAGCAAGCAAAGGTAAACAAACAACATAAAATATGTATACCTTAAATTACAGCATGACTTGCATTTTAGTACAATAAAATGCTACCCAGTAATGCCCTTGAAATCACTGAAATGGGAGCATAAGCCCCAGTATAATCAAGCTATTGCTTTCATGTGACCTTACGATTCACAGTTCACATGAACAATATCCATTTCATGGTTTCACTCTAATAAAAATGTAATGAAATAATCCTTTAAAGTATAAATCTCTGGTTTCCTACTTAATTTTATGAGCTAAGTAGGAACTACAATCTTCACCCCACAACCATGCTTTAGAGCATCCCAGAGACTGCTAGCTAAAACACTGCTCACTTTAAATATCCCAGCATATTCAGAAAGAACTGGTTGATGGTTTCTGCATTTCTTTAATACCTGATCAGAAGACAAGAATTTGCTATTTCCCAAGGGCCACCCTAGCCTCTTACTATTAGGTTAATATCTCTGTTCAGAAAAAACACCATGATGTTTACCATCTTAGGATCAAGCTGATAAAATTCACTGAAAGCCATTTAAAAAGCAACCTGACCCTTTCAAAACAAACTCTAACTTTTCAACTCAAGCTATTTAAATGTCTGCAAGGGGAAAAGTTTTGTTCCTTGCTTCAGAGGACAGCTACACCACCCCGTGAGTGCCAAGAAGCAGCACAAGCTGATGGAGGCTGCAGCAGTTCTGATGCAGAGGGGTCGGCACCGCCAGCACCACTTCTGAACAGCAGCCAGGGATGGGGTTCGTCATCTCCCCCTGCACTGCCCATGGTGCTACTCACTGTAAGTAAGGAAAATCGATTTCTTATTGCTTAGCTTTGTAGAATACACTCTAAAAATGTTCAAATAATATTTAGCCACAAGTATTTTCATCTGAGAATTCTCTGGTCTTTTTCTGGGATTTCAATAGGGGAAATTTCGCTTTTGGATGTGCCAGATGTCAAATATATTGCAAAATTCTTAAGCAGGCAAGAGTTTTCTGGAGAAATATAGGCATGCATTTTACTTACCATACACAAAGCAGGGAAGAATCTTCACCACATTATAGTACTGCAAATGCATAAAATAATCTAAAATGTGCCAGTGAACAGAAGTATTTGGCCTATTCTCTGTGCTGTGTATTTACTTTGAAGGAAGGTGAAAAGAGCAATCTCTCTACTAAATTCCTTTTAAACATAAACTTCATTGCATTCACTTCACTGAAACATAACTTAGGTTAATGGTGCCACCTGGTGACAAGTCTTACCCTCTGTTCCCATTCCTTGTCAAGAAAGAAAGGAGAAATTCATTTGATATAAACCATCCCCTCAAGAGTAACCCCCCCTCAAAAAACTGCATCACCTGCATCAATTATTGCCCTAAGGACCGCAGTGTAGTGTACACAGAGAAAGAACAATAAACAATAGGAAATAAAATATTTCTTAATATATTTTCATTCTAGACACTATCACCCATTTTGGTTTATTAGCTTGTGAAGAGAATGCACTTAATAGTACACAAAGGAAAAAGAGAGAATTAACACTAATTTCTTGGAATCTACTGGGGATGTGGGAGCAGGGCACTTTCTTGAGCTCAAAACCTCCTTGTTTGCTGCAGTGATGTGTAAAATTCTAGCACCACCTTGTAGGATTTTACTACCCACATGACTGCAGTCCCTAAACAAAAAAATGAGTGTTTGAGCATGTGCTTTTTGCACTTTAGCTACTAGCAACAACTCGCAAGAGAAATTAATTCTGAAGCCATAAGTTGGTCTGTGCATCTCTCTCTGCATTGCAACACTGGTGACTACAATCACAAAATATTTGATGGGAGGATCCTTTTGCATAGTGAGACTCCTGACCTGTTTCCTCAAGGTAAACCAGGATTTATGCAGCAGGTAACGGTATGTGGTGGGGGAAAACACCTAGGGCAAGGAGGGGGCAAGCACGGACAGGCCAAGAAGGGCTGGAGTCCTTGCTCTTTCAGAGACAAGGTCAGGGAATGTAGCACATCAAGGACGAGAAGCCTGTTTGGTATCTGCCAATCAACCTTATTATATTACTTTTTGTCTTGCATATAAAATAAGAAATAGTATACAAATGGATAGCTTCAAAAATCTAATATTTAAAGAAATTTCTAGAGGAGAGTAATAGAAATGGAGATGGGACCTTCTATTTTGAAGGAGATACCTGGGAATAAAGTGGAGGAAGACACACTTAACATCATGTAACACAACTTAGAGTTGAAATAACATCGGTACAATAAAATAGCCAGAGTTTGCGTTATGGATCATATTGATGGTTTCTCTACAGCTTTGCTTGCATGCAAAATACAAGTTCTCAACAATCACTGCACAACCACCACTTAATTACATTAGACTAGCAGCTTATAGGTGAAACCAGTCATTTTAGGAGTCTCACCTCAGGTTTACTCCTACCCATTTGTCACAATATCCTATTTGCAGTTGCAGTCCTGCACAACAATTCCAGCAGTACAACTGCTGACTGGCCTTTCACATTTACAAAAAAGAGAACACTAAATAGATGGCAGTATACTTGCTTTACAGTTTGCTATGCTCACCCAAAATTTGCTAATTTTCTGCTAAACTCAACACTTTGGAAGGGCAGCTGAAATTATTGAACAACTTTCAGTGTATTAATATGCTTTTGAATAGAGAACAATTGCATCCTTCACTCCCCAGGACCTTTAACAGACTGATATTTCCCTTCTATGGAACCTAATCAGGGACATCCTTAACATTTAACAAAATAGGAATATCTCAACAAAAGGATGGATACTCTTCTCCTAGAAGCCTACTTCACATAATAGTCACATGCTGCAGATGCAAATTATACAAGTATCCATATGCTTCATTTTTACGACTATTTAACCAAACTAGCATAATAAATATGTCTAGTTAAATACTTGCAGTAAGTGTGCAGCTGTCTGGAAGGAGGTACAAAATCACCATCAGTGAAATCCAAACTGCAGCTGTCATTAATCAAAGCTTTGCCCTTGAACATTCATCACTGGGATATTGCTGTGACAAAGTGGACTTTTACTGCTATTTGGGATAGGAAGATTTTACTTCCTTAAAATAATTTCAGTTTTCTAGTGGTGCAGATGCTGTGAAAAAGCCAGTTTTCATGCTTGGTCTCAACCAAACAAATAGGCAGAGGAAAGATCATCAAAATATTATAGAACACTAAAATTATATGTAAAATGCTGAAGTTTTGCACAGTATGTAGAAAATCCCTATTGAAAATGTTGGTGTTTAATAGAAATAATTAATGTTTCTTGGATCAATGAACTGAAGATAATGCAGTCAGGAGAGATTTGACTGTTAGGCCAAATGAAGATTTTCACGATATTGAAGTGGTGATGTAGAAGAAGCTTTAGTCAAGATGAGGTTCCATGTGTAAACATATGCTGCTGCTGCCAGGCCCTACATCCTTTGATCAGAATAGAGCAGTGGCTTTTAAAATTCTTCATCCACTGGATTGACAGGGATGGAAGGGTTTGCACAAGCTCAGGGGATTAAACCACAGAAATCCAGAGAGCTTTCTCATGGAGAATGTGGCCAATATTCATATCACAGAATCACTTGGCTTGGAAAAAAAATTTGAGAGGCCATCTAGGCCAATCTCCCTACAATGATCAGGGACATCTTCCACTAGATCAGTTTGCTCAGAGCCCCATCCAACCTGACCTTGAATGCTTTCAGGGATGGGGCAGCTGCCATGTCCCTGGGCAATCTGCACCAGTGCCTCACCACCCTCATTGTAAAAAAAACTTTTTCCTTTTATCTAGTCTCAATCTACCCCCAATTACCTTAAAACCATTCTTCCTTAACCTATTGCCAGAGGTCTTACTAAAACATCTATCCCCATCCTTCTTATAAGCCCCCTTTAAGTATTAAATGTCACAATAAGGTCTTCTTTTCGCCAGGCCAAGGAGCTCCAACTCCCTCAGTCTTCCTTAACTGGAGAGGTGTTCCATCCTTGTGATCATTTTTATTACTCTCCTCTAGACCAGCTGTAACAGGTTCATGTCTTTCCTGTGCTGAGGATCCCAGAGATGGATGTAGCATTCCGGGTGCGGTCTCACAAGAGCAGAATAAAGCAGGAGAACCACCTGTCTGGCCCTGTTGGTCACGCTGCTTTTGATGCAGCCCTGGACATGGCTGGCTTTCTGGGCTATGTCATGGCTTCACTCTAGACCGGAACTATAATTGCTTTAAAAAGATTATTTAAAAACTTTCCAAAGGTTTCAGGTTTCATGAACTCTATGAGCCTAAGTTTTTATGCATTAACTAGCAGCTAACCAGGGTTCTTCACAGACACCATACTTGTCCACAGAGGCTATACAGGCCAGTGAATCTACCTGGATGAAGTAAAGTCAAATTTAGCCACAAGAACAAGGTGTTGAGTGACTGCCATCAAGCATATTATTTAGGCTAGACAAAAGATGATGCATTTCCATAAGATCAACAGGGACAACCTGCAACATCTGAAAAAGAGTCTGAAGGCATATTCTGACAGTGCTTGTGAGATGTCACCCATTATCCCCAGGACACAAGCCATGCCATTTCAACTACACACACTTGGAATCCTCTTCAAGTGCTGAGATTGGATTCATACTTTAAAATTCTCTTAGCCTACAGAACAGAACAGCCATGTACACTGATTTATGGGGCTGATAACTGGGCCACAAATGGTTAGGAAAAATGCCGGTAAAATGGGCCAAACCCTTATCAGAAACTATTCAAGCTATTTTATGTGTAGATGATTGAGCTGCCCATGTAGAACTATATGTGTCCCCAGATTAGTTCACATATAATTACACTTTCAACTAGATTTCAGCTGTCAGTACATTCCTAGAGAGTGGTTTGTTTGACAGTGAGAGCGTGCACATGGGCAGTTCGTTTACTTGCTGGAAATCCATACTTCTGCTTGCCTTGCAGTAACTTTGTCCTGTAACCATACTTGAAGTAAACTACTAAGAATTTGCTGACTGCAGCTTCTTCTGCATTTGTGAGCCATCTGTTCATTCCCAGCACTTGTGTATATTGCTTCCACATGAGATCTGCACACTTTACTGGATGCTGCTTTATGAGAGCATTATCCAGTTCAGAAAGAGTAGAGAATCTCTGTCACTCTCAGCTGTGCAGTCACATCCTAGCGGTCTGGGATTCAATTCTGGTGCCATTGAGAGCCCTTAAAGATACAACCTGTATACAGCAAATTCTTGAGGTCTTTTCACTGCACTATGGAAATTGTACTTCCAAGCAAAAAGTTTTAGCTGGGAATTATTGTAAATTTATTGTTTAGTGAAGGACTCCTCAAAACTTTCTGTTTTGCCAAGCACTTTCAACTATCTTTTGGTTTGGGAAAAAGCATTGCAGTTTGGGACACAGTTTTAGTACATAGCAATAAATTATGAGCAGTGGGTCTGAGGTGTACGACTACCATACCTCTCATATCCAGTGACTTCCAGGGAAAGCAATGAAAAGGAATTCTAATATTCTCTGAGGCTCTTTTGCAGAAAAAAATGATGTCTGGCAGAGCAACTATGTCAAACTATAACATTTTCCTTTTTATCATTACTATTTTTGTACTACCACTTTTACAAACACACGATGAGGACAGGCAATAAAGACACTGGAGGAAGTTGACAATTTGAATTAATCGCAATCCTAAAAAAATGCATTTGAGTTTTGTGAAGAGATTTCTATGCAGGAACATCCACACCTCCAAACCTTTGGCAGAGCTTAGCACGTATTTCCCTTACACAGTAAAGGTGTTTCAAGGAAGGTTCTTCCAGAAACTTTCACATCTGATTCAAGTGCAAATCTTGCAGGATATGAATTTGGACTGAGAAATCTTACAGTTCTTGTATTTGTCCTTAAAAGTGGTGTTGCATGAGAGCACTTTGCCACCACAGGTTATCTCAAAAACCTAGTGTAATCATATAACACAATTCTTACTGGAAGGTATTTATAAGTCTATTCAAATTTGTTATCCAATTTGAAAATGCATTTATCCCATTGAGAGCTGTGTATATATGTCCTAGCTATTCTTTGTCTTCCTCTCTAATCCTTTACTTGTAACCCACACTGCTTAGCACAAGTTCAAGGCTGGCCCTTTTCTTTACCCAGACATTCTCCAGTACCTTAGGATTGTCTTGATTTAATGCCAACTCCTCAATGAAATGCAAAACACACCTGGTATAACATTATTACAGCATTATTACTGTATTGTGCACCACAACCCCATCCCAATTTCTCCAGATGTCCATCTCTTCACCAACTGACAATCAATACCCAAAGCTACACGAACAAAAACAAATCTGGTGTTTGGAAAACCACCACTACAGTTCATTTCTTAGGCCTTTCTTTAGTGCAAAAAAACAGGATACAAAGAGAGCACAGCCTTACTACAGAGATCTTCACCATATATCCTAATGCTACACCAAGTTCTGTAGACAAATGCTGAAGAAAACCTCTCATCACTCTGGTACTTCAAGAGACATCCTGGGGCTGAGGAGAAATACGTCAAAAAAGAGGCACATCCTCCAAAAAGGCACAGATCCCACCCTTTCATTGTAACTGCAGAGGCCACAGCAGAAAATGTAGTGAAGTGAAGAAGATAGCTAATTCACAGTCTTTTGAATAAATTTACTAACTTGTTTGATTGATTTTCTCCTTCAACTGAAATCTTAAAAGGAAGAAATTATCTTGTCAGCAAAGGTCATTAATTACATTAAGAGATAAGAGAAAGGCACTCCAATGGGAAACTGGGGCTTGGTAGTAATTCCCAAGCCACAAAGCCCACATGATAAACAATACATTTTGCAAAGCTGAACACAGAGTGCTCATCCCTTACCTTCCCCAGAGCTCTGGTAGTTACTTTCTCTCATTAAAATACTGGATGTTCTTATCCAATATTTACAGTACTGTTTTCAGGTTACTCTGGCAACTGTTATAGTCCCAGACAAGCAGGTAATGAAAGATGTATATATTTTAATCTGTGTGGAGTATCAACTGGGATTCTTATGCTGTCACCCATACACCTCACTACATCACCAACAAAGCTTTTGAGCAATCTTGTCCTTCTCTCTGACATGCAATCTTTCCACCACACACAGGACAGATTTTCTTGCTTTGGTACTTCTTATGTCTCCAGCTCAGACTCCTTAATAAAGTGGTATTGAAACTGATGCAAAAAAAATCCATTGTACAACTAGATATAACATCCAAACTAAAAAATATTCCTTCTCCTGCAGGACTGTCTGTTCTGAAAAACAAAGATCTTTCAGAAACAAAGCCAGCTCAATCCAGAAACAGATTTTTTTTTTAAAGCAGTAATTGTTTTCACTATTCTTGTGTTTGCTCTTTTTGTTGTTCTGGTTTGCCTGAATTCTCAGCTCAAACAGGATCTCCTGCTTTCAAAGGCACCTTCTCTTTACATTGCCTAAAGAGATATACCCTTATATTTAGAGGTATAACCCTAATTCTAGAAGCCAACCCCTTCATGGTGCAAATTAAGTGGATTGAATCTCATTCTTAGTTTCTCTGGGCCTGTGGATAATGCACAAGTGTTGGTTGCAGTTATCTAAGCTGTTCTCTGCCCCCAGCTCAGCTCACACAATCACAGAACCCTAGAATGGTTTGGATTGGAAGGCACCTTAAAGATCATCTAATCCAACCCTGCTGCCATGGGCAGAGACACCTTTCACCAAGTTGCTCAAAGCCACATTCAGCCTAACTATGAACACTCCCAGGGATGGGACATCCAGAACTTCTCTGGGCAATCTGTTCCAGTGCTTCATCACCCTCACAGTAAAGAATTTGTTTCTTATATAAAATCTAACCTTGAATAATTTGTGCAGGTTTGGTCACCACAATATAAGAAAGATATTAAACTATTAGAGAGCATCCAAGGAAGGGCCTTGAGGGGAAGCTGTATGAGGAGTGGCTCAGGGCACTTGGTCAGTTCAGCCTAGAGGAGACTCACAGGAAACCTCATGGCAGTCTGCAACTTCCTCGTGAGGGGAAGAGGAAGGGCAGGCACTGATCTCTGTGGTGACAGGACCCCAGGGGATGGCCTTAAGCTGTGTTCAGGGAGGTTTAGACTGTATGTTTAGAAAAGGTTCTTCAAGAGAGGGTGGTTGGGCACTGAACACACTCCTCAAGGAAGTGGTCACAGCACCAACCTGACAAAGCTCAAGAAGCATTCAGTCAATTCTCTCAGCCACAGGGTGTGACTCTTGGGGATGGTGCTGTGCAGGACTAGGATTTGGACTTGAGGATCCTGATGGGTCCATTCCAACTCAGTGTATTCTGTGGTTCAACATGCCCTCTTTCAGTTTAAAGCCATTCCCCCTTGTCCTATTACTCCATGCCCTCATATAAAGTCCCTCCCCAGACAGGCACTAAAGACTGGGAACTAAAAAAATCAATGGGCTGAGAGAGCGCCAGAATAACAGCAAGTTAAGTAGAATATCAATAAAATATCCGCGTTTGATTTTGTATTCTCATTTAAACATCGATCTTTATCGCACCAGAGTTCATGAAGCTGGTTTATTCCATCATCATCACTCAGATTTCACGTTATGAGCAAGTACCTCCCAAAGCAAGACTGGCAGTGAAAAGTCTCACAGATGGCAGTTCCATCCACTGACAGACATTCATTTATCCAAATTGTAAGATAAATAATTTCCAGTAATTACCAGATTTGCAAAAGTTAGAATTTATCATGAAAAATGCAAAATACAGAGACATTTAAGTATTAATAGTTTTAACACCAGTAATAACTCAATGTCTGCTCCTATTTGCAAATGTTCTGATTTCTAATTACTGCTTGCCATTTTGTGACCCACTTTTGCTCTAGGTAGATACCATATACCATCTTCCACAGCAAAGATAACAAAACTGAATAATAGGCCTTTGACTGGCCTAAATTCTCTCAAAGATAATGAAATCAGACAATGCTTTCCATTATAACTTGAGCCTGACAGCCTAAATCAGGATGATCTCATGATATGATGTAAGCTTTGGATTCCTTAGTTAAGCTCTGTCAGCCTTCAGTCACAATTGTCCTGTGAGGTCTTGGGTCAGTCACTAAAGCTTTTGTTCAGATCAGCTGGGTTTTGCAATCCGTAAAAAAGTCCCAGCAGAGCCATGGTCAGCTGGGCACCACACACAAGGAGAGGGCTCCTCAGGAGGCTTTTGTGTTATTCAGACACAGACATTGTCAGCAGACACTCCTAGGTGTCAAATGGAGACACTGAACTGTAGCCAGATGCAGGGAAAGGGAGCACTGTACACACAGACACCTAAAACTGCTTTTTGATGGAATGTGGATTATTAGTTACCTCCCTATTCCAGAGGAGGGTTTTAAACATGTGGTCTTCAAAATAAAGAGGGCTTCCTCTGAAGACCATCTAAATCTATGAGATTCATTGTTCTTGGTGGAAACTCAGGTAGCAACTCACAAAATACAATGCTGACCTCACATAATACATGCATTTCAGAATGCTTTATGCACCTTGTATAATGAGCAAAAATTAACAGTCTAAAAAGCTTTCTAATTTCACATCTAATGAGACTATATAGAAAAGCAGCTGGAACTCCTGCTTATAAACACCTTGCTATAATTACAAGATAAGCAAAAGAATTAGGCTTTCTAATAGTAATAAATTACCAAGCAGAAAATGCAATAAAATCTAACAAGGTCTTTCTATATTGCACTGTGTTAATCCAACCTTTTTATATTACCATCTATTGCAAAATGCCAGGCAGCTAATTAAGTGAAGAGCTTTTTTCTCAGGTTAAGTAGAGCACCTACATTTCTGCAATTATTATACTGTTGGAAAGTGTGTCCTGATTCTGTTCCCATTTAAAGACAAGAAATCAAGTCAGCATTATAGCAAGTTTTGTGTGCTTGCCCTCAAGTGCATTTAGCAAATGGTCAAAATGGCCAGGTAAGAGCTCAAAATAAACAAACTATGCCTTTGCACAACCATAGTGCTTCTCATTCAAGGACTTTAGTGCATTTGATAAATATTAATTAACTCCCATACTGCTGTTCTGAAACAGGCAAGGGATATATTTAAGTATCACTTGGTTTGCTGCTGAAATGCATCCCCCTTTTTACTCTTGGATGGGATGCAGCAGCTGTTTAACAACACACATGAATATTGAGGTTCAGAGAAGAAGGAAAGAATACTTAATGCAAAAGGCACCCCAGAGGGATTTATATGGGTAGATAGCAATTACTTAAAGCAACAGCCCCCAAATCCACAGGTAATTTTGTTCTTCAGTCACCTCCATTTTAAATTTAAATTTGCTGTGCCTTTTAATAATACTGGAGGACTTAGCAGGCAGCATGTCAGCTCTGAACTGTAGTGAGGGCACAAAATCAGGCCAGAATTGCTAGAATCTTCTTTTTATTCTGACAAAATGAGAGAGGTAACTTAAGTGATCACAGCACAGTAAGATTTTGGCTTTATGCTGCTTAAGGGGATATGAGTAGCTGTTTGGAGTTCAGATGATTCAATAACTAAGCCCTCAAACAGCTATTCCAGCACCCAAACACTCTCTAACTGATGAGCCCTTATTTTCAACACACCACCCAGTACGGGGTACCACACTCAGCAGCAATGGTAATCAGCTGGTATAGGGTTTCTGCTGCATTTCTCTTCGTGGCTGCATCAATGGATTATCTCCTGCCAGTGCAGGGAATTCACCACATGGAAGTCACAATTCAGAAAAAAACTGTGGTTTGCACAAGGTCATCACAGCCTCATGCCCTGCATTATGAGGAAACCTCTTTACAGTCTCCCATTGCAAAATCTACTTAATATCCAGCTGTCTCAGCATGAGGAGCAAGTTCTTTCTCGGGCAGACAAAAACTATTAGAGAAGATTCTGACTCACAACAGGACAAAATCTGCCAAGCAGCTCTTCAAAAATGGCAACTAGGATATTGCTGTCGGTGCAACAGAAATGAAACAAAGAGAAGACAACTTTCTTTTGTTGTGAAACATCATCATCATCAGTCATTTCTTACTGCGACAAAAAGAGAAGGGATTTTAAAAAGATCAGCATTAATTTGATACCTATCTATCTACAAATTTCTTTACTGTTTAAATAGTCTCTGTTGGAATGGGTGGAGGCACTTTACCAAGGAAATCTCCAGAATTATCCCTGTAAATATGTAATTGAAACACACTTTGCGTACTTCAAACATAATTTTTACAGGCTTTTCCTAAACTATAGTTGAGAAATGTAACCAGTTAGCCTATTCTGAGAGGCTTTCCAACTGACTTGCTCTGTTTTACACCCAATCCACATCAGCGCTTCCAGTTTCAGTATTAGGATTATAATAACAGCTTAACTTGTACTTATCCACCAAAACCAATTCTGGCAGGGCAGCCAAACATTCATCTTAATTTAAAACGTCATGTCTTTGTTTTTCATCAAATTAATAAATGAGGTCACCAGATGGCTCTCTTAGGATCATTGAGCTGGGCTTCTTGGATTTTATGTTCCTTGTGTGCTTTATCACAAAGCCAAAAATCCTTAACATCGCCAGCACATCACATCAGTCAGCACTCACGTGACCATCCTCACATGACCAAAATACCTGCAACAAAAACCTGAGTTTCACAAACACAAAATCCTTTCCCGAATCCAGCCTCTCATATCAAAAGACTTGACAGCAGACCTGGGGCCACATGTTACGAGTGATGCGCCATGGAGGAGTGCTAGAGGGACTTTCCATTTGAGATGCATTAATGAATCTGTCCTCCTAAAAAGAATTTATTTCTTAGAAAGGTCAAGTGTCTTTTATTGAACAGTTAATTTTACAACCAGGTATTCAAACGCCAGATGGGCACAGTAACATTAATCAACGTTTTATAGAGTTAAAACTTGACCTAGCAGATTATCAGCATCTTTCTCCTCTTTAATGCTGAGGAATGGGAAAAGACCTTTGTATGGCTAATTTGAGAGATTGAACCAGGCAATACATTGCTGGTCCCAACCAAAACCTTCTGCAGGGCCACTGTTCCTGCATTTCTGCAGAGGGTTTCGCAAAAGTGAAAGCAAATCCCATGTTTGCCCAGGTCCTTTAAGCTTCTGAGCACAGAATTATTCTGCATCTCCACCTGGCATTGAAAAGGTTTGTATTTCATTTAGATAAACTGCACAAAACTGCAGTCTGAGCACCTTCTAGGTATTTAGATATGGTTTGGTGGTGGCATTTATACCTCCCAGCACCCTGGAGGCTGATCCATAGGAAGCACACATATACACTACTGCAGTATGGATCTGAAATGGGCTTGCCCATTCTTAAGTTAACAAATCCTCCACACCAGCTTCCTGGACATATTCATCTTTACATAAACCTAAGCAAATCTTTGGACAGTTAATGAATTGCTACAAACAGATGTTGCTGAGAGATGTTGTGCTCCCACTTGCTTTGGCATCATGGCTAATTGAAACTTCTTGAGAAATTCCAAATGGCTGGAAGAGCATTACAACATCTTGAATTGGAGTTCAAACCACTGGAAATTCACAGGTACATGGGATAAACTTCATGCAGTAAAAGACAAACTATACCTACAGGGCCCTGACACATAGCAGTGTTTTCTCTGATCTCACAAAAGCCCTAATGGAAATCATTACAGACTTCTGCTGAGCAACCCAGAACATTTTGAAACAGGAAATACCACTCTTACTGTGGACAAAATAAAATAATGCCAACAGATATCTGCATCTGAAATCAGTGTAACCACAAGATGTCACTCTAAACTTTATTTAGAGGAAGAGTTTGGCTACTTCAACTTTTAATAGAGTTCAAAGTTACTTTTTTCCAAGTATATTTATAGTCTTCCAAATTGCATTTACAAAAGATAAACCATAAATTAATTCTTACATGTTAAACACAACTAAACAAACGTGAGAAATGCAGTCTACCATACCAAAACTTACTGGTAAATCCTCAAAAGGCAGGCTGGGTATGAAATGATAACAAGAATAAAAACTGAACAGCCTTTTGGTTTGAGCAGTTAAAGAAGAAAAAGAATAAAATTAGAGTTCAGTTCAACACTGGTGATCAAAAACAACTCAAGAAAATGCAAGATTTGGGAGAAAATAGCCACTAAATATTTAAACTCTATATCTATCCCTGTGCCTCACTGCAATTAGGTTGGATTTCTCATTCAATCTCATTACTGTCTGCTTGGAAAGATATTCCATTTGTTTTGCAGTAGAAATCATCTAGTTCATCTAAACCATTTAACTATTGGGGCAAAAATCAGATCTAAGAGAAAGGAAGCAGCAGCTTTGGTAGCATCAGCGTCTCTAAAAGCTCAGGCAGCAAAGGCTGATGTGGAAGTGTCCAACAGTTCTGACCTTGCTTTAAAACATGTGTGTTATTAATACCATCACACAATGGAAACTGTGAAGACAAGCTCTCTTTACCATTCTTAAAGTCTAGGAAATCACTATGAAAAATTAACTCCGAAACACTGACACAGTTGCCAAGGTACTCCCAAAGTTAGGAAGTGTCACACTTTAGGTGTATGGTCACACACCATTTTTCCCTCTGTTCTGACATTTGATTCAGTATACAGAGTCTGGAAAAGCTGCCTGAGCAACCTTTGCACCATTTATCTGAGGAGCTGAAAGGCTGAGAGCAATAAGAAGATTTCTTGAGGGTTCTTTAGCTTAAGAGCATTAAATGCCACCCTAGGAATTAGATCCTATCCCTGATTCCTACTGTGGTCAGAAAGTCACATACACAGTATCTTTCGAAAATGATCACCCATCAGATGATCCTCACGTTTTAAGTATCCGAAATGAGACACTCAGACAATCTTACTGGAATAGTGACACTCTCTGTTGCAGCTGGAGCTGTGGTCAGACATGAGAGGTGGTGCATGTGGTAATGTATCAGGTCACAGGTGTCTCCAACCAGGCCTCAAAAATAAGGTCTTTTTATTTCTATTTCTCAGGGCTTCAGCACCACCTCTGTAGCACCTCCCACAGAGTAAATAATGATGGGAAAGCAATGGACTAAATACTTGCTCATGAGCCTTCTGCAAACTGAATGAAACAGGATTTTTGAAGAAAACAAGTTTGAGGTCAAATAAATAAGAAGTACCACACTGTGTGTATGTACAGGAATTGAACTCACTTCACCAAAATGGGCTTAGTTAGCACTGCCCTCTGATCCCTTATCTAATTCTCTTCCTTTCACATTATTTGGAAATATTACATCCTTTCTGCATAACACAAAATAACATAACACAATGCAATGTAACATCATCTAATGATAATTATTATAAAAACTATTTTCTATTCCTAAAGCCTGGGATTTTATGCAATGGTGCCTTAATCAGGTATGCCAGCAGATACTCAAAGCCACACAACTATGATGACAAAATGGAGACAGGAAAGAACAAATTAAAGACATAAATTCAGTCTTCTTTGCAAAGAGCATGTTATTATCTCAGAGGCAGATCAGGATGACAGAACACGAGCACAGAAAATGGACCTCACAACAGAACCAATGCACAACGGGAATGAACAACACAGTCTGCAGCATTTCTTGTCAAGACACACTTTAATATTCAACAGAGCTCCCAAATACAGAACAATACCTCAGCAAACCACAGCAGAAGTTTGAGATACATATGGTTTGAGATATCCACAGTTACCTGCCACAATATGCATATATAAATTCATGTAGGTATTCTACAAATAGTCACATATATATTCACAAATATATACAGGTATGTGTACCTAAAACTAGTTTACTTTTGTGCATCTTACTGTTCACTGTTCAATCCCAACTGCACTTACATCACTCCAATCAGTATTTTTCATTGACTCCCAAAATACACTGGAAGCACAGGGTTAAGTAAAAAGAGTACTGAGATTCCAAAAGATCCACAGTGGTGGCACCAGGCAATACACTTGGCTCATTTATAACAGCCCTGAGAAACATAAGGTATAACACTCTTCAAGGCTAAAACGTTTCTGTGATTTCAAAATTACCATGCACTTTCTTAAAAAGTTATATTTACTGAACAAAAGCCACATGACAGTCTAGCCTAAAATGACTCTGCAGACCAAAACATTAGAGAGGGAGAACAGCTCTGCTATTTTAGAGACAAAAATAAACATTGGGATTAGTGATGGAACAGCTTGCTCCAGATTATTTTCTTCCATTTTATTAGTGAATGTACAAACTACATTAGCAAGATATAAATCCAGTCTTTCTTTCTTTAACACCAAAAGAAAATCATCTATTTCATTGTTCTTTTATATTCTGTCAGCCTGAAAAAGGAAACTGCATTATTCAAAATAAAACCAAATTATCTAAATGAATCTCTTAATAATTTGTCTCTAGTTCTCATCACAAACCAACAATAAAGGGCTATCCCTATTTAATACAAAGAGAAAGAAAAGCTTCACATTGGGAGAGCAGCCACACAGCAGCAGCTGCTGCAACTGCATTTTATTAATTCTAATTATACACAGAATCCATATGGCCAAGATGCACTTAAAAAAAACAAACCAAAAAACCAAACCCTACAGAAACAAAAAACAGCTTTTATTCCTTGCTGGATATTGAAAACCAACAACCG
Organism: Eopsaltria australis; assembly: GCA_034509425.1. Classification (NCBI taxonomy): domain Eukaryota; kingdom Metazoa; phylum Chordata; class Aves; order Passeriformes; family Petroicidae; genus Eopsaltria; species Eopsaltria australis. Next base: position 3,252,894 of record JAVTVJ010000157.1, on the reverse strand, counting down.
CAATACTTATCACATTGCTCATATTAAAAATGGTTTATTTCCAAAGCACAGCTTTTGCATTTCAAATAAGAAAAGTTCACAAAGGTTCTGAATTTCTTATCTGAGATGTAAATGTTATCGTTCATGGGTTAAAAGGCAGCAAAACAAGAGCAGAGGGTTGCATTAGGATTACAAGTGATTATGTATTACCCAGGTTGTATCAGGGCTGTAATCGGTTTCTTGTTGTACTCAGATAGGCTGAGAATCCAGATACAGACCTGGGCTGGGATCTTCTATTTATCAGAGTTCATCAGCATTCACTCCCATAAATGCAAGAGGTATTAGAGCTTTGGTTTTGGGTTGAGGTCTTTCCTGGCAATTCATAAGCTTTTAATATTTAAATTCTTTTCAATAAAAACTGATTTGGGGTATCCACATTTTTGCCACACACCTTCCCTCAAGGTGGGAAATAGCTTTAATATTAAGAAGCTGGCTACTCATGTCACCAGGCTGGCCAGCAAGAACAGGGAGCACCATGCTCTGGCTCTCTTTGCTCCTCATCTCTAACCAGTAAGACATCACCTTAACATCCAATAAGTCCCAAAGACTAAAGCAATTCTGAAAAATATTTCAGCTCCTCCATCACAGACCCAACTATGAAAAACTGGGTAATATTTCAGACTTCAGCTGAACATAAAGGTTGCCCAGAGAGATTGCGGGTCTCCAGGAAGGTTGGACTAGGTGATCTCCACTCAGGATACTACTGGTCCCTTCCAACCCGACCCGTTCTGTGAGTGTGTGAAGCTCCCATCGCTGGCTATCTTCACTCTGACTCCTCTGTAGCAAGATGATGTCTGTCTATCTCCTTTCTCCATGTGCATCCACCTGGCACCTCTTACCAGCTAGCTTGGAACCCTCTGCCCAGTGTAAATGCAATCTGATAGAAGCAAAGAAGCCTTATTCCCTCCAAAGGATCCATAGGCACCATGGGTTGGGAGGAATTGTAAGAGATTGAGAGAAATTATAATAATGCAAGAGAAATTGAACTGCCATGGAAGGAAAACCAGCAGCGAGCCAAAATCCACTAGAAACCAGTTACAAAAGATCTGACTTTTTTTCTTTCTTTTTAACAAATGGTTCATTCCCAGTGACCAGACTTTCACTGGAGAATTGCAAGGGTTAGTCCCTCCAGCTGGCTGCGATCCAACCCCTAGCTCATAAAAAAAAAAAAAAAATTAAAAAAAATCACACCGCTTCAAACCACCCCAAAGACTGAGCACTACCTTTAGCTCTTTTGAGAGAAAGCACAAAATTTGCTTACTAAGAGAATTGGACTTCAAGAATAAAAGCAGCTGCAGCTGTCTTCAGGCAAAACAAAAGCTGCCCTTGAATTTAAATTTCAGTTCTGCTGTAATTTATGCTGCAACAAAGAAAGATGCCAGTTTGGGAAAGTAGGACTCTGTGAAGAGTAATAACAGGCTTCCCCATTGTCAGAGATGTCATTTGAGCATCTCTCAAATGTGACAGAGCACTGAAGAGGTTTTGCACATTTCTTTTGCTCCTCGACATTTGTAACAGGGAGCGTTTCAATATTTTTAGATACAGCTATAGAAGAATCTGCATTTCTCAGTCAGGGAAGGTCTGAATATAAATCTCTGGAAGAATCACCCCGACACACGATCCCAGGCACGTGAAATACCTGACTTCATGAATGCTGGATGCAGGCCCTTGGCGAGAGGCTTGCCTTGTGCCTCTGGGCTGGACACAGGCATGGCTGCACTGGATTAACACCTGAGGAATTCAGTGTTGTTACTGGAGGTGAAACAGCCTGACATGACCAGAAACCAGCTCGCTGAGAGTGAGTCTAGAGAGCAGTGACATAGGAGACCAGTGATGTCGCATCCAGGAGCACTGCAAGTAGCTAAACACACCGAACACATGAGTGGGACAAAAACATCTACTGAGAGCAAGCCTGGCAAGTATGACTAGATAACACCCAGTTGTGCTTTCCTGTTGAAAAGTTTCCCAGCACAGAAAATCATGTAAAGTCTTTCTAGTCCTTGAGACAGTGACGCAGCACTGAGTACCGAAACATGCTTCCTCCTGTGGACTGAGAAAGATGGGTAGTAGCGATGGTCACCATCGCCTCACATCAGAAAGGTGATTTTCAAACAAGTTCTCCATTTGGATTTTCTCAATACCTGCAGCTTTATCAGGAACCTTGTGAAATTGGACATTGCCTTGTTTTCTGTGGTGCTGTGAATGTTAAATCTCATGTCTGCTCAAAGGAAGAAGTACAAAAGAGGTCTGGTGGTTGTGAAGAAAAGTCTGAAAACATGACAGCAGTGTTTCTTAAAGACAGATCACAGGAGCAGATAGCAACAACCTTAATAGATTATTTCTATGCCTTTTATGCAAACCTCAGCACTACCACGTATGGCCACCACTCCATTTTTGCATTTTCTGGCACCTATAATCATTCTCCACACCTGCTTTGGTACAGACTCCATCTCCAGCCCAGGACTGTGATGCAGGTCTGCTTTTCTTACCACGTATCCTGCTTTTCATACATCTATTCCCCAGTCCTGACCCACCTCCTTCCCTCTAATCTCAAATCTAATTTAAAGAGTTTCTGCTTAAACACAACATGCCTAAACAAATTCCTTGTCTTCCCACTAATCTCCTATATTTTCTTCTTCTATGTATAAGGTCAACAGTGTAATTATTCTTCTCAGCATTAAAGCCTATATAACATGGGGGACATTTGCATCATTATTCATAGTTGACATGTCTGACTATGCCTACCAAAGTCTTCCTCATTTTTCATTCTTAGAGTTTTCTTTTTATAACAGTGACACCATCCAACATTCCATCATTACTCCTATGACAGGTTCCTCTCCAGTTTTTTTCGTATCTAAACTACCCAGAAATTTAACATGGCCCTAAGTGCAAGAGAAGTGTCAGCCCCAGCTCACAACTTTGTAGATACCGAGGTCAATCACACTAAGACAAATCCATAGAAAACCAAGCTCTTGGCTTGCTTCATGCTTGCTATAATAAACATTTGCATCTCTCAAAGGCTGTGCTGTTTTTAATAGATACATATGACCTAAAATAATTAAAACAAAGAGAAACCTACTTTGGATCTCTGAAATGTCCTCTTTATATACCCTATCTGTCCTAGGCACCTTCCAGCAACATGAAAGAATACAAGATTTAACTAGATTTCCGGAGTTCTGGAGACTAATATAACACTATTGAGTTATACTTCCACTTCATTTATACAAACTTTTAATAGAAAAATTAGTGATTGCACAAGAATCATCTGATTTCCTTTTTGACTTTGTTTAAAAGACATGATCACTATTTTAAAATGGCTTGTTATAACAAGGTTTATTTAAAAGGAAGTTGGATAAGGAAAACAGTCTAAAAAATCCGCCTGCTGGAAATGTAACATTGTATTCTAAGTTTCTAAATGCAGGCTGTGACACAGATGATGAGTAAATTCTGTAACAGGAATGTTTACTACAGCAATTTTTAAGATGAGCAGTTTTAAAACACCTGCATTATTTTGCAGAAATGGTACAATACCATTGGGGGGAAAAAAAGTTATGCAGATTTTAACTGGAAATGCAGCACTTTAAAATTCAGGCAAAGTTATGCAAGCATGAGAAAAAAAACATAAGGCATGGTTTCAAAGTCCTCAGGAAATACGTCACCCACTGCAGATTGGGTTTATCTGAATTTTAGAAAAACCTATTGAGATTAGTTTTTACCTAATACTGCATAAGATGATTACAGTTATTTGTGGCACTTTAATTCCTAGTAGAAACAAAATGATGTTTTATAGAGATGTGTCTACAAAAAATCCAAACAACCCTGACATAAACCTCTTTTATCCATTCTCATTCCACAGAACCACCCTCTAAGCTGTGGAATCATGCACTCCTCTTAATGAAATGAAGGCTAGACAAATATATAGCAGAGGTTTCTAGAAATAAACCGTACTAAACTATGTACTGCACTATTAAAATTGACTAAGTTTCCTAAAGAACAGAACTGGAACAAAAAATGTTTGGTTGCTTTGACACATCCAGATGACTATTATTACCCTCTTTCATGATTTCCCTTTTCTGTCTCAGCATGATGTCTCCAAGATGCCCCATTATGAGACAATCCCAACAAATGAGGCATTTGGATTTCTGGAGGTTTCATTTCCTCTTCCTTGCAGGGTTTTAAAAATGTTCACATCAGCACACGTGCTACAATTTAAGAGAACCTTGTGATTTTACTATCAGCTAGCTACAGATGACCCTACAAAAAGAAAAAATCCTTTCAAGGTCCTAACAACAACATAACTTCTCACTGCCCATAGAAGAATGGGTAAAATCCTTCTGGTGAAAGAAATCTAGAATTAACTTAAGAGCAATGACAATATCTAAATTCATGTTCTTCCCCTTGCATGCTCCTTCCGAAGAGTTTCTCCTCCTCCTTTCTCTTAGGGTTGGATTTTCAAAGCACTGTGCTTGGGCCACTGGAGTGTAAATGGGACTCCAGAGACTGCAGTTCCACATGTCACTTTGAAAATGTGCCTCTTAGCAACTGACTCAGCTGTCACTGAGCACAGCCACTCCAGCAAGAAGTCCAGCAACAAGAACAGCCTGAAGGGAGAAGGGAATGCTTTTGAACCCGAATTAAAATGTAAAAGGACAAGCCTTCAATAATCCTTCTGTAAATCATTTACAGATCTTTTCCTTACATGATTGTAGTGGCTTATTGCAAGTGTAGAATATATGCAAGAAAAACATTGAATCTTCCTTTCTCTCATGTTACCCCACTGTTCAGTAGTCCACATTTAATATTTATGAAACACATTGAAGATAAAAATAGTCATGCACACATTGAGAAGCCAAGTTCAAAGATGGCTGAATCAAATCAGCATAATCACACAAGCATAAATTCGATAAAAGGAACTAGACAACACTAGATTTGAAAAGTGAGTCAACATTTTTTCTTTATCTGTTCTTGTTATACTCTATTTAAGACATCCTACAGATTTTCAAAGCCTTTTGAAAGTTAACAAGAATTGAACTCACACTTAAAGGACAGAGATGGTTGCAATAGATGAATTTATTTGTAAAGGAACCATATTCCAATGAAACTGTGGAACCTACAAAAACTGGATTTGGCACATAAAATTATGTTAACTTTATTCCTGGTAAGAATGTGCACCTCTGCATCCAGGTTAATGCTTCTGTACAAAAATCATATTTTTCATTAGTAGTTACAGCCTACATATTCACAAGGTAAATCATTCTGGATAAAACCAACGTTTGTCAGCTGCAAATGAGTAAGTTTTGGAAAACAATGAACCCTCAGATGCTGGAAATTAAGTCTCATTAGGATCAGGCACAGAAAATGGACACTTAAAAGACCATTAGACATTCTGTAAATACAAAAGACAAAGGAACATTAGCAGTACAGAACTTAAAAAGAGATCAGAAGCTCTGCCTTAGGTATTCCTTCGTGTGGTGGTCTGATTTATAGGTGAATAGAGAAATTATGCCATGAAGCTAAAACAGATGTCACGGAAGTGCGTTTTTTTTTTAAATACTAATTATGCAAGAATCTCATTACTGATTGTGCAATAACATCATCTACCACACTTAAAATGTGTGGGATGTCCTCTCTCACTGAGGAGAGATCCCTCTTTAGTATTGTTCCAGAATCTAGACCAATCAAGTAACAAAGCAAATGCAATAATGAGAGACTTTGAACACATCTCACAATTCCCAAATCTCTTCTATGAAAGGAAGCATTTAAGAAGAAGGAAAAGACATCTAAAGGCCCACAAATTAAAATGCTAACTTCTGTAACACCACACTCCTCAAGCTGTTATTGTAGCAATCAAAGGATCTAAGTTCTTTGCATTCAACCTTAATGTAGCTATAATCACTTTTTCATTTCTGACATGTGTAATACATCAACAGAAGACACTGTAATGTAGCCACACACAAAGCACACATGTTGTTAGAATGCTTTGAAGTATTCTCACTACTTCCAAGTAGTGCAGAAGTAAATGTACAGCTAATGTCACTTCTGTGACCAGTGTACTTCTTCAGCATATGTCTATATCCATTTTCACCTTCATAAAAACAATATGGAAAGGTCAAATCTCATTTTTTCTCCTTTTTTTCAAATCTATTTACAACTCTTTGGTAAATTCAATTCAATTATTAACCTATTTCTTTTTTTAAAGCATACAGAGCAATCAATATTATGTAGAGTTTATAAAATAAAGCTAATAGCTTTAAAGAGGTTGAGAAAAGTTACAAGTAAAATAGCACTAACATGAATTAATTCCATTTGCAGGAAATCTTAGAGACTGGTAACACACATTTTTCACAAATGCTACAGAAATTCCTGACACTAGTCCAGATCTCCATTGTCTCCACAGTAACAGTGCATGATTCATGTGCTTCTATTTCAATGACAATAAAAAAATGTATCAAAAAATTTAAATCAAAAATGTATACAATCAAAATTTTTCTGTAAGTGGTCCTGACTGTAGCTCTGCAAGGAGCACAGCTGATATTGTGGCTTCAAACAGCCAGAAGTTGAAGGCATGTGTGCTTCCACAAATATAACTTGTGGTAGGAAATGCACCCCTGAGACAAGTTCCTCCCAAAATGCAGATGTGTGTGAAGGAAGGGCCACGCAATGTGAGCAGGAGGGCAGAGTGAGGTAGATCAAGGGAGAGGCACAGTTGCAGTCTCCACTTTCCATGTCTGGCAGCTCAGGCACAGTACAAGGAACAACAAGAGTGCCAAGGCAAACAGGTATGCTCATGACCTTGAAAACATTATATATAATAACTTATGCAGGTTGTTTTATATAAAGCGCCAAAACAAGTGTCTGATTTTAACATTATATACAAGATTAAATGGGAATCTTCAAGCAAGTGGAAGAAAGACTGAGTGATACACCAGCACATCTATTTGAACACTGCGACAACACGAATGGGAACATTCTGCCAAACTGTCCTGGAGCAATTTTCTTAACTCATTTTTGAGTTTCCCTGCTAACACTTTTCAGAAAAGCATCATTCAAAAGACACAAAGATTTTCAGTGCTACGTGGAGCCAGTTAAATCAATTAAACTTCGGCCATTTACCTGTGGAGATGGCTTCATCTTGAGCTTTTCATAAACAGTTATATCCTACTCTGATTCTGTATCTTCCAATAAATAAAGCAAAGCAGCAAGGTTTAGGAATAACTATTCAATGCCTTAACTTGCATTAGGTTTCTGTTACTCTTTCTTTCTCTGTCGGTAAGAAAATACCTTTGAAATATCAGAACAATGAGTTTCCCCTCAGAGAATCTGGGAGGATCATCTCAACACGCTTATCATCATAAACACAAATTAAATGGTGACTAATAAGAAAGCTACTAGGTCTGACCTAGCTCTGGCCTCCAAGAGAGTGCACCTAGTATTAAACATTAGTACCTACCTAGAAGTGCCTGAAACAAGCTGCTCTTAAAGATGCCCATCACCTTTCTGATGGCTTTTTTCAGTTGCTGCTCTTCTGGCTTCCGTAGTTTTTTGCAATATTCTTCCAGCAGCACTAAAGCTCGGTCAGTATCTAAAGAAAAAACAAGCACAAAAACATCTTTATTGTCTCTGGAAAGTATCTGAATGCTCAAATGTTAACTACACATTTTGAAAGGAATTGTTCACTCATGTAAGGAACATTTACAGCAAATGTTCATAGAACCATAAAATCACCTACAGTTGGAAAATATCTACAAGATCATCGAGTCCAACTATTAAACCAGCACCATGTTCCCCACCAAACCATGTCCCCAAGTGCCACATCCACATGCCTTTGGAGCACTTCCAGGGATGGTGATGCTGTTGCTTTCTGTCATTAGCTGTATACTATGAGCAACATAGGCAATATTGCATGAGAAAATGATCTTTGGAACAGCATCTATAAAAAGTGCTCAACTTCCATTTATCCAAAACCATCTGGAAGCTATGGGGCCTGGACCAAATTACAACTTGCAGAAGCTACAAAATTATAGACAATAACCATTATGGATACCCATGCAGGAAAACTGGCCTTAAAACATATTCAGAGAAGACATGCAAGCGTATGCTTTGCATCTGCAGCACTCAGTTCTCTGACTGACAAATGTGTATCTGAAAGGCAGGTGTCCAAGAGTGAGGCTGCTTTTTTCTATTCTCTCAATACATAAAATTGCTATCTACCTCTCTGGTAAATGAGATTTTGATAGCAGACTTTCATCCATGAGCTGGCTCAAAGAGAGCAATCCAGCTTTTCTGTAAGAGCCCAGAGGAAAAGAGCTCTGTTTCTCCTTCTGGCTATTATCTTTGTGTAGTCACTTGCCAAGAGCATGAGTGACAGATAAAATCGCATGAAATCCAAACATCACTATCTCACAGATAAGAAAATAGAGGAACATGGACTTCATCCATCCTTCTCCCCATCCCAACTAGATCCTAAAAATGTACACAAACACATGTATGACACTGAGATACCTGTACACACTTTTGTAATTGTATTGCCACCAAGTTTTCAGTAAGACTTTCAAACACTAAAAAAAACCCAATTAATAAGTACAAGCAAGTGCCTCAATCTAAATTTCTTCCACTAGAATTCAATGCAAGTTTCATTACTAGGAGAAGTTCACACTCCACTGGTTAGACTAAACTCAACAGGGTAGTGAAAAATGCTTGGAAAGGCAAAAAAAATTGCTTCTATAATTCTTCTTTTTTCTAAATAACTAAAAGAAAGCTTCTTTTTCACTATATAAAGATGGACTGTCTTTTTTCAGGGTCTTGATGACCCATGTAATACAGGCCTCAGAATGTGACAATCAGATGAGTTCACATTAGGGGCAGAGACATGACTTGTATTCTGTGACCTGATTATATTCTCAGATTTATAAAGGGGAAAATTTTAGTCAATCATCACAGTTTAAAAAGATGCAACTTTTTTTTCTCCTCGCAGAAATTCTAGCTGGTCACAAGCATTTTATCAGAGAAATGAAAAACATGATGAATAAAAAGGAATTTTATTTAAATGTTTTTCTATGTACACTGACATATATATATATAAATATATAGAATCATTAAGGTTGGAAAAGATATCCAAGATCATTGAGTCCAACCTTGTGTATACATCACACAGGAAGATTAGGGAGCATTTTATAGCTGTGCAGACACTATTAAAATGGAGGAGCTCACAATTCTCTGCTTTAATTCCCCCTTGAGGGTGTCTCCAAGAGCATCTCCTTCTCTCTGTGAGAGCTGTCCTTGGGGCAGGTAAAGATTAGGCAATTGCAGTTAGGACCATTTATAACTCACAAAGAGAGAGAGATATCAGCTCTTTTAAAGGCCACATCGCAATACCTGAGCTGGGCTTCCATCAAATCAAAAGCACAGCCTTGAAACAAAGCTCTGGATCCAAGTGGGATATGGCTGGGTACAAAGAACTACTTGTACATGTGAGCTCAGCTTCTTTTGCCTTGAAAACCCCAATTACATCATAGCTTTTACTGACCTCGTGACTGTGTCTGTCCCACCTGTGACACCCGTACTTTCATTGATAGACTGAAAGTTCTGGCCACCCTCAACAAAATAATTAGTCCATAACTTAATGCATGGGTTGGAATTAGTAATTCACTTTCTCCCAAGTACAGACGTGCATATGTAATGAATCCATGGTTACTTACATTAAAGTGAAGCCGCAAAGTGGTGGAAAACCACTGCAAAGTATCCAGTATTGAACACACACTTTAAGAGTAGACTGAGAAATTAGGTAAATGGAATGTGAATGCCTCTTCCGCATTAGAGATACCACTCCCTCTTTCTTAGTGACTTGGTGAAGTATGCTGACATCCCCCCCTTCATCCATCATTCCTTTCCTAAAGTGTACAGTCTGTATTTAAAAAAACAGCTACAAAAAGTAGCATCCTTTGGGGATACAAGCGGTTTTTATTTTCACTTGAAATATTTTTTCAATTTCATCATGAAGATGAAAAAATCCTACTTATCGTTGACCCCTCAAGAGTCCTAAACTCTACAAACTGAACAACCAGCAACACAGCACAGTTCCAGTGCTAAATCTAAATCCCAGATAAATCGCAGATCAAGTAATGATCTTCCTGCCTAATTTTCCTCTCTAGCTTTAATAGGATACATTAGTTTTCACTCCATCCCTAAGCTCCAGCATGGAGTTGCATCCTTTTCCTGCACAATCTCACTTGGCAGCAGAGTATCTAATTTTCCAAATAACCTGAGATGGGTGACATGTGCTGGGTGATTCAGTCAGGGTCCCCAGGCTGCCCTGCTTCCTCTAGAAGCTACCACTGATGTTCTGGTATCACCAGGAATCATATCCTGACCAGGAGTACTTTGGCATGCCGGGGAGGGGGCCTGTGCAACCACTATAACTGTAGCACTCTGAAAAGCCAAGGGATTTATGGAGACTACTCGAACCTGCAGTCAATTTATCACCAGATTAGGCTTTCAAAAAAGAACTTTTCCCTTTCTTGATGAACTCTCCTGGTTATAAATTACCCAGAACCAGATCTTCATATAGATTTGACAGTATTTATCATGCCGAGGCATAATCCTGTTCAGCACCAGCACAGCACATTCCGATCTCTGCACAACACAGAGCAACAGGAAATAATGTAAAAAAATGGCACAGCTGAAGAATGCTCAGTACTGTCCCCAAAATAATAATTATTGTCAACTCCCAGTCATACCCAAAACAGATGAGGACATCCAGTATTTTTTCTTTTGCAGATACAAAGCTTAAGTACTATCTGGTTGCAAGAACGGGCTGCCTGGACTGCAGCAGAATAGTCAAACGAGAACCATATTCCCTGCCATCCAGTTAAGTGGAAGTTTCTGAACCTGAATTCCCACACACTCTTTTCATCAAGAAAATCATCAAGAATGAGGGATTGGTGGTTTTCATGAGGGACTGGATCACTATTTACATTACAATGTCCAATGAAGCACACAGTTAATTCATAGCAGCCAAAGTAAGTCCCATACCTTCTAGAATATATGAAAAATGCAACCAAAAAAATCTTTGTTCTATGGTATCATTATTCTCCAGTACTGATACCAAAACCAAATTTACACAAGACAACAAATCCACTGAACACACAATTTACTATCCCAAGAGGTGGGCGTCTGCGTGGATCCTGAGTAGGTCCTTTGTCTGTAAACAAAAGACCACTGAAAAGTCAGCATCAGCTGTGCCCCATGAGGCCTGCTGGACACAGTTCTATTTTTTTTTTTACAGCTTCTTTGTATTTTTGACATTATTTTAAAATTGATCCTATTGGCTTTGAAAGACAACTTTGACAAGAACCATTCAGAAGATAGAGTCCTACAAAAACACACTTACATTCTTATAGTAGTAAATGCATTGTTTTGTTTAAATAAATCATACTCAAAACATCTTAGCACAATTTTAAGTAAAAAATCTTAAGGAATAAAACAGCTCTTCCAGTCCTACAGCATGTTGTCCAAAAGGTTATCAGTTAACCCAAACTAACTCACAATTCTGTAAATTTTATTGCTTTATCACTCCATAATTTTTTGAGTGGTTCAGGAATGTTTGTGGTTTATGTTTACTGACCAGGGAATAGGTAATTGCTACAATACAGCAAATTAGAGATATGTAACATTAACACAAAACTACAGAGCAGTAACTTTGCTTACTGGACTACCTCAGAAAACTTTTTCCTTCCTCCCTCAATCTAAAGTTTTATCATACAAGGAGTCACTCAATTTTTCTTCTACATAATGAGTCTCTGCTTAACTTAAGGTATTGATCTATGTAAGAACCAAAGTAGAGGCAAATCCCTGGGGTTATTATTCTATATGGGATAATTACAGAATACTCCACACTTTATAGTACCCTCGCTGTATAGACTTTTCCATTATGTTGATTTTTAAAGCTCAGAAAACCCAAATTTGTACAAAAAACCCAAGTTCTATTTTAACAAAATGTAACTTCAGTATATCTTGCAGACAAAAAGTTTTCCAGGGATACTGTGAACAAGAAATCAAGCCATTCATCCAAGCACATATAGGGTAAGGTGTATTATATATCAGGAGAAATTAAATTCTCACCAATAAATTGTTTCCCAAAGCATTGCTCTTAAAATGTAATCTGCACATATGAAAGAGTGAATGTAATAATTATGCATATTTAAATTAATCCTGCAATAATTTTATCATCTGGTTTGCTAAAAATGATGTCAAAATCAATTCTATCTACCTCTCAGTGTATCCAAGATCTGGATGCCACTTACAATACTAACCAGTATCTTGAAGCAGAAGGATTCCCTTCCTCTGCTGGTTGGTTTCCTATGCTCTCACATTTTGCAAGCACATTTTTATAATCCCTTTGAAACTCCATTTAGGCAAGGAGACACTATACTCACTGCAGCATTTACAGTAGAGTACTGGTAGAGTAGAAGCATCTCTATACCAGCAGCTCTGCTGGTATAGGGAGTTGTGTTAATAAAAAGTTTTTGTGCCTTCATATGGGACTGAGGATGACACAACCACACCCTTACATGGCAGGCCACACAACAGCACCCCAGAAACAAGTTTCCTAAATATGTTCCTGGTGTTCAGTCACACAATTTATCCTTCAGATGGACTAAATATGTTACACCTGAAGATAATCTAGGTTTATCCACAAATTTCAACAACTAATTAGGAAAAAATTTGACTAACAGGATTAATTGAAACTATATGAGAAAGATGAAACTGATTCAAAAACCAGTTTGCAAGCAGCTCCATTTTTAATCCAAGGCTTGTTGAAGGATGATGGCTCAGACCAAAGGAGCAGATAATGGAAGCTCCACATAACTCAAGCAGATGCTGCTAAAGTCACATTTATGAATGTATGATTATTTTCAAGCCATTAGAGATCCTTCTGGCCAAAGTCAAGTCATATAGGCTAAACTCTATATGGACCTATATATGTAACTGGCCAGGACCAGTCACTGATTTTGCACTCAAATTGTTGTGCTTTGAACATTCCCAGCCTGCTAAGAGCTGCTGCTGCCTTCCTTGGGAGTACGATCCTGTCACCCAATTCCTGCTATGAAGCAAGGTAGCTCAGAAGAAGGAGAGAAAAAAATGAAAACACAATTTCAAACTCAGCAAGTTCGGCCTTGCACATGGAAGAAGTCACAGTCAGCTGGTTAACAGTGCCCTGCACCAGCACAAGGGAGTATCAGGCAGTCACTGCCTCTCAGGGAACCAAGTTCACCACAGCCTGTTGGCAAGTTTAGAAACACATTTACATTTCTTTCCTCCCACTGGTATCAGAGTTTGTGAATGAAAAGACTCTGGAGGTGCAACAGTGTGGAAAAATGTTAACTTTAATAAGGTTTCATCCGCGAAAGATATTTAACGATAGTTGAGCTCTAAACCTAATTGAGTTGATAAAAGGAAGGAGTCTTTTTATTTCAATGTTTTTAATCTGCCCTTTTTCCTAAAAGGGATTTCTATTATCTTCTGATTTGCAAAGTCTGTTGTAGAGTTGAATTTTAAAAGAAGAACATGCCAACACATTTCAGGAGACACTTTCCAGGTTTTTGAGAACCAGAACTGGGAAAATGTAGGGCACTGAAACAAGAAAAGGCATGAAGAATGGTGGAGAAAAACCACAGGAGCCAAAATAGAAGTAAGAAATGGAACCAGAGCACCAGGAAAGGGAGCAAGAAAGTGTTCTCAGTGAACTTTGATAACTTTAGAAGAAAATTATCTCAAAAACTACTTTCATTTTGGAGAGTTCACACCTTCATTTAGATGACCAAAAGAGACAGAGGAGCAAACACTGTTCCCTGCCTCAATTATTTAAAGATGTCTTGATTTGATTCTCTGGTCTGGAAATCTCAAAAAATTAAAATGAGTTGTTACAGATCAGCAGTAGGGAACGCAGTAGTTTCTAAGAAATTTCCAGGCAACCTGCCTTGGGACTGATCCAAGCTGAAATCATCAGTAACTCATTTACCTTCCCTGATCTTCACACAGAACATAAAGGAATAAAACCTGCTAATACACAATGCTCTTTACCCACAGAGGAAAAGAGTAGAAAGACAGTTAAACTTTAGAAAGAAATTCAAGAAATAGTACACTAAGAGAGTTAAGAAAAACACAAACTGTAGGCCCCCGTGGTTCAAAGGACTTGAGAACTATTAGACGAATGATAATCATAAAATATTTACATATAAACTTCAATATGAGAGATAAATTAATCTAGCAGACTGCGCAGAGGGAAAGCAGACAGGGAATATGTGTGCAAACTAGAAAGCTCCCAGCATCTTGGGCCCTTCATCTCTGCAAGAGGACTTTAAACAACTATCCAGAAAATGCAGCATATGGGTTATACAACCTTGAGGAAGCATAAGGCATGACGTATGTGACAATCACCCAGTGTGGCGAGCACTCACAACAAACAAGCAAAAGGGTTAAAAATAACAGCTCCTCAGGATATGCATGGCACATAAACCCATCTTATGTCCTGCTAGGGAAAACAAGAGCACAGAACAAGTGGGGGGTGGGTAATCATTGAAGGGATTACCGGGCAGGCTTGTTTCTGGGGTTTCAGCTTTTAGCAACCAGACTGACACACAGAGGAGGCCAACACATGGCCTGTGGAGATTAATCTTGGGCAAGTGGAGAGTCTTTCAAGGAATGGTATTTCAAGTTGAGGTTGCATTCTGAGTTGCCCTTGCTCTCCATCAGAAGTGTGACATCCCTAAGCTAACCGTAGCCTTGGTGAATTCTCTGCACAGACTGCTTTCCTGCAAAACACCAATCTAGGAACAGTTCTGTTGTGAAGCAGTGTTATTCTAGACCACGATGATGCCAGCAAACAAGAAATGGACAGACTGTAAGAACTGCTATGCAAGGACAACAGCAAACTTCTCAGAACAAGGCACTATTACATGCCCAGGTTATTAAGGGGAAAGTATGTATCCAAATGCCAAGGAAGACTGAAGGAGGACAGGCAGCTTTGCACTGAACACTGACCCATGGGAAAGGCGGCCATGGAACCGCAGAGAAGTTGCTCAGCAGACTCTTTTTCCAGAATATTGATTTGAGCAGACGATACAATGCAGAGGGCTTAGTGTTCTGCAAGTCAGATTGCTTTGAAAGGCAGGAGTTGTGTTATGATGTGTCAGCTGAACTCTCTGAGAAACAGAACAGACAGACACAGAGAGCCTGGAGGAGCCCTATTAGGTTTTCAGTTTTCCTCCCTGCTGTGCAGAAGGACCCAGGCTTATACCCATCCCACAGATGGTGTCTAATTGCACTGGTAACATCCTACAACATCCACAAGATCCCTCACCATCTGACTTCAGTGCTTGAAGGTTCTAGTGGTTTTTTCCTACTACATAAAAACAATCTTTTTTTGGTTATAAATCAGGACAACTACTTGTCCTCCACATGTCAATGTGCAAAGCAAACCACCATAATTCCCTTTACAGCCTGTTCTACGCTTGTTTGACTTCTCATGTCCCTTCCCTGCTCAGTGTCCTTTTTCACAGTTTCAGCCTCTGCAACTTTTGTACATTTTTGACATTCCCAAAGCCTCTCATTTCTGGAATTAAATTTATCTTAAAGCACAACCTACAACTCAGGCTGGACACCCAGTAATGATACAGGAACACTGACTGGTGGATGAAGCTGAAGAGAACCATCAGCTTTATGAAACACGACACGCACACAAACAGCTAGGGAAGTCATGAGTTCTTTGTTTGCCTATTTGTTAAGAATCAGATTTTTTGGCTAACTTACTATAAGGAAACTAAGAAAAATTTCACTTATCAATGTTGATTAGCTCAATGTAACCTTGCTGTCCATGTATCTTCACGCTTGATTTTACAACATATAACCACACATCTGTTCTGTTAAAACGCTGCCTTCACACGTTTTTTAGTTTTAAATTTAATTCTTTAAACTTGACTAACTGTACTTACACAAGGAATAGGATAATTACATAAAGATAGGACCTGGCTCAGCATAAACTCACAAACTTTACTCCAGCATTTCTGTTCATCAGAAAGCATCCCAAAAACCAAGCTACATTCCTGCTTCAGTGCCCCCAGATGGGACTGACTCCTGCAACTCCACAGATACGCCTTCTCTATTCATCCCTGCCTCCAAACTACAACTAAATATTGAAAAATACTCAGTATTTAGTGTACAACCTGTTACTCTTACGTATTACACTTTACCATAAGGAAGAGCCCACTTCTTATTAGGGGTCAGTCTGGGACCTGAATTCTTCCCACCACATCACTTTTTTTCAGGGATCATAGAAGGGCTTTAGCAACTGCTGATATCAGCTGCTCGTCCCACCAGGGCCATTCCTTTTATCCAATGAGTTCTCTTTTCCTGGATATGTTGAAGGCAATGTGAGAACCTGCTCATTAGCTATGCTTGCTCTAGTTTGGTGACTTGGCTACACAGGTGACCTGTTTGTGTTTCAGACAAAAAAATGAGCAGATTCTGGGGCCTTGAGACTCCTTCCAAAACTACAGACACCCTGCAATTACAAGTAGCTTTACCTGACGTTCTTGTTTCTGCCTTTCAAGTGTCACAATGTTAAAATCTAAGTGCACAAATGCTAATGATAAATCAACAATGCAAGTATGAAGACAATGAAAAATGAAGTCACAAACCCTCAAAATGACAACCAAATGAAAACCTCTTATTTATACAGCTGAATAAATATAAATTGACATCTTAACAGTGCAAAATTATCAGAGTGCCCTGCTTTGAAGAGCTTACAATCTAATTGAATGCAAGACACAAAACTAGTGGAACTTAATGTATAGTTGCAAGAGTAAAAACCTGGAGTTGCACACTTAGAACAGCAGTTGCGTATTTTTTCCCCTTTAAAAGAACATTCAGTATCAAAATTAACATAAATGTGAAAATTGGAGTGAGACAGAAAGCTAACAAAAAGATGCCTGTTCAGGAATAAATAACTTCCAAACTCATACAAAAGAACCATTCTATTACATGAAAGAAAACAATTCAGTAACACAAATGTCTTTCTAGTGATGCAAAAAAATAAAATGGAATGAGATCAAATTACCTTTATTTATTAGCAAAATAGACATTGTGGTCTTACATTTTCTCACATTCCTGTTGGAATTTTCAGTTTAAGAACCTCTGTATTATACTAGAATCTCCGAGTCAATAAAAAAAACTCAATATGTACCTACAGCAACAACATAAATTTTACATTTTGGACATTAAACAACTAGGTCTGTAGATTTGCAAAGCTTGGGTTTGGGTTGTTTGGTTGGGGCTTTTTGGTTAAAAGCACAGCTTAGCAGACATCCATCTGCAAGACTGCTCAGTGCTCAACACCTAGAACTGAACCAAAAGGTGCCTGGAATTATTCCACTACAGCATAATGAGAGATATGCCCATACAGTCAGGGGAGAGAAGAGCATTTGAAATCAGAAAAGATTGTTTTCTGCTTGTGAAACTGTAAATTGTCCAGATTCCCTCTTTCCAGGAAACTCTACATGATTCAATTCCCTGATAAATACATTTTGAAGGAAGCATTAACCTCTTTGGCCCAAAAGTGAAGACACACTTAGGGACAATTGCACTGACTTGTTCTGGCAAAGTGTTTACTGCCACCAAAAACTCCTCTGGACCACAGCCAATAAAGAGCAAATGTTTTCTGTACATGTTTTGTATGTTGATTACTACTGTCATTACCCATCAGGTCAGGGCAGCTTTGCTGGCTCTTTCTGGGATGAATATGGCAGGAGAAAACATGATCTTTATTTCTATTTTTATAAAGCTGTTGTTTGGCACTGTGTTAATTTACAGCAAATACAAGAAGATACCACAGTGAAATAGACCTTAAATACTTCTAAGAAGCAGGAACCTGGTATGACCTGACCAAAATAATCCTATCTGAGTAAGGCAGATTTTCTCATTTTGCTGAAGCAGGGACTGCAAAATCATCTTTTATCACATTTGGCCACTAGTTACAAATTCAGCTTTTTCCCCATGGTTACCCTCTGACATCTAGCTTGGCCATCTGGAACAAATTCAGAAGGAAAGAAGAGAGGATGAGAAGGAAAAAGATTACGCTTATAATGCAAGACACCATTGCTTCTACTGAGTGCAATATGCACTTAACAGGAATGGAGGAGAGGATGCACAGCTGCCTCTTGTGCTTGTATCAACACTATGGGTGCTTCCAATTCCAGTGACTAACAGTACAATAATTTGTAATACTTTTTTCTCCATTAAAATAATGAATAGTGTTAATTTATAGCACTCAAAGAACACACAGTGTCAGCTCTCATAAATATCTCAGATAAGGAGATATTTTTGCCACTAAAATTTATAGGAGAGAATGAGACCATCAAAGTGAGGTGAGTTATAGTGTGATTACCCTGTGTTGTCTATGGGGAGAGAGAAAATGACAATTGTCCAGAAGGCAATGAAGATCTTAGGTGTGTTAAAAATGTTCTTTGGAGGTGAATCTCTCTCTCTCTCTGCTGACCAAAGCAACCCTCCAAGACAAAAAGGTGGGCACCCTGCATAAGTGAGGCAACTAAAATGGGATGGGATGGATCTGCATTAAATATCTGAGAAGTACCAGCATAACAACAGGGCTGAAAAAGAGTATAAATTTCACTATTCCCAGTCCAGAGCCCACTTTGCTGTGCAGTGTGCATGCATATAACAAAGCCTTGTTCTGCATAATGCCTGCTCCTATATATACTGTTTCTCACAGCGGAAACAAAGTCTGGCTGGAAAAAGCTCACTGCCATAAAAACAGTGACATCTTTAAATCAAAGCTTGGTGGTGAAAATTGGCACAGTTTAGACAGTAATTTTCTGACATTTGTTTGTTTAACTCCTGGAAATCTAAAATTGTGCTTTCTACAGCCTGTAAACATAACTAAAATTTGCACTGCTCCCATTCAATTAACTGTAAAAACTGAGAGGTAGTTGAAGAAAACCTGGAGTGAAAGATGTGGCCTTTTAGCCATGTACTTATTTGAGAATTCTTATTCAGCAACTGAAAGGACAAATATCTTGTAATACCAATTACCTATTACAAGTAAAAGAGAAAAAAAATTTTCAATATATGTTGGACTTGCTGCTGTAAGATGTAAGAAGTCTGAAACCACATTCCAGATTTTTAAGCGCAAAAAGTTCTGATCCTAAATTTAAATTTTGTTAGCTACAAAGAAGCTGCCAGTTTGAAAGAGAATTAGGGCATGAATGGGAGCTAGCTTTGTCTGGTCTTTTCTGAACTTTGCTTTAAAAGTTCCTGCTGAGTTGTTTTTAGACCCCTTCATTTCAACAGACTAGCCACAAAGTCAGCATTACCACTACAACATCCAGCATTTCATAGACCACATCCGACAGATTCTTCTAAATGGTCCAGAAGTTCTCCAGATGGGATCAGACTGACACGTTTTAATTCTTGATACTGATGTGCTTAATAAAACATATCTTGGAAGGCATTTTTTAATATAAAAGGAATTATGCAAAAAGTTATTCCATGACAGAATCAGCACATCTTTATAAACAGGCTACAAGGTGGGGAAAGTCAAGATGATATTAATAGCAGCCCACAGGTTTCATTAGACTAAGGGTACAATCCCTCTCCCTTTGAGAGATGGAAAGTGGGATGAGGGTAGCACAAAACCCAACACTCACATATCTCTGACTGTCTAGACACAGCTAGATGTGCAAGGAGGATGGCAGGGTTAGTCTAGAAGCACATGTACAGCCAGGCACCCAGATGTGGGGGTTCCTGCCATCTCTGTGTGAATCACAAGCAGGGCTCCAAAACTGGAATCTGGTCTCCATCACAGAGGAACATGGATTTAATTAGTTCTTTCTATCACTGTGAAAGACATGAATGAAATACAGTAACATTTTTGCTATTAACAATTCTGTTGATGAATCGAAAATATATGCAATTACAGATCTAAATATAGTCCCTTACAGTTAACAGAAATCAAGCTAAGTAACTCAGGAAGGGAGGGAGGGAGGGAGAGCAGACATCTAAACCCATGCAAAAACCTGACTTCACTTCTTCTGTATGGTAGTAGTATTTTACTTTGAAGCAAAGCCGCCCTCAAAAAATTCCATAATATTTCCATGAATAGTTCTATTCAGAAATGCCTTCGTTTGCAAAAGTAAAAATTAAGCAAAAATAATGAATTTATTTACTTTTCAAAATTGTCCATCTCATTCCATCTCTAAATGGCACTGTCCAACAAATAATTAACTACAGTCAGATGTCTGTTTTATCTGACTCAAAACTTTAAGTGTACTTCAAAATTAGAGATGAGCAAAAGCAAAAGAGAAGGGCCCTTTGTTTAATTGTGCAGCAATAGTGCACCAATCCATACAATGCCTCACCCCATACCTAAAGGGAGCACATCCAAACTCCACAGGGTACTCCGTAGTCCCTTTCCAGCCTTCCTTTTTGCTGGGACTGCAAGCAAGCATGTCAACCCAGGAAACATTCCAGGGAATGTGGAGCCTCATTGCCCTCCACACTGAAGTGAGAAAAACAAAATCTTTTCACTCTAGCACATCAGGCAAGGGGAGTCAGGTACTGACACATGACCAGAACCAGAAGCAAGCCTTTGCTTTTTCCACACCCATAAGAAATTAAAGCTTCCTATAAGTTATATGATTTTTATTATTAAGCAAACTATTTTTTTCCTAACAATATAGGCCTGGACTTTTAAAAGCAAGATGGCAAGCATCACACCAAGCAGCAAGGTAAAGTGTATATTAGGTGCAAAGCTATGTGAAATTTGAAGACTGGTACTAGATGTGAGAGCTCTTTCAAAGGTAAATTTCCAAAATGCTTCAACTGTTCCTTAGAAATACCCAGAACCAGCCAGTGCTTGGTAACAACTTCCAATGATCAATATCAGTATGTTATAAAACTTGTTTCAGAGGTTTCTCTGTCTCCATACTGATTTTAGGAGAATATTTTAATCAAATCCAAAATAGCAGCGCAGCAAGAAGTGCTGACATGGAGAGGGATAATCCTGTCCTCAGTGCTCATACTAAAATACTTCTGCACAGCCTACAAGAGAGTACCCCACTGAGATTTCTACAGATGCTCTGGATGGGAAGTACACTAGACTCACAAATACATAAGACCAGAAAGGGAAAATAAGCCATCATCAGAAATATTAAACTAGTTAAACATGAACTGTCATCAAAATCATAAAGCAAATAAAGGAGAAAAAAAAGGAAGAATCGCCTCAATCTCCCTAACATTCACAGGAATAACAGGGATTACTTGAAAAAATAGCAATCTTTTTAGAAACGGTAGAATGATTTGAGTTGCCAGCATGCTTTTAATTACGTTTAGAAAGTTAAAAGTCTACTGCATGAACTAGACAAATTAAGTAGTTCAAAATCACAATGAAGTTGCTGATTCGCCAACATCTTTAATCCTGCAATTTACATGCTTAAATACATTCTTAACAATACTTTTTCAATAATCAAACACAGTCACACTGGCAACTTCAGTACATTGACTGATGTGACAATTTAAAGTATTTCACGGGGGATATTTGGGTCTCTTGACTTTATGTTTTAACATTGCCAAAACACACATCCTCGTAACACCAAAGAAGAAAGTCAAGGCTTGGTGTATACTAACACTGACCCAAACTGTCTGGAAGCAAACAGGAAATCCACAGATTTTTAAGGCCAAAAGGGACTGCTGTGATTGCCAATCTCACTTCTGCACAAAGGAGCCTGTAAGAGTTCACCCCAGAAATCCTGCAGCAAGTTGAAGTGGAATTACAGCTGAACATCCGGCACAGAAACATCTTTAGTTTAAATCACCAAAATCAGGATAAAACTTCAATTACGAAAAGTCTGTTTTCCTTCTGTAAACAGGTAGGATACAGAAGCCTCACCAGTACATCAGGGTGACACTTTTACAGCACAGCAGGATGAATTCTCAAGAATGGAACTTCTCCACACGTTTCCACCTTTACTACACATAATGGCAAGCGATTCCATGAACAACAACGCCATTCATTAAAATATTACAGGTTTGAAATTTCATTTCTACGCTGTCATGTTTTAAAATACAATCACAAAATCCCATTTACTGGGTTTTTTTCCATGAAAATAATTCTAGCAATCTATGTGGTTTATCATTATTTACATAGTAAATGTTAACTCGTAACTAATGAAGGGTTATTCCTACAAGGAAGAGAATTCACAGTTGCATCAATTACATCCTCATTTCTGTTTGTAACATTCACTTTTTGCTCCTTCCCCCACATTTTGTATCATCAGATCCAAGGATATATTAGATCCAGGCACATCTGGATAGATGAGCTGAATAAAAAAGGGTTCATATGACCCTTACTCTATTACCATATTCAGAAACTTTAAATCGGTGTCCAATTTGCAAGAAACCAGAAATAACCTAAGGTCTGTGAGTGTTTTCAGAGTAACAATTTGCCTTCATATATTTCCCAATTGTTGTTTGAACACTGGAAGCCACATTTTCCAAAGCTGCAAACACAAACTAGAGAAGAGGCCAAATGTAAGGCTGTTTGTCTTTTCTTAAATGCTGCCATACTACAGCCATGAAGACAGTAGTTTTATATTGTACTAAAGCATGGAAATTCAAGCTAATTAAAATCACATTTGAAAAAAAAAAAAACAAACCACATTCAAATCACCCCCAAAACACAGCTCTCAAAACTTGTTTTTAAAATTAGCCTTGAAACTTTTTTATTTATTTATGCTGCTACTGATAGCTGATGTTTATCTGCCAAACATGCCACAAATAGATAACAGATTAAACTATGGTTTTAAAATTTATTAGCACTTGTAAGAGAGGCTTCTCACAAAATTAAACATCAAGCTTTTCTCTTGGTGTCTGTTCAAAATCTCTGATGGCTGATCTTTACAAAAAACCATTTGAGGCCAAATTCGACATAAGTCTTAAAACACAGCATAAAATTGCTTTTGAAAATTATTATTGTAAGTGCACCGATTTTTTCCCATTTTCAACGCAAAAGAAAAACAATTTCCATTCCCCGTTAAAGCATTTTTAATTTGAAATTGTTAAGTACTAGAAATCAACAATCTGACACAATGAAGACTCAATATGAGATATGAAGCTTCATAGCCCACCTTTCTTCTTGACTGGCATTCTTCTTCCTACTTCTGAATCTGGTTGCAAGCACTTATTTACAGGTACTAACGAAGTACTACTGGAACACTCTGCAAGGTCAGGAACTGACTATCTATTGCAGAACACTTTTGCAGCTCAGTAAGGAAATGCAGCTTCAATCTTCATTCCTATGAATACTTGCTGATCCCTTGGAGTGGACTTCCGACACCCTCCACAAATAAAAAAAAAAGGGGGGGGGGGAAAGCAGCTTTTTGATTCTTTTTAAGAGATGCTTTCAGTTTCTTTAAAATATATTTGACTCTATAAAAATACAAGAGCAAACGTTCCTTGGCAATATAAAACCTTATTATAACTCCTCTTCTGGCAGCAAAGTTTGAAAATTAAAAGATTTTATGCAATACAATTAAGGCACAGTCCATCTTTAGGCAGTGGTCTCAATACTCCACCTGTACATGCTCAAAAACATATTATTTGCAGGACAAAAACACCCAAGTAATCCAAATAAGGAGGAAGACAAAAACAATCCAAAGTGCCTCTTTAAGTCCTTTCACTTCTTGAATTAATTTTGCTAGCTATGTATTAGATGACTACACAGCAGACTGAAAAGATCCCTTTTTCCTCATCAAACAAGAGCCTTCAAACATCACCCTCTTACCCAACAGAAGTCACTGGGCAGACACTTTCATTTTTATTATCTGCAAGCCACCCAGCCTTACGGTCTTTAATGTCCCTCTGATCCTCCCATGTATTAAAAGAGAGGATTGAAAACGAGGAAAGCAATCCCTTGACCTGGAATTATTAAAGTGACAGTGCTGCTCACTGGGCACTTGGGCAAAGCAGATTGCTTTATACTGGAGTCATTTACTTCATGCCATTCCTTCCCTTGCACAGCAGCAGCCACCTCGTGAAAGAGGAATAAGGAGAGTTAGGAGAAGAGCTTCACAAAAGGTTCATTTTCAGAGATAATGAAGTATTAATGAAATAAAAAGCAAGCCATGAGATCAGTCCGGAGTTTCCCACTCAGAAGCGCAGCTGGTTGGCTTCAGCATCAGCCCCTCTCTCTCTCTCCCTTTTTCTGGAAAAACAAAAAGAGAAACAGAAACGAGATAGATTTTTCTCATCTACCTCGTTGAGGAAAAGTCTGAGAAAGGCGGACAGGCTCCGAACGCTTCCCTTCCCCGCGCGAACGACGAGCTGCGATGCACATGACCGGGCTGTGCTGTGCATCGTCTTCTCGGGGAGATGGGAACTGTGTTCGTGCAGGGGACGGCTCTGCTTTGCTCTCTCATGTTCACTGTTGGGATCTGTTCGTCCCCGCATCCCGCGGGCAGCGACTCAGGCGCTGTCACCCCCCCCCCCCCCATCCCTTCCCCATTCCACCCTCCCCCGGTTCTCTCGATCCCACAGGGGTCTGCCTGCTGCTTTCTGAGGCGAAACAAGGCGCCGAGGGCTGGCTGGGTGTGTGGGGGACTGCGATGGGGTGCAGGTGAACTGGCGAGGCCAGGCTGGGTTTAAGGACGAGGACAATTCCCCGCAGGGGCGCTGAGGGGCAAGAGAGAGGCAGGAGCTGCCGGGATGAGGGAGGGGTTGGAGGTGGGGCGGAGCGAGTCCCATCCAGGGCGAGGGGCGCTCGAAGGAGGCGGGCCGGGGAGGGAGCACAAAGGAGCCGGTGGCGGGTGAAGGGACAGCGGGCGGGAGGGCAGCAGGCGTTGCGGGGGCTGAGGGGCGGGCGGGGAAGGGGCGCGGGCTGAGGGGAGGGGGTCAGCGGGTTACCCCGAGGACTGGGCCTCCCCGCACCGAAGGGGGAGTCCCCGCGTCCCGGCCGCCGGTGCAGGCTCCGCGCTCAGCCCCGCCGCCATCGAGGAGCCGCCGCCGCCATCCGCCGCCCCGGCAACCAGCGCCGGGCCCCGCCCGCCGGCCCGCGCCCAATCGGCGGCCGCCATGCTGGGCCGGCGGCCAACGGCCCAATCAGGGGCGACCTCTGATGGTTCTGGGTCATGTGAGCGAGCAAGATGGCGGCGCCCACGGGGAGGGCGTGAGGTGGGAGGAGCCATGTTGGAGGCGGCGGGAGCGGCTCGGTGAGGGCGGCGGGGCCGTGTCCGCCCGTGCGGCTCAAGGTCGGAGCCTGAGCTCGGCGGGGAGGCCGGGAGGGGCAGCACGGTGCGGGGACGGCGGCTGGTAGCGG
The DNA here is from genome assembly GCA_034509425.1 of Eopsaltria australis. NCBI lineage: Eukaryota > Metazoa > Chordata > Aves > Passeriformes > Petroicidae > Eopsaltria > Eopsaltria australis. Next base: position 3,227,471 of record JAVTVJ010000157.1, on the reverse strand, counting down.
TGGGGTTTGAAGGTCGGGGTCGAGCCGCAATTTCTTGGCGTGAGGGTTGTGACCTGAGGCGGGCCCCGGGGCTCTGGGAGGGTTCCCTCTGCCTCCAGCGGCGCGGAAGGCTCAGGGAGAGACGCGTGTACAAGTGGTGTGCACAAGTGGTGTGCAAGGCTCCGGGAGAGGGGGTGGTGACAGCTCCGTGACCCGCTGTCTGTACGATCCCAAAGCGTAGGTCTGGGGACCCTCGGGCGGCCTGAGGCGATCCCGGTGCGATCCCGCCCGCTGGTCCTGCTCTCTCCGCTCCTGCATCCTGCCAAGCCCGAACCGAAGCAGGCTCAGTCCCATAGGTAGGGCTTAGGACACAGCCTTCGCGTTATAAAGCAACTAAAAGTAAGTATGATTGGCAAAGTCTGGGAGAACTTCCTCTGCTGTGAAACAGTGTAGGAAAAAAGCCCTTGAATCACTAACTCCAAGGGTAATCAAGAGCTGTTATAGAGGGTTAGCTTCAGGTGGCCACCAAGATGCTCTCATCACTTTCTGCCCACTCAGCAGGACAGGGAGAAGGTATGAATAAAAGCTCACGGGTTGTGGTAAGGATGGGGAGATCACTCACCAATTACCATTACAGTCAGAACAGTAAACTGGGGAAATTTAATGTATCATCAATCAAATCAGAGTAGGGGAATGAGAAATAAAGCTAAATACTTAAAACACCTTGCCTCAATCCTTCCCTTCACTCCTGTTTTTCTCTATGACCTCCTTCTTAAAAGCGCAGGGAGTGGGCTCCTCTCTTCACTGGGCCACAGGTCCTGCCAGGAGCCTGCTCCAGCGTGGGCTTCCCACAGGGTCACAGCCTCCTTTGGCCATCCCCCTGCTCTGGCATGGGATCCTCCAGGGGCTGCAGGTGAATCTCTGCTCCCCCATGGGCTGCAGGGGAATCTCAGACCACCTCCTGCCCCTCCTTCTGCACTGACCTTTGGGTCCTCAGGGCTGTTCCTCTCACGTGTTCTCATTCCTGTTTTTCCAGCTGCTGTTGTGCAGCAGTTTTTATCCTTTCTTAAGTTTGCCACACACACCACTACTGTAGTGGTTGGGCTTAGACTTGGCCAGCAGCAGGTCTATCTTGGAGCCAGCTGGAACAGGCTGTTCTGTCTGACAGACATGGGAGAAGCTCCTGGCATCTCAGAAGCCACACTTGCATCCCCCCTGCTACCAAAACTTTGCCACACAAACCCACTGCAACTGTATACTTTCGGATTTATGTCTACAAAGCGTGGATTTATTGGTTGGGATTTTTTCTCCTACAGTTCAATTTGACTGTTAAGTCAATTTAAACCTGGAGTATTGCCGTGCAAAATAGGAAGTGCATTTGTGATTCATAGTGGCAAAGAATCTAAATGTTTATTTGATTCATACTGGTGCTATGTAACTTTGATTACATTTGTTTATTTTTTCCTTATGATCCAGGACTTCAAGATGACAGGAAGAGAGTTTCTTGAACTAGATTCTCCGCAGAAAAGACTAATTTTGGAAAGATTTAAGCGGATGGAAATCATACAAAAGATGTTCAATGAGCTTCCTCAAGCAGATCAGTAAGTGCTGGTAAAATAAATGAAGATAAGTGAATCAAACATCTCAAGTATTGGAGGCTTTTCTTTTTCCTTACTCTTGTATTACAAATTTTCCTTGCAGTTACAAAATCAGTTAATTGTGAAGATGCTTGTTACTGTCTAGAACAGAAAACTTGTTTTATGTTTTTTCAATATGGTTATTTCAGTGTAGGCTCTGGTCCTGCTCAGCTGGTTCCTGGCATGTGCTCCCCAGTGCTTTGGGTTCTGGGATGGCTGATCAGCCCTGACTGGCTCTAGCATTCTCACAGTCCTGTGCTAGAGCTAATAAGTTTTCTAGGAAACTGAAATGTGATTCTGCTGGAGTCATCTTGTGTCCAGCAGGGCTGGCCTGGGGCCAGAACTGAGTGAGCATGAACCTGCTGGTTTCTGCATTTCATTCTGCAAGGCTCCCTGGTTCAGGAAGGTGAGACTAAGGTATCCAGGTGGTGGTGGAGGAGTCAGCTGGAGCCCTGCAGGCTCACCAGCACGGTTCTGTGCAGCACAAAGCCAGCTAAATGCCTTCTGGGCCTCACAAATTACCTTTTTGGTTTGTGATACTGCATGTCACTGTCAAACCTTACTGGACCTGAGCTGGTTCTGTTAGGAGCCATTTGCATGTGTGTATCAGCTTGGAAAATTTTTTTAGAAATAAGAGTAATCGGAAGCTTATTTTATTTATATCTTTTTTTAATAGGAGTAAATTGCTGGCTAAACAAACTGCTGGTAGTAACACAGGGCCTTCCCACGCAGGTGAGAAAGAAAAGGCTGCAACTTTGTGTAGGATCTGCCACCCTCACGGTCAACCTCCAAAACTCCTCCTTCCCCAGGAGAGCAGGGGAGGCAGATACTCAGTAGTGATGTGATAATGTCTGGATAGAAACTGTGGACTTAGGGACTGCTGGGCCTTGGAAAGAAGTAGCTGCCAATCCCTGGCAGGACTTAGAGCTTGTCTGTCCAGAGGGGAGCTCACTAATGTCTGGAAAGGAAGAGCAAGCATGCTGCAGTCAAACTGAGAGTTCCTGTTTACCCAAACACTTGTTTTTAACACTAGGGAACTCAAACAAACAAAAAAACACAAACCCCAAACCTTCCGTCCTCCTTTGCCTTCCTTTTCTGCAGTGTAGCAGTTCTGTATCTCACTAAGTAGATTCTGCTGGTCTTAGGTATGTTAATTTGCTCTGGTTTGGATACTTAAATATGCTGCTAAAATTTTAATCTGTCCTCCATTTTTATGGACGTCCTTGCCTGTGTTTCAATGCCTGTGGTTGTAAAGGTAAAATTTGAATTTTCCTGTTCAAAACAAGGAATAGTTGGTGTCCTTGATGTCTGACATTTTTAGTGTTTTAAGTTTTGCAAGATTGGCAAATACATCTGAAGTCTTTTCTGTGTGATTTTTTTTTTTTCAGTGCTTAATATTACTCGAAACATTAAAATTAGAAGAATTATAAGTAGATTGACTTGACTTTTTAAAATTATGTATTTTATTGTATATATATTTTTTCATTTCTTTTCAGAAAACATTATCCTTAGAAACATGCTTATTAGGGGACCTTTAATGAAGTTTTCGTTAACTGCAGTAACTGGGAAAAAAATTGTAGCAACAGCTTCTCAACCTTTCTGTCACTTCACTCTTGAAGTGTGTGTAAACTCAGGCAGGTAATAAAGATGCTGCACTGGTTGCTTTTGAAAGTAGTTACTCTCTGTTTTGCAGCAGTGAGAGATTTACATCTTTTACCCCTTGTTGCAGGATTTTCAGAAGTAGCATTGACTAAACTAAACTTTTTTACAGTTCTCAGTTGCTGAAACGACTTTCCTTCTTTCACAGGAACCTTTGTAATCATGGAAAATACTTCCTAGCAGCAAATTCAAGCTTATGTGGCTTAGCAGCAAATAATTTCTTCAGGAGCATCCTACATATCAGAAAGGCTGCCTTGGTGTCTGCTATGCCAATGGCTGTTATTCCATTTCTTTCAACAGCAGCAGTTTATGAAGCTTTTGTGCATAACCCTTTATTTTCAGGTAAAAACCTCTTTATTCCTTTTTTGTTTTTTTTTTTTTTTTAAGAGCTTTGCTTTCTGTACACAATGTAACACTAGAGGAACTTTTTCTCCCTGCAGAACAGAACTCTTAAACTGTTGTGGTCTTAAAAAAACTCAGTCTGTAAAGCAGATTTTGAAAAACAGAATGCATTGGACAGCAGTGAGTTCTCGAAGTGGAGTGGGAAAGGAGATACATATGTTTATATATATTTATTAAAAAATTCTTTTACACATTACAAAGCAGTTCAATTTTCCCCCATTTGTACAATTTCATTTGAAGGTCAATTTTCAAATGATAAATTTGTTATGGGTTGGAATGAGAGTGATTGTTTTTGTTCTGGGGGTGTTTTTGTTGTTTTTTAAAAGTAGAGTCCTCCTTTATAATTTTTTGCATACCTGTACAGCTTGGAAGTTTCTGTCAATAGCCTGTTTTCAGGTTCTTGCATGCATGCAGCTTATAAATTGATGTGGTGGAGCATGTGTGGATATGGGCAGTGAAATATTGTTTGCTATGCAGGTCAGCTGAACTGTGAGGTCTGCGCTGTGATCAGAGGAGGATTAGTAGGTGCTGTTGTGGGTGGTTTCTATCCCATTTTCCTGGCTATCCCCTTGAATGGAAGCCTTGCAGCCAGGTACGTCTTACAAACCTGTAATGTATTGATTGAAATGTGTTTATGGGTTAAATCTTCAGTTCAGTGTAAATTCTGTAGACACTTAATCTGTATACACTTGTCTTCTTGTAGATTTTTAGTAGGTGGAAGGAGATTTACTTTAAGGTCATCTAATTACAAAGTTAAGTTTGTAAGAGCTACACCAAAATGAAATAAGATCTGCAAAGTGATCCACTGGGAAGCCCTTGTGTTTAGCAGGAACCTTCTAAGTCTCCCTGGGTGTGTGCAGTGGTGGCTGCCATCCTGCCAAGCACTGAAGGTGGCTGGACAGCCAAGAAACCTCACTTGAGCCAAAGTCCCTGGCAGGTGTCATTCTGTGTAGCTCAGAGCACAGCAGGGACAGGGTGAGGCCTGGTGAGACCCAGGACGTGGTCAGGATGTTTTAAAGCATTTATCCAGAGAGCTCAGTACCACCAGGTGAATTTAACTTAGAAGGAAGAGAAGATTACTCTCTACATATATATTTTTGTTAAATATTGACACTTTTATGGAAAAAAAAGTAAGTTTCTACCACTGTGTCTGTTGTTTAGGTATATGTCAGCTCCCTTGCCAGGGAAAGAAAATGTGTTACGCTACTGGATCACAACTGCTCAGCCTGTCTTTAGGAAGATGAGTGTGGGTATCCTGGTACAGGCTCTGACCGGATTGTATCTTGCCACTAAACAGCACGGAATATATATCAAAATGCTGCTGCAGATGAACTCCAGCAGGGATCCTGAAGAGCTACCTGAATGAAGTAAAGCAACTTTTCAATTGCCTTGGATAAGTAATCATAATAAACAAGGAAATACTGCTTGCTGTCTCTTTTTAATAGAAAAACAAAGTCTCTGCACTGGTGTTTTTTAAGTTTCGAACATAAGTGCAGGTTAAGCTTTTCATTCTGCGCAGTTTAGTGTATACACTTGAATAGTAGACAGGTTCCCATTTTTTTGGAAATGGGAAGCAAGAAAGCATTTATAGTGCCTGCATAGTGTTTGGCTTTAAGGTGATGCTGCATCTTTTAGAAGCTGTAAAAAAATGAGTATTCTTGAAAAAAGGCTTTTTCCTTCATAATGCAAACCATAGAGATTAATAAAAAACCAAAAAGACAATACCAAAAGAGGGAAGATCAAGGCAAGTTTTTACTAGAGATTCCTTAAAATCTGAGTAATTTTCTCCCTTTTCTCCATTCTGCTAGCACAAAACTTCTGTTACAAGATCACCCCTTTTAGGCTGTTAGAAGGGTCATACTGTACACTGTAGAGAACACTTTTATTACAGAGCAATCAGGAGTGATATTTGTGTCAGGCTTCCCAGCATATCAAAAAAACAGCCTTTGGCCTTGTTACAATTTTGTCTTGAAATTAGTTTTTTCCTGAAGGATAGGACTGTGTTGAGAGGCCTCTGAGGGCTGATGCTGTTACTGGGATATCTCAGCTACGTCCAAGATCAGTAGTCCAGAGTAATGCATTTATGAGTTGGGTGTGTCTTCACATTAAATTGCAGCTCTCCTACTGCATGAGGTGTCTTTAGTGTATTCTGCACTCTGAGAATTGAATCAGGAATTCTACAGTATCAATCCTCTCAATCTGATGTATGGTCTTAACCCCCATAGATGGGGGTTGGCCTCTTCCCAGGCAACAAGGGACAGGACAAGAGGACACGGCCTCAAACTGAGCCGGGGAGTTTCAGGTTGAACATCAAGAATTTCTTTACAGAAGGGGTTGTTAAGCATTGGAATGGACTGCCCAGGAGGTGGCAGGAGTCACCATCCCTGGAGGTGTTCAAGAAACTGCTGGATGTGACACTTAGTGCCATGGTCTGTGTGAGAAGTTGGTGATGAGTCAAAGGTTGGACCCGATGATTCTGGGGGTCTTTTCCAACCTCAATTATTTTGTAACTGGAAAAGCTGTACAGTTACTGGTCAACAGTCACTTCAATAAAATTCCAGCATCCCCTGAGATGCACGTGGAAATATTTATTAATGAGAATTAAGAATTCAGCATTGAGACCTTTAATTGAAGGGAGTTGGAATTTATGCTGTAATGCTGATGAAAAATATATTGAAGGAGTTTCATCATCTTTATCTACCTTTTCTTTAAAAATGGGTCATTACAGCAGAAACATGACATGTTCCTTCTCTATAGCCAGGAGCAGCAGCCTGATTTGTACAGGGAAGCAGCAATACAGACTCCCTGTTGTTGTTAGGTAGGGATCATTTTGTTTTCCTCGATTCCAAGTGTTGCTGTGTCACATGTTGTTCCCATCCTGGTCTGCACCCAGACAGACAGCTTGGCTTACCTTAATCACCCCGACTGGAGAGTTTCAGGGAGCAAGTATTTTACATGACAGTGAATTGTCCTATCTCTGGAAGCCATCACACTTTAACCAACAGAACCACTTACCTGTGATAATAAAAACATAAAATAAAGGTGTTATTGTGCAACAGTTTCTTGAAGAATGACAATGACTGGCTCAGTGATTATTTCAAATGTTTAACAGGATATAGTTAAAATACTGTAAGCAGATTCCAGTGCTTTTTAAAGGGTGAGATTCAAAAGGATCTTCCTTCTATGTATTACTTTCATTTTGGTATAAATTGAAGTGATAACTATCCTCAGCCACCAAAATGCACATTATGATGTTTAACGGTCTGACCTGGACAAACCACATTCTTTTAGATACTCATTTCTTAAAATGAAAGGTGAAGACTGTATTTAAAAAAAAAAAAAAGTTACATTCCTCAACATTTTTACTAAGCTGCAAAGACTGATAGCTGTTTCCAGCATCACTGATGAACACACAAATTGCAAGCACATATGTTACGTGTTCAGCACTAGTCACATCAAAGGTCAGCTGAACACTCCTGAGACTAGAAAGGTGATGTGTTTATGAACAAGGAGACTTTTCAGTTGCATTCTCTGTACTTCTTAAATCATTGAGGGGAAGAAGTGTGCTCAGCACTTAATAAAGCCTGAAATTGTTTCAGAATTCCACAGGACAGCAAGATACTATCCCAGTTCTGGCATGCATGCATGTGGAGGAGTGTCTGCACAGGCATCTGGGAACGCTTCTTCTGTTCCCTGTTTCATGCACAGGGTATGACCTACCTCCTACAACCCCCAAGAACCAGTCCTTGGCCTCTCACAACTGCAATAAACTCCCCACAAACACTGAGTGAGAACAGGTTTTAGTTGGAGCCTTTCTCCCATCACTGTAGTATAAACAAGCCAGGTACAGGCTAGGTATCCCAGAGAAAGTACTTCAGGCTACTCCAAGTTTGAGCTACTCCCAAAAGAGTGCCAGGAATGGCTACAGCTAAGAGCCAACAAAAATACTAAAGAAGCACTACTTTTATCTTCTGGACATACCATTCTAAATGCTTGTCCAACATTACAATCTATTCTATGGCTCCTGCAAATGACACGCTCATCCTTACTCTTGGCATCTTCCTGCTAATGAGCACAGGCAGAGTTATTTCTCCACATCTGCATATCCCACTTAAACTGGGTGGAAAACTGTAGAATCAGCAGCTGGTAACATGCAATTTTGGCACAGGGTGTTCTTTAAACAGAGTCCATTTGAACTGCTCCCATACCCAACATATCCTTCAGACATTTTACAGTGTAACTAATAGTAAATACAGCCCTATAACCAGAATATTGCTGATTCCAACAGAAAACTTCTTTGACTACAAACTCTAGAAAACACAGCATTTTAAAAATCAGTAAAGGTACAAAAGGCCTTCGTGTTTTGCCAAAGATCCCCGTTTCACAGGGAAAACTGATTACAATTTGACAAATAGCATGAGAAATGGATTATCTGGAAGTACCAAGAGATACCAAGTCTCGGAACATGGCTCCCTGCATTTCCTTTGCTATCATCTCTCCAAGGCAGCTACAGCTTACAGAAGCACCAATTTGTTTTTTAATCCCAGATGCTGCAAAGCTCTTCAGAGGGAAGAGAAGTTAATTTAGAACACTACCAAGAGTCACAACACCAGAATCAAACTCCAAAGGACTAAAGGAGAACTGAGCATGACATTGTTTCTTATTAAATGTTAAATAGACTTCAAGGACTCTGGTGAGGAAAAAAAAAAAAAGGTAAATGCAGGTAGCATAGCTGTGCAGCTGAACACCGGCAGCAGCTGGTTCTGTGGTGCATACCATTTACCAGACACATTTCAGTGCTGAACAGGGTATTTCCTACAACTAGAGGCCAAAAAGGCAGAGCATGCCAGTATGCTTTCACATTTTTATGCAGTATTTTTTGTGAAATGTTCCTTTTTATCAAACTGCAGACCACTTTAACTAGAATCCCCTCATCCTAGAAAGCCAGTGCACTATTTTAAACTGTCCTCTACAAATAAAGCATTTAAGATGAACAGAAATCTAAACATACAGTACATGGCTCACTCTGGAGCATTGAAAATGTTCTGTCCTTTCAGCACTGTCAAACCTACTAAACACTCACTCCAGGGTTTAGTATGGAAATAGCAATTTGATCAAAGACTGATTCAACAGCATGTAATTAACCAGTCATGAAACTTCAGAGCCTAAAACTAGAACAGAAAGGAGGAAGATGCCAATAGACCACAGAAAGGTGTATGTAAGTATTTTACTCCTCTATGCTATATTAATCAAACATATCCATATTAATAAAAAAATCAAGAACAACTATGAAATACCGGAAGTGCAGATTCTCAGAAGTACAGCTCTATCTGCAGTTCAAGGAATAACACCTTCAAGTTGTCCTCACCACAAAATTACCTTTAAAGACAGATGATCAAGAATATTTCTCCTGCATACCCTGATCAATTTTATCTTATTTTCCAGTTGATGACTCAGAAATAGCAGCAACATTTTCCCCTTTCTGTTTTCCCACTTCGTTTAATGAACCAAGTTGTTAATGAGAAGAAAAAGATGAAAAAACATTTGAGCCCATAAACTGAAAGATCAACAAGTCTGATTTTATTATGATATTGTATTTTTATCTGAATGGCACATAATTACAAAGAAACATTTACAATATATTTTCAAGTATTAAGTTATGTCATTTCAAGGCTTTCACTTCAAAAAGCTACATTAATAATACACCATACAGATAGTACAGTCGGTTAGAGTTTCAAATAACTTCCTCCCTTCTATTTGGTTTAAATATGATTCAGTAGGCACTAGAAATGCCTGCAGCCACTGACTTTCTTGGGACTCAACCTTGTTCTTGTACCACAATACATCATTTAGCATGTCAGAAAATCAGCTGCTCTCAGACACAGCCACAGGTCGTGTCATGACAGAGCATTGTGCAGGTTCACAGCACAGGCCAGAAGAACTGTCCCCGACCCTGCCATTCAGCAGTGATGCGACAAGAAAGAATGCATATTTAAATTAACTTAAAAAACACTCCTACACTGAAGTAACCGAAAAACGCCACTGGAACATCCCATACTTGCTACATTAGTGTTTCTCTTTTCCTCAAGCACATTAAACTGCAAAATAAAGTACGTTCATGAAGCCTGAGCTAGGCAGGTTGAGATTAGGGTGAATCTAATTATTCCCATTTTGCTTATCAGTCAGTGCTGGTGGTTAACTCTGGCTCCTGTGCATTGGTACAACCCATCAGTTACAGCAGAGTTACCCAAGTTAAGACTGAAACTTTGAACAGCCCTGCTGATGACACCACAGAGGTGTAAGGTCACATATATACCACTAAGTCTCTTTTGAGCTGGCAATATCCCCTGAACAGATGGAATTCTGTACAGTGGAGGAGTAAAACCTGTTTGATAGAATATTGCCTTTTAACAAAAATCATCTTGGATGACAGCAAATAATCCCAGCATTCAACCTTCTTTTTTTTTTTTTTTAACCAAGACAGCAAAAGCCCTGTTACCTCTTTATTCTTATTTCTTATACTACCTTTTAAAATAAAGCAGGAAATGTGGCCAGCAGCTGGTCCCGTCTCTTCTGCCCCAACACAGCTGAATCCACTTTAGCATAAAGAAAAACAAGGATGCTAAATACACATATACTTTATCACACAGTGATGTTTCACAAAGAAAAATCAAACTCCTTTTCTACTGATGAACATGTGACAGGGTCTAGCACCAATAAAGCAAATGACTGGGAGAAAACATTTTCACCTACTTAGCCTTAAACACAAAATTTAAGGCTTTAACAAACAAGAGTTCAGAAACACTAAATAGCATCTTTTTTTTAAAGAAATTAATAAATGAAGCTGTTTTAGGAAAGTATTCTTTGTGAAACCTCACTTTACATATTATCATTTTCACAATCCTTCTTCCCCCAACTGACATACATTTAAACAACCTAAACATAATAATACAACTGAAAGAAGAACCCACTCATCTTTTGTGATAGGGAGAAACACTGACTAGTACAAGAAAACACACACTATTTGTTTGTCAAACTATTTTTCCTCATATCTCAGGAGCAATTATGAAGCATTTTTCAAATCATTATCCTCGAGATGCCTATTTGCCCATCTCCAAACTGTGCTTAATTATGTCAGGTTATAGATTTCTGGATACTGTAAGAGGCTAAATTAAAAACTCTACAGTAGAATTAAGCACATGCGTATACATGCAATATTTTTGAAATTTAAAGGTACTCTGAAGTAACATAGGAATTTCAGTGTGCATGGGCACAGAGATTTACTTATGGGAAGGTGAAGTAAGAAGTTACTTTGATGCACTGATTCTTCAAAGCTAATTCTTGTTAAGAGGTCCATGCAAGAGTTACTCCTCTATGTGAGGATTTCTCTGCAGAGATTTAACCAGTGCTCAGGTTCTGTTTCATCAGATAAAACTCTGCATGGTGAATCAGAGCAAGTTAGAGAAGTGCTTTTGAAAGGTACTGTGCACCCCTAACATTAGACAGCATTTTAAATCAACAGGTCACAAATTCCTTTTTTTTTCATTCAAAAAGCAATTTACTTAGACTTTTGGGACAGTCTCCTGTAATAAAAGGCTATAAATGTCACATCTCCCTTATTAGCATATTTTCCCTTTTCAGCTCATCAGATACTTGGTTTAGTAGGAAATTCCTATTTCATATGGTGCATTTTTTTAAAATTCAGAATGTAGCTCCTGTATTGGCTACTATGTAGCTAATGTATTTCAAAAACGAAAACAGGAAAACAGCTAATGAGAAGGATGTGATTGTAACCTTTACTATTAGCCGTCATCCAGAGCTAGAAACATTTTGGCAGAGTAGGCCAAGGACCAGAGAAATCATTTTCTGAACCAGTCATTACAAGAGACTGGGATAAGCAAAGCAAGATGTCTGATACCACATTATGGGAATATATTGATCCTTACCAGGTTGCGAGGTGGAAAACGACTGTTCTTTAACCCCTACACAACGGAGCCTGGCAGGGCAACCACCTAAAAGAGAAACTGTCAGAGAGGTTTTAATAGTAATGTATAACTGAGATGCAGTACAATTTTATATGCATGCTTTCTTTTGCCGATCATTACTATTTTCTTAAGTCTGTCCAGTGACGATGGAGTTTTTGTTTGGTTTTCTAAGCAAGCATTTTCGGCTCCTCAGGATAAGCAGGCTAGACATTATCTGACTCAAGCCCGGGTAGTCAGCATTATCTTTACTGCGAAGTGGAGCCGAGCACACCTTCATGCATCAGGTCGGCATGATCTTTTCACCCAAGTGCTGCGAACGGGCTCTGGCGGCACCTCCGCGTGTGCGCCACGCGCGTGTCAGTCTGCACGACCACTGTCGCACTGCTGCACACAGCTCCGCGCGACTCCCGTCGCCAGACAGGCTCACACCACTACCGTCCACACGCCAGATTTACAGCACCTTGAACCAAGGCCACCGTCTGGCTCCCAACGTGCCGTTCGAGAGAATTTTTTTGTTACCCTGGCCACTTAAGCGCCAGGTTCCCCTCCTTTGCATCTCCCCCAATACCACCCCATCACCACTGTATGGATTCTTTTCCTCCGCACCATCGCCTGCTTCCTCCGCCGCGACGCGAGGCCCTTAGGGGTGAGAACCCCACGAGTACTTGCAGCAGGTACTTGACCCTACATTTTGAAGGAGGCCGCTGCCCGCCGAGCACAGATGGAGCAGAACTCCACCGACACCTGATCCCGGTCCACGTGCAGGCAGATCCCGCCGGGGGCCGCCCACTCCTCCTCCGTCTCAGTCACCACCGCCGCCTCCTCCAGGCCGCGGGGCCGGGAGCTGGGCAGGGCGTAGTCGTGGTCGCTGCTCTCGCCGGCGGGCTGGAGGTGCTGGTGCTGGCGGCGGGGGCTGCCCGTGTCCCTGAAGAGGCTGGTGCTGAGCTGCAGTCCGCCGGCGCGGGTCCCGGCCAGGCGGCTCAGGAGCTGCCCCAGCGCGCTCTGGTTCGCCAGCACAGCCCGCAGGTAGCTGCTCTCCCGCTCCAGCTCTCGCAGGCGGCGGCTCAGGCCGCGGTTGCGGTCCCGCAGCTGCCGGTTCTCGGCAGCCAGGCCCTGCAGGCGGCTCTCCAGCCCCAGCACATACTGCTTCTTCTTCAGCCGGTTCAACCGCGCCGCCGCCGCCGCCTTCAGCCGGCTCCCGGCCCCGCCGCTCCTCCGCCCGGGCGCCGCCGGCCGCGGGCCCTGGCCCGGCGCGGGCAGCGGCTCCGGGTCCCCACAGAAACAACCGCTCAGCTCCGCGTCCAGGTCCCAGTCCGGCCGGGCCGCCTCCAGCAGATCTCCCAGCTCCAGCCCCGGGAACCAGTCCTCTTGCTCCCACACCTCTAGCGGGCCGCCGGGCGCCTCGGCCTCCTTCTCCTGCCGCCGTGGCTCCGAGGCGCCCGGGGGCTCCCGCCGCGGCGGCGGCTGCGGTTTGGGCCGCGCGGGGCCCGGGTCCCCTTCCCCGCCGCCATCCCGCCCTCTCGGGGCCTGCCCCGCTCCGGCCAGCGGCCAGACGGCGCCCGAGGGGCTGGCCCCGCCGGCCGAGGCCGCCAGCAGCTGCGTGAGGCTGTGGCGCATGGCGGGAGCGGCGGCGGGAGGGCCCGGCGGGTCCGGACGGAGCCTGAGGGCGGCGGGCGGCGCGAGGCTGCGGCCCGGCGCTCCCGCCGCGGGGGCTGTCGGGAAGCGGCGCGCGGGGGGCGGGGCGGGGGTGGCAGCGGCTCGCGACTGCGCCCGCGCGCGGGAAAGCGGCGTCTGGGAATGTGGGAAGGGACGAGCTCCTACAGAATGGGGAATTGGTAAACATTTTATTCAGACATCATCTTCTTTGACGTTTGATCTTTGTACACTTTCAAGCCTGATCAACGAAAAGGGAGATTTACTCTCTGAAACAGAGAGCAGCCAACAAGCTCTAAGGGATCTCCAGGTGTTGGAAAGGCAAATCAATTGCCGCTAGAATTGTCTCGTCAAGGTTTAGGGCTCAGCATGTTTCAGGGACCTCAGACCTAGGGGGAGGTTAACACAGCTTAGGAAGGAGGATGTGCCGCTGATAGTGGGCACAAAGAATGCAGAATTTACGGGCCACAAGGACATCTGGCAGAACTCCCAAGGAAGAAATTAATAAACCCAACTCGGCAGCTGTGCTGAACCAGCTCTGTCTGGGTAAAACATAATTCCAGCAGAGGGAGATCCCAACCAACTCACAGACCACCGAGCCCAAAAGAGAGAAACATGGAACATGCAGACTAATTAGCATGAGAGGCGAGAGAATAATTAACCGATAGAATACAAATTAATTAGAGAACTACGTAACTTGTAGCTTGTAACATCAATTCCCTTGTTTGCTAAAATGTACAAACAGTAAAAAGTTTTGATAGTTGGTGTGTTTGATTTGTGGAGTACCACCGAGCACCCAGGCTTGTGCAAATCTGAAATAGATTAATGTCTCACATGTGTAATTGTGGGCTTGTTGCACACGAGGTAACAAATCCGATTTTTGTGGACAGTGGGGTGACAGGCGTGGCAGGCTTGGGGTGATGAGCGGTGTGTAGGACATGCAGGTGTGTAGGAAATGTGGGTGTGTGTGATGGGGTGAAAGGGAACGGGAGGCAGTGATGGGGAGTGTGTGTGAGAGGGAGTAGGGGAGAAGGTCTCTCACACACAGACATTGCCAAGGGGTGGGAAGGGGGATGTCCCTGAGGAGTGCAGAATTTGGGGTCTTTCCCAACAGACCCCATGGCTGGTGCTGGGCCTGGGCCTATGGAGCTGTTCTGTCACACAGCGAGTGGGTGTCCTCTGCCCAGATGAAGTATTTAGGCACCTGGTTCAGGGTCTCTTGCAGTGACCAGAGGGATACAGGTGCTCCTCGTTGCCTATGGACTAGCTGAAACAGAGCAGCTGGCTCTGTTCCTTCCTCAGACCAAGGGCCTAGTGTGCCAATTGAATCAGTTGGCATTTATGCTGTAGCTGCCAGCATTGAGATTAACTAAATGTGCACCTCAGAGCGGGAAAGTATGGTTAAAAAGTAAGAGAATGTGGTCCATAAAACACATGTGGAATGACACTTACAGGAGTGAGGATCAGAAGAAATGCTGTGGTTCATCACACAGCATGTCATATACGCAGATCAGTACTTCTCATCTGGCTTTGCGTGGGTTCAAGGACAGTCCAAAGAAGTTCAGAAGACAAGGCTGCTAGTAGCTGCTGCTTATGTAGAGTCAGAATTACAGAATCAGAGAATGGTTTGGGTTGAAAGGGACCCCAAAAATCACCTAGTTTCAACCCCCTTGCCTCGGGCTGGCAAACCTTTCACTCGACCAGGTTGCTCAGAGCCCCATCAACCTCACATTGAACACTTAGAGGGATGGGGGGCATCCACAGCTCCTCTGGGAAACCTGTGCCAGAGCCAGAAACCACATCTGGTTCATCCAGTCCTTGAGATGAACTGGTCACTGCCCTTCAGACCTGCTGCTTCCAGACATTTCTGTAAATGAGCTCAACAGATACCAAAGTTTGATACCATGCTGTGGCTTGTACATACGCAGGATCAAGAAATACTCAATCCATTATCTAAATTCTTGAGTTATCCCAAGACATACACATGTGGCAAAGAATTTGGGGTACTCTGGAGGCAGCTGCCTACAGGCCAGGTGGAGGATGCTGTTTGGCCCATCATGATGGTTGTTTTGGGTTTTTTGGGTGGGTTTTTTTTTTTGTTGGAGACGTAAACAGCAGGATCTGAAACTTGGCAGCAAAAAACTTCCTTCTTGCCTGGGAGACTGGCAAGAGAGGGTGGGAGGTCTCTGTATCCCACAGTGCTGACATCGAAGATTTTTCTTTTTGTCAAAAAGTGTCAGACGTGCACAAAATGGAAGAGTGTATCACTGATATTTATCTGCAGAAAACAGCTAAAAACAGGAAAAAACCTCTGGTGGAACATTTAGAATATCATCCTGTTCCAAAGAACAGACTGAAATCACCCAAAAGACAACAATTTATTCTGACCTGATTGGGGATATAAATAATGCTATGGCATTAAATGAGGTTTAAATGACTGCAGGAATCTATAAGACTACTAAAAAACTGTAATTTGCTTGAGCATCAGTTGTATGATACTATTGGATTACCTGTTAAATTCCTGAATTTAGAGAATTGCAGAGACATTGCAAGGTAGGATTTCTTTCTTGGAGCCTCAGAGCCTCTTATGTGCCCAGCTGCTGTTGAACTTCAAAGAAGAATCAAATATGAAAGGCTAAGGGTTCAAGCTTTTGCTCATCTTGAAAAATAAAGTGGTTTTAACAATAAAAAATTGAAAACCTATGATTCAGCAGAGGTTAGCACTAAGTAAATCAAATTCATATTTTATGTTTTCTACCCTAATGATTCATGTCACAGGTTTGACTGGTTCAATGATCCATGTTCTGATTTAAGAGGGTAGTGATTTACTTTCATAAAAGTGTAATGACAAAAAGGCTACAGAACTGTCCATGGAGGAGGGTTTAAGCTGGGGAGGACAGTATAAAGAAACCAGAGATTGGTCCCATGGAAAGGAGCAAAATGCAGGGGTGTGTTACCATAGAGGCACCTGTTGAGAGGAGGACAGAGAAGAAACTGCAGTTATGCAACAAAGTGACGGAGTTTGACATTCAGAGCTCTCTCTTTAGTCAGCAAATCTGTGCTGTGCTTTCTGTAAGCTTCAAACCGCAGCAGGAGTTCATTGTACGCCTGCTTGCTGCATTCTAGCTGTCCTTGGAGCTCTTGAACCTTCAGATCTTTGTGTGCTGCTGCTACCTGTTTCTTGAGGCACCTTCCTGCTCTCTGCATGGCTTCTATGGCCTCCAGCTTCTCCTCCAGCTTCTGAATCTCCCATTCCTTATCTTGCAGAGCTTTGCCCCTCTCCATGGCCAGGTTCAGTAGCTGCTCTTTCTCTTCATGTACCCTCTCCAGCTTAGCCTGCATCTCGCTGCCCTGAGCCCTTAGCTGACTTTCTGCCTGCTCAGCCCTTGCAACAGCTTGTTCGTGCCTCTCCTGTTGGAGCTGCAGCTGCTTCTTCAGTGAATCCACCTCCTGGGCGTAGGCATCTCCTCGCTGGCTCTGAGCTTCCAGCAGCTCCTTCTCCCGCTCCTGGGCTCTGTGACTCTCATAAGCGTATTTCTCCTGCAAGGAGCATAACTGCTCTGAGAGCTTCCTGGCCTGGGAAGCCAGCTGGAGCACTTGAGCATCCTTCTCCATCACAGCCTGGCTGAAGAGTGCTTCCCTGTCCTTCCGCAGGCAGTTGTTCTCCTCCCACAGCTGCATGTGCCGTTTCTTGTGTTCATTTTTGAACTGAATCATCTTTTCGTGGTTTTCAGCCAGATCCATGAAACGCCCCTCCAAATACTGAATACGCTGGGTGTGGCTTTTAATTTTCACAGCATCCTCTGCCCTCAGTTTCTCCAGCTCCATGTTGAGCTGCTCCAGGTCTCTGCAGCGTTTGTGTGTGTCATCCACTTTCTTCTTCAGCATAGAGACAAGATGATGATGCTGTTCTAGGTGTGAAAGCAAGAGTGCCTCCTCACTCTGCTCCTTAGAGCTCTCACCGAGTTCCTCCAGGCCTTTTATCAGATCTTCCATGTCTTTGCCTGTCTCTGGGTCACCTGTGGAGTCAGCCATCCCTGCTCCTGTCTCCTGAGCCATGGAGCCCCTGTCTCATGCAAAGATGACAAAATGGTATAGTGGCTGCTTCTGTTAGTGATACTCAGCATAATTAAACAGTGCCCAGTGGCTGTGTGGCCAACACTGCTGCCATAAGCTGGTGGTGTTTCTCTGGAAGTCCAGAGAAACTGACGTGGGGGAACAGGACCTCCCAAAAACAATGTCAGCCTGCAACCACACAGGCCTGCCACCCTCCCCCTCCTCTGATTCAGAGTCAGGCACACTGAGACTCAAGGACGCCAGACTCCATGAGCAAAAGCAAAGAACGTGGGCTTAGTATTTATGCAAGCCTATTCATTTGCTGATGACTAGCTTTGCTAATTATTCCTTCTTGAGGCACTTCTGTTGTAGCTACAAGAACTACTATTATATTTAGGTAAAAAGCTTGTAAGTGATAAAGCTGTAAATAATTCTTTACGCAATCCTTTTCCTCTGCCTTTATTTTCTCCCACAGCTCTATTGTAACTGCAAATAAAACACGGACAGTTACGTCAAACTTCTAATTGATTTACAAGATTTCTGTGATAGTACATTGCTCGTTAAAAATAACTGAATAGCCTTATCCTTTGCTTAGAGATTTATGAATCAAAAGATCTCTACAATGTTAATAATTAGTCAATGCTCTATGATACAAAGCCTCTGCACCTGGAGAAAATTCCTCATCTGAGCTTTCACACTGATCTGCTGGGTTATTTTAGACATTTAATTTTAAAAAGCTGGTTCTTCCTGTAAAAATAAGGAATATATTTATGTTACATGTGCACTAAAATGATTATTGATGCTGAATCACACAGCATGCTACCCAGACATTTGAAAAATTAGCCTACAACTCATCTACAAGTTTTTCATTCAGACGGAGACCTGAAACAGCACATGAAACAGCATGCTGATAACCAGGTTTTGTGAATTCCTCAGCTTTGAGCTAAAAATAGGATGTGGGAGGGACCCAGCTTAAAGCATAGATGAAAGATAATGTACAAAAAAAAAAAAAAGAATAAACACCTGTGAAGCATGAAGAATTTCAGAGCTGTGTAGTAGCAACTGCAGTACTAACACCAGCTCTGCCTATACCATCCTGCACTTTCTCATTGCTGTTGCTATCCTGGATCCTTTGCAAATAATGGAGGGGGGAAGGACTGAAAGGTTTAGGCCATCCAGTGGAAATACAATGAAGAGCAGGGTTTAAGAAGAGAAAACTATTTTCTTACCAGGTATTTTCTTTTCTCCTGTCTGTTTTTTGTCTCTCCTATTGTGAGGTTCTGTTTCCATAGAGGTAAGACGCTGAATCCAGTCACCTCAGAGCTCATGACCTCATCCAGGCTGCTTGGAGCCAGGCCAGCCCCACCAGGGTGGCTGAAAGAGCTGGCAGTGTTTCTTAGCAAACAAACATTGCTGACACTCTCAAAAGCACCCAGATTTGGAAAAGGAAAGAGAATTTCCACAAGCTTGAAGAACTCCTAGATATCAGCTTACGCCCTGCACATGCCAGAGGAGATCAGAATAGCAGCCTCTGACCTCAGGACACACTGAAGGTCCATGGAAAGTGAAGACAGACCTTGCCCTGAACAACTTGCAGCTTCATTCAGCAGCTAATAAAAATCTGGCAGATAGGATAGAGAAGGGAAAAATAAATGCAATTGGAAGAAAAAAAGCGCAGGTTTTGCTGAATCCTCTGGAAAAAGATAGAAAGGAGAAAGAAGAGTGCTGTGGGTAACAGACATGAAGCAAACGAGAAGGAAGGCACAGTATGTGTTTCAAAATTAGGTGAAATCAAAGCAATGGGAGTCCTGCACTAACTCAGGTTTGCAGCTTTATTTGCAGAGATGGGAGATTTCTGAACACAGAGCATAAAAGGAGAGCTGGGACTTTGAAACCTGGTTTATAGCAAGTGAAAACTGTAATTCAGAAGATATACACACATGTATATGCATATACACACATATGTACAAAAAAAATTACGGGCTTAAGCAAAGATGAACTTGTAACATGAAGAAGAGAGGAAGGAACTGTTGTGTTTCTTCAGACAAGAATGAATATACATAAAGATATTCTAGGAGTGTAGCTGCTTTGATTCTTAATTCCAGTTCACCTTTATGACAAAGTATAGCTATTAATTTATCAAACTGCCCTTTAATGAGTAGCTAATTATGCACTTTAAAATTTTGGTTATGGATGACTAAAGGCTTTCCCTTTGACTTGAGAGCAAAGTAACAAGTTTCTTGAGGCTTTTTGTCTGAATCAACCTCCCAACTCACATTTCTCTATCAGCATATTATCATATTACTGAAGCTAGAAATTCTGTGAAGAGAGATGAAAAGAAAAGGTATTAAAAACTGGGGAGGAACTTTTGTACAGTGTCAGTCTCTAGGAGGGTTAAAAGAATAGCAAGACACAGAATGTCTTCTACTTGTTCAGAAGACAAGGAGATTGCCGCTATCACAAACAAAACATTTTATTTTGATAGCAGTGAAGTTAAGGTATTACATTTTGTAGAGTATAAAACACAGCAGATTACATGACACTTGCCTGCAAATCTGGAGCCTTAAGACCCCATACCTGCAACTGAACCTAAACCTGTTTTGACTTAGCAACGTATTTGAGCTTCACAGGAGATACAACTGCAACAAAAACATCAATCCTGTGAAAATGCAGGTCATGTTCATAGCAACCTATGTTTTCAGGTGAAAAATAAATTCATATAGGGAGTGAATGCAAAAAAATGAGGTGTCCCTTCTTTTTCAGAATCATCATCCTTTCAGGAGCAGCTCGTCAAGAATGTAGAATTAAAGCAACAGCTGTACCATTTTGGTAAAAATACATTGTTTTGAAGTGTCATGTGCACGTGTTCCCTAGACAATAAGTGTTTTGTATATGTCTAGCAAAGTGGAAGCTGTAGCACTTGCCAATCTCATACAAAACTCCTGAAACAGTAAGATATCAAAGACTGGCAAACTGCTTTTGACATTTGTAAACTCCCCAGACTGCCTGGTTGATGAGAGAGAAAGTGGGTTCCCTGGCAGGTTAAACAGCATCTTTCCTTTTTTTTCATTCATAGTGTATAATAAATACTAAGTAGTATTTAAATTTCTATGATTAAATAAAGCAATTGCATTGGAGCTGTGAAGAGCTCCCTTCTCCCCTCTAACTTAAGATTTCACCAGCTTTTAGACTTAGCTGGAGTAATTAAGTGTGCATTTATTTTCAAAAATGTTTTCTGTATGCGTTTTGTGACATTGCATACTGAATGCCTAACATAAACCACTGTCATTTAATAAAAACTGAATTCCTATTTGGTTTTAATAGGCTGCATTTATTTTAAAAAAAGAAAAAAACGAAAAGAATATATTTTGTATTTTATGTACTTATCTGCTAGTGGCATGCATTTCTACAAGTTACAAACTCCAGTCTTATTTCCTATGCCTCAGAATTCAGCCACGCCCACCAACAGTCCTAACAGTCTCCTACTGGTGGCGCTGAAGCACAGTGATGCCAACATACTTGGCATCACTAAAATTGGCACACTTAGATCCTTTCGAGTAGCACTGAAATAAAAAAAAGTTTCACCTTTACATCTTTAGCATTTAAGACTAGGTATTGTATGCCAGCAAGATGATTAACAGATATTTAAAGCAAACATTTTATATCCCTGATTTCTTACAGTATATCGGAACCAAGTCCTCTGCACTTTGTAGAACAGGACATTGACAGCACCACTTCATGTCACACTTCTTTCATTAGGGAAGTAACTTTCATGTCCTAGAAATGTACAATTACAACTAGAGGCACTTTTCAAAACACCTAAATTCTTCATGCTCATATTCCATGCTGGTGAGATCTAACATGGCATTATGAGGATACACACACATACCAATGAACCCTAACACTAATGTTGCTGTCTCATCAGTAACTTCATGAGCAATCCTCGCAACATACAGAAACAGTTGACTTGCTCTTATATTTCTGCTGGTTATTTGGATCATTTAAGGGATCAGCAATGCTTCATTTAGACAACACAGTCATCCAGGTATCACAGCTACCTCAGTTCTGTAGGCATCTTCTTTCTTGAAGTTGTTTTCATGAATCAGAAATTTAAAAATCCCTACAATTTATGTAATGATCTGGAAGCAGATGTTCAATTTGAAATACAAAGTGACATCTGACAGCACAAAATCAGAACAGTAACAGAGCAGAAACTATCAAAAAGCTACTGTGTTCCTCTTCCAAGTTCCACCCCCACACTTTCAATTTCATTCCCAAGGTTTCTTTTTAACACTTAACAATTAAAAATCCACCTTATTTTGTCAATTTTGCAACCATAAGCATTCTGAGAGGTAGTGTATCTTCTACCCAGGTGTTCGGAGATTTCATCATCTTCTCCCAAAGGGCAGTTTCATCTGAAGTAGAATCCATCCAGTCTACTGTAGTTCCATAGCTTTTGCCTAGAGAAATGTCAGTTTTAAGAGAAAAATTACTTAATATGCTGCAGAGTTAAGCACAGACAATCAAATTTGCCTGCTCTAAAATGGTTACTCCTCCTCAGGTAGCTGACCTACTGCTTTGGAGATCCAGTTCTATATTTTTACTCTTGAGCAATTTTGTAAAATACAATTAACAACAGTTTCATACAAATTTTGTCATCTTTATCCATATTTTTTCCTTTTTATCCTTGGTCCTTTTGTTACAATCCCAAGGAAAAAGATGTCAATTGCCCATACATCTGAGAAGGTTTAACAATAAAAGAGGGAACTGATTTTGTTCTGAAATGCAGCCTTGGGTACTCTAAAATTGAAATTGAGATTTACTATTCTAATTTGTAATTTAGGTTATTCTGGTGAACCAGGCAAGAAGTTAATTTGTGAAAAATAATTTTTACATTGTATTTCCTGAGAAGACTCCAAACACATCCTCCCCTCTGATCAGAGACCAGAATGAAAGGGACAAATAGAAGAATTGTATGTTTTTCCTGTTATTCTATCTGCACATCTTATATTGCCCTTATGATAAAACTTGTTTGCATTTATAATTTTTTCTATTCAGTATCTTCAAGTCTTATCTTGCATCCCTGATCTATCCTTTTATTTCCACCCTCTGCTGTCTTTACACTATTTTTTTGCATGACTAAGTTTGCAAGACATTATCAGATTTCAGGTGCAGGAATAGAATATTCTTGTATTTGAAACAGTACCAGGTACAATGTATGGCCAGAGAAAGGTTTATTTCCAATATTTCTCCTTGTCAATCATCCCAACCCTCCTGACACTACTATTATTTACATTTCAGGATCTGTTCTGAAGACCAGGTATGTTAATGAATGAAACTCTTCAAGAGAAAACAAAGACTGAAAGAGAAGAGAAGAAATGGAAAAGGGGAAAAAAAAAGGAAAGACTACTTTGTAAATTAAGTATTAATGTGGTGATCGTCCAGTACCTGTTCCAAGGCCTATCCGGAGGCCTCCCAGAAAGTGGTTTGCTAGTTTGTTGTGATCCCACACTGTGAGTTCTATGCAGGCTTCTTTTAAATCTCCTGGTCTAAAGCCATCATAGACCATGGTGTGGTTGAATACTGGGTTTGTAGTTTTTGCAACTGTCCTTGTTTTCTGGCGACTTTTTCTGCTGGTGTCTGGAAGAATGGTACTTCAGAGAGAAAAAAGCACTGTCAGTTTGCACTTGCACAGCACAGTCTGCATTAAACATACTGAAAAGGCAAAAGCTGCTGATTAACACTGTGCTTTGTATGTTGACATATGACTGAAGATAAAGTTCTTTACAGAGATGGAGGGAAGGGTCATGGTCTCAGTCCCTTACAGGAAATACTGGCAGAAGGTATCCACCCTTGTGCTTCAGAGGGTGGAAGGGCAAGTCAGGTGGGGAAGAGGCACAAGAGAGTTTATTTGCTGTGTTAAATCACTGATGATGCTGAAACATTTTGCTGCTGCCAGAGATTTCCCCAACCATCTTGTTATTCTTGTCTCTTCACATTTTTAGTCTGTATATGGAAAGGAAGGGGGAAGATATACAACTATGTATTCACACTATTCAAAAATTTCATGCTTCTGACTCCGCCCAAAATTTGTTAAACTAAACCATATCCTTGCACAAACATGCTTTGCTTAAATGTGAATAAAAGCCAGAATAGTTTGACTAGTCCTCCCATCAAGTGACTGAGAGACAAAACCAAAGAGTAGTAATGACATAGGAAGCTCTCCCAGTAAGTTTTACTTGGAGGTACACACTTAGCATCTGGAAGTTGCTAAGGAGAATAAAGGAGAATCAGGAAAAAAAAGCAGTGTTCTTTTAATCTGAATGTAGAAAAAGAAGATACTATTAGAAAGCACAATGGTAGCGTTGTTAGGCTACCATGTTTGATGATTTCAACCACAATTCTTACCACTTAATAAAAGAGTTGAGCCTGTTGCCTCTCAGAAGAGGGAGGTTATGGCATTCCTTCACCCAGATGTGGACCTCACCAGTAGATGAAGTCTTCTTTCCTGTAAAAATAAAACAAAGTATCTGCTTAAGCAGATGCCTTTTAAAGGTATTTTCCCTGATGCAGCAGTTCTTGCCCATTTGTAAAGGTGATATTCAGCCTAGACTTGTTATCTCACATCTTAATTCAACATTGCTCTCTGGACTCGGGAAGCTGAGAACTTCATCCCATCAAAGTACTGCAAGATCACATCATGTCTGCATTCCTACAATGACTTTTCTTCTGTTACAACTAAGCGAGCACGTGCTACTGGTCTTCTCTTCCCAAGACTCCTAGATAAACACATCAGCTTGTCATCAGCCTATGTGATGCTAGCATTTATTGTTGCTTGTACTTTCAAATAAGCTCCTTTATGCTTTTAATATATTTGATTCTTACTGACTGACTGTCTGGACTAAAGACCTGACCTGACTCTCAGATTGGTCCATTATCTGTTGCCAGACAAGATTAAACCAAACTGATCAGACTGCTATAAATTTCTGCATTCTAAATACTTGCTTGTTCTTCCTACATCTAGTGTTGCTTGAAATTCAGTGTGTTGCCATTGTTTATTTAGTACATCACAGCACCTGCCTGATGATTTATAACCTCTAAAATTACTGAGAAAACAGAATTTTGTTACACAGGCAGATTGAATTACAAATCTTACATTATAACAATTAGATAATTTCTTCATCAATAACATTAAAAAAACCAAAATATCTCAAAATGGTCTTTGGGGTTCTCAAATGCATTCATAACCAGGGTGACTTAATCCTCTAGGAAGAAAACAGAAAATCTACTTCTGTGTTGAAAGAAGATGTCTGAAGGCATGACATGACAAACATTAAACAAGGGCTTTTTTAAAATTAAAAAAAAAAAAAAAGGACAAAATCACCAAAGACTTGACAAACCCAAGCAAAGCAGAAATGCTTACCTCCAACTGGATGTGGGACATACTGGAGGGCTAGTTTCATCTCCCCTCTGTTTTCTGGATTAAGAGTTATTGCTGAAGTCTGAAATGAAAAAAAAAATTAAACCAAACATCTGATATTAAAATGATGCTCCACTTGCTCCATATTCTCAGAAGGTTTACTCCACATTTGGTTAACAAGTCCCTTCAGATTTCTGTTGCAGCAACACGACATAATGAAAAATTCTTTGAAATTCCTACTCCTTAGACTGTGACAAAGTTTTTCCTACTGTAATAGCTAGCTGGACTAGAGACATCTCAGAACTGTTTTTCAGTTTACAAGTGTATAAGTATTCATGATTATTATCAGCACAACCCACAGAACACACAAGATCAAGCCTAAATAATGATTTGGTTTTGCACTTACACAGTAGAAAATGCAAAACAGTCAACCTACCCTTGGCTTGAGAGGACACCAGTTGATCTGCTTATTGGATGGATCATTCCAGTCCCAAGCTCCTAAATCCAACTCCACTTCACCAAGGAAGCTATTTCTCCCAAAGGTATCATTGTGCCAGACAGAGATATTGAGGCTTTGATTCTTTAGGAGATCCTTTTCAATTTTATACTGCCAGGAAGAAGTAAGAAAAAAAATTAAAACAAGCTGAATTTTCACTGAGGCTGTGTCAGAACATGATAAGGTTAGAAAAAATGTGTTTGGGATTATACATCCATAACTGCCTACTTCTGCATTTCAGAAAGCAAACAAACCACAATAAAACCCAACTGTTTACTTCCTTCTCTCTTTTGAGTGCAATCTATACCTGTGCCCAAAAGCTGAGGTTCCTCACACATCAGACATACAGTATATTATGTCATATCTAGTAATAGTTGGATAAATACCCGCAATATTTCATTGTAGACTGGATTAAAAGTTTTCTTTTTGACAGAGGTCTTCCGTTTGCCCAGTCTGTATTTCTCTGGAAGCAGATAGGTCTTCACATACCTAAAATTTAGAGTTGTTAGAACAGTTAAAAAAAAACAAAAACCAGAAAAAGCCAGACTCTCCAACTTCATCTACCAAAACACACAAGTATTTGCTTACAAAGTAAAAGAAATTCACTTAAGTAGACATTATGTTATTCAGTTTGTATATTTAAGAATTAGAACAGTGGTGGTTATGTATAACATCATCATTTTTTTAATAATATCCTTCTCAAGGGGAAAATCTGTTGAAATGTCTCCTCAGCACATGAAAATACAGTGTATATAAGTGTAGAATGCCCAAATATCATATTTATAGGTACTAATCCTACTGAAAACATCAACGCAGGATTTACAATCTGAAAAGTAGCCTTTTAAAAGAGAATTTAGTATTCTTAAAGGTTTGAATTTCCTGTGTTAATATATATACACCAATTTATAATGGCAATTCTATATTCAATCAGATTTTTTTAAAAAATCACAAAGCACATTATGGCCTCTTTATCTATTTCTTGGGTGGTTTACTCCAGCAGGTTAGAGACATTGGAAAACCCCAGCAGTTTTCATTTCTACATTAAAAGAAAAACTTCCATTAGAAAAGAAATACATTATTTGTACTTACGGGTCTGAACGCTGTCGCTTAACATCTGCTACTGCCAGGTCTTTACACTGACAAATAAAGATGTGAAGCTCATTCAGCTGTTCCACATAATCAATGGCAAACTGAATGTTCCCTTTCACATCAACATTGCCAAAGTCTGCACTATAGATGCTCATCAGGCTGCCGCTCACCTGCAGCGTACGAGAGGAGAAATATTTTCCAGACGTTGCATTTCACCAGATACTTCAAGATCAGGGTAGAAGCTGTGCTCAGGATTCAGACAGTAAAGAAATCAACTGTGTCTCTTTAGATGTAAGAATAAAATGTAATGGACACTATTATACAAGATTCTCAGCTAGCAGATTAATGAAAGAAAGATATTTGGAAATCAAAGGTGTTAGGCCAGGATTCTTACAAAAAAATGGAATGGGTTTACTGCATTGAGTTATAAGAAATTAAATTATAGGATGCTGTAGATCTGGAGATTGCCTGTGCTCAGATCCTTGAAATATTACTTCTAAATCTCCTCAGCTGATCTTCCTTGCAGAAAGCAGAGCCTAAGAGTTTAGGACAACAGACCATCTTAAAATACTAACAAAAAGATTAATAGATAAAGTCTATATGGCTGAATTATGTACCTAAATATGTAACTAAATTAAAGACTGAAAATTAAATACTACAGAGAAGAAGAAAGATGTGTGTATATATATATATTTTATCTCAACACCCTTCCCCAAAATTCTGTTTTTCTTACTCAAAATCCACATAAACCAATGACTTTTGGTTAGCTAGTTGACTGACTCAACTACATGTCTGATATCCCAATATCTCCTGCTTTCACTTATCTCCCTCCCCTTTCTCCTTTTCTAAATATTTGTTCTATATGAACTGTTCTTCATTTTCAACTACAAATGTAAGCTCTCAGGATAAAATCCATCTCTTTGTTCAGAGCCCTGAACCAGCTCCAATATATTACTAGAAAAAAAAATTGAAATCTACTTTATTTTACTTTGCTTGCTTCAGGCAATTCCATGCAAGGTATTATGTTATGTTCATATAACAGAGATGGAAAGGAGACAGAGATGGCAAGGGAAGAAAGATAAGAGGAATGAGAAGACAGCCAAAACAATATTGGAGAAATTAGCAAAAGCAAAGTGCCATTAAAATAATGCTTTGGTTTACATACAGAGGATAAGGAGGCCATGCCAGAAGAGCTGCTAAGATTGGTTAGAGAGCTGGGACTCTTCTTGATTCTGCCAAAGGAATAACTGCTTTCTGATGCTGTATCTGTCTCTCTGTCATCACTCTACAAAAACATCACAGAAAGAAAGTCTGTGTACATTCTTTATAGTCACAAGGAAAATTAAAAAAAAAAAAAAAACAAAACCAAACAAACAATTTTAATGAAGATTGGGACTCAGTGGCAGTCTGATTTTAAATCCCCTTGTAGTGCGACATGAATAATATTTCTTGAATTAGGATATGCATTTAAAGTTGAAAGGGAGTTTTTCTGATGAACAGCCTACACTGATAATTTTTTTAAGCAGCAATGCAACTAGATTTGGGGGTAGGTTTGTATGTTTGTTTGTATGTCTGTTTTAAATCTCAAATAGCAATGAAAAACTACAAAGTTAAGTTTATTGGGACAATTAAACTCAACTTCTGTGTCACTGTCTCATGCATAACCTATGCAATTGATAATGCTCAGTTCTTTTGCCAGTCCTTTCTGTTATATAGTAAATGCTGTCAGTTCTGTGCCTCTGTCTTAAGGGCACCTGGCTGGAAGGTAACATTCACAGAACAGCACTGGATACAGCAAATGGTTTGTGACAAGTCTTTCTTGGAAGAGGGCAAGTATGGCTTTGCTTTTCCATGGGGGAATTACAGCTTTTGTTTCCTTGGTCATTAACAGGTTAGGTACTCACAACCCCATTTATCTCAATGCTATCTCTGCACTAAAGAACTGATTCCCTTCCCACATGTGCCTTCCTATGCAAGGTGTTATGGACAACTTCATCCTCCTCTTGTATTCCACCCAGGAACAATTTACAAGGTCTCCCCGCTCCTACAAATAGTTTTGAATTGATGTCATAGATCTTCTAGTAACAGATACAAGATTAGTAAACAACAATTTCCACACACATTAAGAAAATAGTTATTTATATAAATAAACATTTAGCATATAAAGACTTTTTCAAACTGCTTATAAAATCTGGTTATGTCTATACTGTTAAGTAAAAGCAGAGCAGGATGGTTCCTCAGTTCAGAGGTCAATGGTAAGGACTGAGTAACGTCCAGCCTAACTACAGCAAGGCTTCTTGAGAGAAAATTGCTTTGGAGAGTGCTATTTGGGACTGCACAAAATAAATCCAGAGAGTGAAGTAACAGTTAAGCAGTGTGAATAATCAGTCTGGTTACACGGACTCTTAGAAAGACACAAAAATCCTAAGACCTCCTACAGGGAAAGGATATATAGTGATTTGACATGGGGTGATTTGTTTTAAACTAACTGATGATAGGTTCAGGTAAGATACTAGGATGAAAATTTTCACTGTAAGGGTGGTGAAGCACTGGCACAGGTTGCCCAGAGAAGTCGTGACTGTTCCATCCCTGGAAGTGTTCAAGGCCAGGTGGGATGGGGCCCTGAGCAACCTGGTCTAGTGGAAGGTGTCCCTGCCCATGGCAGGGGTGTTGGAACTGCATGGTCTTTGAAGGTCCCTTCCAAACCAAACCATTCTGAGATTCTGTGCTAGAGAAGCACAGATATCATAGGTCAGACAGTACAAACTGATTGCCACTTTCAAACTTCAGTGTCATTTTAGGAGATTTGAATATTGCCTCAGAGCTTATTCCAAGATTCACACCATGATGATGATCACAACAATAATCAGGCATGGCATGTTGGGAATTTTGAAATTTTATTGCCCAGGGTTAATGGTCAGGTACCTGAAACTATAACATTTCAGAGATGGAGCTTACCTCTTCCTGTAAGAATGAAGGTACCGACTTGCTCAGTCCTTTGAGTTTTTCAGGATTGGAAGACAGTTTATCAGGCTGTGAAGTCACTGTGGAAACTGAAATGCAGTAAATCAAAAGTCTTCAAAAACATGTCTGTACATCAGAACAGTGAGATTTGGTAACAGGACACAGTTAGAAACAAACCACTTTGGATGAAATACATGCACATGCACAACCAGCTCGGACACAAGGGTGTTTTTTTCTCCCACAGGAATCAGAGAAGCTATCATTAGGAAGAATAATCTACTTTGGCATCCTCCATAACAGTCACCAACAAACTGACAGGACCAGAAATGTTGCTTGACATGAGGTAGCCTGGGTGCTAGAAGCAAATTATGATCAAAAGTGATGAAGAAAACATTGCAGATTACCTTCTAGATCTTCTTCCTAGAACAAGAATAAGCCCACTTGTGCACTAACAATATCATCACTGACATTAGAATCATCGTGAGATTCTTAGTAAGAAGTTAGCTTACAAGCCAAACTCTGTTCTTTTATTTACTCAGTCTATTTAACTGCAATAGGCAAGTTGGTGTAAATCAAGCAAATTCTAGACCTGACCAAGGAAGTTGAAAGTATTCCTACCTAATTATAAGATGCCTATCTTATTAATGATGCACTTTTTCTGCACTCTGTCTCTTCCGTATTTGCATACCTCTACTGCAGTTCACTTCTGTGCTCTTTCACTGTACAAAACTTAATTGCACAAGCTAGGCTTGCAAAAATCCAGTTTGCAGTGAGCTCATGATTCTCAGAATTTTTCATGTTTTAGCCCCACTTATATTTAATGATACATAAAGATGAAGTGGATACACATTGTGAGATGCATCAATATCACGTGACACAAAATTATTTGACAACAAACAGCCAGCTACAGGAGCGCGTATTTATTGCAAAAAATTAAACACTGCATGCAAAGGGATTGTTTGCAAGGTGAGTGAGACTTTTGCAAAGCTTTTGATGTCAAAACTCAACTAGTGCTCAAGAGATCAGTTATTGTCAGTATGCAATTAGATGCAGTTTCTGCGAGTATCTGGTCCAGATGTGTAACTTGTTAGCTGTTAAACAAAAAAGTATTGTTAATTTATTAGTTCAGATATCAGAGGAAAAGTCTCTCCAGTATCTGCTGGAAGAATTCTATTACTCACTTCCTGCTGCATTTTCAGTCCTCTCTTGATGCTGATCAGGTTTCGGACCTGCTCAGTGCAGTATTAACAGTCATTCAGCAGCACAGTTTTGCAAGGTTATAAATAGCATCAATATACTTTATATGTGGGATTTTTTCTGTCTTTTTAGGGTCTTTGGTTTTGTTTTTTACATCCCCAGACCCCATGAACTTTGTGGGGTTTTTTCCCTTCCAGTAGTTAGTAGTGGTTTAGGTATTAGGCCTGTATGGGCATTAGGTCTGTTTGATTTTGGTGCATCATGGAGCTTTTCTGTTTATGCAAACATAAATTCAGAACTAGAGATATGGCTCAGTGGTGAACTTGCCCACGCTGGGTTAACAGTTGGATTTGATGATCCTAAAGGTTTTCTCTAACCTAAAAATTCTGTGATTCTGTTTCTGCATTTTCCTGTTCTCCTTTGAGGAGCTGGATCATGACAAAATATGAGTGTAATATAAGTGTACCAGCTAAAAAAAAAAAATCAGTCTTTTCACTGTTCCAAAAGAACAGTCTTTTCAAGATAACTTGCCTTATTCTGCTTGTACAGCTATCAATTTGGCCATGTGTCATTTTTCAGAACTTCAATCTTAATAAATTTAACTCAGATTCCCCCTGCTCTTTTCAGGTTAGTCTCTACACATTCATACTGCATGTCAAACACGCTTTCAGTAGGGGTCTCCACTTGAAAGCAGAGAGCAGGATGGAGCTTAAGTCTTTTTACTTTACTGGGTGTTGTAGGTATCCTGGTACGCTATGATTGTCCTATTGATACTGTGGGCCACTGGCATGCAAAATGAAATGAAAACCACGAAATAAAAGCTGTAACTGCACACAAGTGTTCTTTTAAAATTGCAGTGCTCCAATGCAGCAAATAAAGAATTGTGTGCTATATTCCACCATATTCAATATTATTTGATGGTTTTCAATTCTGTTTATTTTGACAAGTTCTTGAAGCAAGTTTATTTTTCATCTTTCTTAGTCTCAGAATTTCTAAAGGTATACACAAAAATTTAACAGTAAAGCATCTGTAATATTTTAATGGACTGATGATATCATTAGTAGCTGATCTAGAAGTTCATCTTTTGCTTAGAATAATGCTACTTTATAGGACTAAGGCAGGGATCTTAACAGAGGTTCCTTTCCAGTTGAGGTATTCTGAAGGATGTCGTGCACAGGCAAAAGTCATCTTGCATCTTACAATGCAACAGATAAACAGACAAATTCAATGTTGACTGAGGCCAATTTCTTTCATGAAGCTTTGAACACCAGCTCACCTATGATTTCAGTAACTCATAGGCTGAATGACTGAAGGCCAAAAGGATACACTGATAAGTGGCAGTTTCTACAGATACAGGAGGACATAAATAGATTCCTTAAGAACAAACACCACAAAAGAATTCCACAAAAGCTTTCCAGCCATGCTGAGGTTAACCAAATCTAAAACTAATATAGTTCTTGGTTTAAAAAAAAAAAAATCTTCACTAGCAAACAGAGGCCACTGAAAAAGCAACAAACTTCCATGCAGACACAAATGATATTTACCATCTTCAGCACTAAGAACTAATTCTTCCTTTGGTTTATTTACTTTTTCTTTATCTGTGCAGGAAAAAATAACAGTTAGAAACTTCGTTATTCACTATAAAATGGATGGCAGTGATAATCACAGAGTTAAGAGTGATGAGGACCAAAACCACAAACAAACCAGCAGAGCCATGGAAATGGTTAAATTCAAGAAATGCTTTTACTTCACACATTACCTCAAAACCTACATCCAAGCAGGGGTCTCATGGTGACACAGTTTCTATCAGCATGTTGTTGCAACAAAAATGTTAGTGCACACCTGAAACCTAGGAACTGGTTAGAAGCAAGCAGTAGCATAAGTAGTATTAGAAGAACAACTTGCCAATATCTCTCAAAATCTACATCTCCATGCTTCAGTTTACAAATATAAGTTCAGCCTGTGTCTTCCCAAGTAGACATGAGATAAGCATGAAAACACTCAGGGGCAGGGTGAAGTGAGACAGGAATAATAATTCAAAAAACCACAAGAAATCCAAGAAGGCTAATGAGGGAAGCTGGGAATTCATTTTAAGTATAATATTATCTCACTGTATTCTCTTAAAATGAGTTTGGTATATTTACTGCTGGAATACACAGGTGAACCATTGCTAAACTGAGTTTTTCATGCTTTCACTGTCTATTAATTTGACCAAGCCAACACCTAGGAGGCAATGACAGTCATTGCTCATTACTGTTTAGGGTAATTACCAATACTTTTACAACTGAAAAACTATCCAGGTAACAGTTAATCACTGATCAGCACAGTGCATTCCTGGAAGATATCTGCTTCACACACCAGCCTTGTTCCAAAATTAACACCAAGAACTGAAAATGAAACCATATGAGAAAATGATCTGGTTTCAAAGTACAACCTCTCTTATTGAGAAACAAAGACAAAGCCATGACTTGTGTGGAAGACCAGCATGAACACATTTAAGCCAAACTGGGGGTCATGGGAGACACACACAAGCTTTGTGCTCACTTGAGGTGGCTGATGGAATGTCCTCTAGACTTTTGGAAGGCTTTTTCCTATCTGCACTCCTTTTCAAAGCCATCAAAACAGGGTTTAATTCTTCTTCAGAACCTGTTACGAGACAAAACACATGAACACTGCACACACAGACAGGCCACTTTAAGCAAGTCAATGAAGAACCAACCACAGGTTTCTCATGAGAATCTATTTTGACTGTTAGCAAAAACAGCAAACATTCCATGAAAATACAAGATTAATCCAAAAGAAAATAAATGTCTAATTTTAAGTGTCCATTTGATCTCTCTAAATACCCTCAGTCAGCAGCACTCAGACAAGTTTTTTGATTTGTCCTGTGTAGGTATAGGTGTGTCTTTACTGACTAATAACAGTGTTTGGGGTAGTGATTGCACTTAACTGGTTCAGATTAATGTAGGATAAAATCAGATTGTAGCCACTTTGTAACCATCTTTTTATGAATCAGCACAAAAGAAAATTTTAGTTTTTTCCCTTTGTGCAAATTTGTAGTTATATTGTTTCCAGAGTGAAAGTAATTTTGTTTCAATACTTGAGTAACCAAAAAACCCAACAAAACCAAAACCAAACAAAACCAAATGACCAAAAACAAACAAAAAAACAAACATCGACACTCCCCCCCCCACAAAAAACCAAACCAAACCAAAAACAACAAAACCACAAAAAACGAGCTGTGGATGTATTCAGAACCCTGAAGTTACACAATTGTCTCCAAAAATAGAATCAAGACAGACCTAGCTCCTTCAGAAATCTCTAAGACTTTATTTCTTCCTTATCTCACTTTCCTTCCCCTCCACCAACCAATCACGCCTTACAGTGTTGCTATCTGTAATTATGGGTGAAACCAAATTGTGTTTGATTTTTCCTCACTTATCTTGAGTTTTCACAGACTGTCTTTGAAAACTGACTTTCAGAAAAGGCTCAGATGTAAGTTGGCAGGCCCTGGGTACTTCATATACTTCTCAGATTCTCCAGGTGAAGAAAATATTCCCAGTTTCTCAGGATGAGACTAAAAAGGTTAAATTATCTCCTCTACCTTAAGCTCTTTGATGACTATCATACACTATACATTGACTAGATCTGCCCCTCAACCAAATAATGTGAATCCTAGTAAAGAGACCTCTTCATTTATATGGCCATTTTTCAGTGCAACAGGTAGCAATGCTAAATGAAATAGCAGAGAGTATTGGTATTATTCTTATATCTAGATATTCCACTTACAAGTATTTATCTTTGGAGACTAGCCAAAGAATGACTATACTAAAGAATGAACTCAGTCAGCCACTGATATTTTTTTTCGTCTTTTAATCCAATGTACTTGAAAGGATTACTAGATTGAGTATTACAAATTTATTAACTCAGAGGCAATCACTTGGGGTAAGAAAAGGGTAAATAACAAAGACTGAATTGATTCGTGCTGCTAAACTATCCCTACCAAAAAAGCTTACCCAAATGTTGTATGTGTCTATTAAACACTTTCCAATCAAACAACTGCCTTAGTTCTTCCCGCCTTTCCCAAGCAAATATCCAAAATCATTCAATTAAGAAAGTATTACACAGACTTTCCATTAAAATATTTCAAGCTGAATACAAAAAAAATTGTAGCCATGTTTAACAACTCAACACCATGAATTTTAGAAATCAGATAGCTCACGAGTTGAACTTTTGGTTCCAGAGTGGGAATCAGAGTTTTCATCTGAAAACTTGTATCCCAAATTTAAGTTGTTGCCTTCCTCTTCATTGTTATCCTTGTGCTGAGACATTAGGCAGAACTGAGCTTCTTCTGGCTGGGGGGAGTTGCTCTCATCTTTAAGTGGTGTGCTTGTTCTTCTGAAATTCACCAATGCTTGCAATTCTGAATTCTGTTCAGAGGTCTCCAAGAATGTGCTTTCATTCCTCCCTTTTTCATTTATCTCAAATGGTTTGATTGCAACCATATTGGTCTTGCCTTCCAAGGAAGGAAGATCAACTGGAACCACGATTCTCTCTCCTATTTTGTAAATAGCTCCATTTCTTTTAACACCAGAAGCTTTAGTTTCACTTACTGTAAGATCATTAACTGAGGCTTTAACTGGAACTCCCCCTTTGAGAACTATCTTCATTTGTCTATCATAGCTACTTAGAGCATTGTATGGCTGTGACCTTGTCATGAATAGAGTTTCTTTTTCTGAGGCAAGTGTATGATCTTCAAATTTTTCTTGCTGATATAAATCTTTGGATATTGGACACGAAACTGCAGATGCTTCTTGAAGAAGATTTTCTAAAGAGCGACTGAATTCACCAAATTTTGCCATATTTGAAACAGAAGTTTTTTCTATTGTTTCTTGTGTTTCTTTAGGGTAATCTCTGTCTTGTTGATGTGGAACATGTATACCTACACTAGTCTGTATTTTACCATGCATCTTCTTGTCCATATTTTCCAGCACAGAAGCTGGTGTTTCAGAGACCTCTTTTGGTAGATTCTGAAAATTAACATCAGACCCTCTATATTCAGTGTTGGACAGGGCAGATCTTTCTGTGGTCTCACCAATTCCCTGCAGCAGCTCTCCATCATGCTCATAGGCTATGCTCACAGCTTTCACCTCAGCAGTCCCCTGTACTGTGCTGTCAGCATGTTTGGGCTCAGGATGGGGTGTTTCAGAGGCCTCCTTCAGCAGCCTCTCTAAAGCAGAATTCAAACCACTGGCCTTGGATGGGCCAACAGACTTTTCTACGGTCTCACTGATTTCCTGGGGTGCCTCTCCATCACGCTTATAGGTTGTGCTTTTAGCTTCCACCTCCAGAGTTCTCTGTACTGTGCTCTCAGCACATTTTGGTTTAGGAGGAAGTGTTTCAGACACCTCCTTCAGCAGCTTCTCTAAAACAGAACTCAAGCCACTGTCTGAAGATGGGGCAACAGACTTTTCTATTATCTCATGGATTTCCTGCGGCAGCGCCCCATCGCACTTGTAAGTCATGCTTTTAACTTGCACCCCAGCAGTCCTTTGTACTGTGCTGTCAGCACGTTTGGGTTTAGGAGGTGGTGCTTCAGAGGCTTCCTTTAGCAGCCTCTCTAAAGCAGAACTCAAACCGCTGGCCTTGGATGGGGCAACAGACCTTTCTACAATCTCACTGATTTCCTGCAGCACCTCTCCACCATGCTTGTAAGTCATGCCTCTAGCTTCCACCTCAACAGCTCTCTGTGCTGTGCTGTCAGCATGTTTGGGTTCAGGAGGGGATGTTTCAGAGGCCTCCTTCAGCAGCTTCTCTAAAGCAGAACTCAAGCCATTGTCTGAAGATGGGGCAACAGACCTTTCTACAGTCTCACTGATTTCTTGCGGCACCTCTCCACCATGTTCATACCTTTTAACTTGCTCCTCAGCAGTCCCCCATGCTATGCTGTCAGCACGTTTGGGTTTAGGAGGTGGTGTTTCAGAGGCTTCCTTCAGCAGCTTCTCTAGGGCAGAACTCAAGCCATTGACCTTGGATCCAGCTACAGACTTCTCTATGGTCTCACAAACCTCTTCAGGCTGGGCTGTAGCTTCTTGATGTGCTGGTTCTACACTGCAGTTAGTCTGTGATATACTATTTGGGTCATCATATGTTTTCATTCTCACCCTTCTATATTCAGAAGGTTGAGATACAAGGGTTTCTTTCAGAAGGTTCTGCAAATCACCTTGAGGCCTCTGAGAGCCCTCAAGAGTATCATCCTTGTCTGCTGCCTGATTTTGTAGATGCAAAGGTTCAAATTCTCTAAACAGTTTTCTGAGGATTTTTTTGTTCTCATGCTTATCTGTTGATGACACATTCACTTGTCCTGTACTTTTGCCTATTACTTCTCCTTGATCAGCAGGAGAAATACCATGACTGTCTTCCCCTGTTCTCACAAAAACCTTGCACTGATTTGACTGAAAAGGTGTCCCTTTAAAAATGTTTTCTTTTAGGTTTAAGCTACATGACATCTCAGAGACTTCCTTTTCTAACTTCTTTAGACATGATTTAAATACATCAAGCTCACCTTTAGGTAGAACAACTTTATCCACTGTCTCTGCAACTTCCTCTTTATCCAAAGGAGTAGTCTTGATCTCCCCTTTTTCTATAGATAAATATGGTTTATCACCTACTACTGTCTCCTTTAAAGCATCTTTATCACCAGGTGACTGGAGCTGCAAGGATACATGATGATCTTTTGATGAAACAATGCTTTTTTCTGTACATTCTCTAACTTCATGCTCTGGAAGACCCATCTTTTCCTGCGATTTTGAGATAACTGGTTGTCTGTCCAGCTGAACAGAGTCTGTATTTTGTGTGTGTGTTACATTCAGACCTTTTAGGATAGGAGCTCCTGGAGACTTTTTGCACACCACAGAATCTAATTCCTGTGTTTTTTCTCTCTCAGATGTTTGGGATTGTTGCAGAATTAACTCTTGCTTGCTCACATTGTCTCTGCCTTTTTTATCTTCCTTTGATTTTTTTTCATAGGCTATTGATCTAGTGCTATTTGGCAAAGAATCATCTTCCCTGTCAATGCTACTCTGAAATCTAACTCCAGTATCCCAGAAGTTTCTCAGACTCTGGAAGTGTGAACGGTCTGAAATTTGATTCTTGGACTTTTCATTCATTTTTTCTTTTGAAGACATAATCTGGAAGCTGGGCTTCTGTTGGGAAGAAGCTGTGACTTTTCCTTTAACAGTTTCCTTCTCATCTTTGTCTTTGCTTTTTGAGGAATCTGAAGTGACACCAGCTCTGGGATGCAAGTTACTGGCTTTTGGGAGTTCTGTACATTCACAAACTTCATCAGATGGAAGTGTTCCTTCTGGCTTTCCAAATGCATGGCCTGGTCCAGATTCAAAAGAGTGGTGATTTTTGTTTCTCAAAGCCTGGCTTGCACAACTTAGTTCAGGACTTCTTAATGTATTCTTGCTCTGATCATGCAATGCCTTAGGTAGATACACTGCAGATCGTTTTAGTTTGTCACTCTCTCCAAGACCTGTCAATGCATGGCCACCTGATGCATCAGCATTGATACTAACTTCTTTCTCTCCATGACTGAGGATAGTTTTATCCCTTTCCCAGAATGCCCTGATCTCCCTTATTCTTCTTCTTTCTTGTATTGCCTTGTCCGATTCACATTTCTGAACTGGTAGCTTGTGCTCTTGATGTTCCAAGAGATTTGATTTTTTATTTTGTTGATTGATTTCTTGTCTGTGTTCTTTTTCTTCAACTCTTGTACAATCAAATTCGGTTTGCAATTTATCATTTTGCTTCTCATTTGCTTCCCCCATCTTAGGTCTCACCTTCTCCTTTATCAGCTGCATGTTTTCTGAAGTAAATGATGTAGATGAAATACTGTTCTGCTGTTTAATCTTTCCAAGTGGTCTCTCTTCTGTATCTTCTGCTTTTCCATGGATGCTAGGCCCACTGTTCTCTGTAGGAAGAAATGATGTTCTGCTTGACAAGTCCACTTCCTCTCCTGGCTCCCTGCCTTGGGATTTCATTGATACAAGTTCCCCATCTTCAGTACTAGAACTTCTTTTAAACCAGTCTAAAACTTTTGATACAGATTCATCGTCCACTTTCGTGAGTTCATCAGCATGTTTGCCAGGCTTGAAAGTGGTTTTAGGATCTCTCTCCTCAACAAGATCAGGCTTACCTTGTTGAACACTTGCAGAATTGGTACTGGACACCTCAGGTGCTTCTGTTTTAGCAGAAAGTTGATGTCCATCTACAATGTAAACAAACTTATCAGAGTAATGAATCAGACACATGACTAAAAATGTTTGGTCTATCTAGAAAAGTCTCAGAATTTTTTTTAACTGTTAGTGGAGAAAAAGAGTTCTCTGTCCTCGTGATTTTGGAAAGAACTATACCATGGGCAATAGGGTGAAGAAAATTCCTGCTCTGAGACATCCTACTCAAATCATTGCTTTTGAGAGTGTAAACCTGGAAGATGACTTAAAACCATTCATAAAGGTAATGCCTACACTGAAGAGAAACTGGGCAGGACACACACACAGGATGACAATCCAGCATATTTGTGTTCAGTCCCATAAAAAAATCCCTAAGTTGCAACCAAATTACTACCAAGGACAACTGACAGCACTACATTAAAATACCACTCATAAAAGAGGTGCCTATACTGGCTCTGATAAAATTACCAATAGAAGATCATAAAAGTACAAAAAAATGATGATTTAATTCTGCAGTAGCACATTCCTACTACTTCTGTTTCCTAGTTGTTAATTGTTAGATAACAAGTGATCCACATTAGTGAATATGTATTATATCCTATCTCATTCCATTCTTCACTCCTACTGGTCTCTTACCAATACAGTTTTTGTGTGACTTTGATTCATGGCTCAAGGTCTGGTTGAATTTATTTTCACGTGTCTCATCAACACTCTGTTCGTTATTTCTGTTTGACAGGATATTGCTGGAGGTCTTCTGTGGAGTTTCAAGTTTCTTGAGAGTAACTGTATTTGTCTGGAAGCTTCCACTAACTGGGAAGGCTGATCTGTTACTGTCGCAAGGGTTGGATGCAGATGTGTCTTCTTCTAAGTTATCTGCTGTTTTCATTTGTAAAGTTGATGAATAGGTTCCCAAAGGCTTTGCAGCAGAAATTTGCTTATCCCCAGGTGAATCTGATTGAACAGCATAATTTCCACTATTCTTTTTCTTGTCAGGTTTTAACAAATCATGCTCTCCTCTTTCTTTATCAGGGTGTAGCTGTGGGCTTTGCACAGGTTTTCCTTTACCTGAGCTAGATGAGAACCTCACTTGTTTCAGTTTTTCCAGTGAATTTTGACTGAAGTCTTCTGCATCTTCCATAAGAGAGTTCTTCTCACCTTCTCCTTCAAAAATAGTTGCAGTAGAAAGACCATTCTTTTTCTGCACATCTAACATCTGACTGACACGAACTTCTGAGTCAGTGGAACTTGAGCTTGAGCTGCGCTTCAGAATGCCCCTGGGTGGGGTACCAATGCCATTGATCCTCTCGGTCTGCTTGGTTGGTTTGGGAACAAAGTCTTCCCTTTGTGATACAGAATCTGCTGCTTTGTGAATTAGTTTCCTAGCCTTTGGGACAGGACGCTTAACTGGTTCCTTCCATGATTCATCAGTAAGTTCGACAGAAGGCTTCTTAGGTTTCTCTGTTTCATCATTTCCTAAGTTTGATTTAGGTGGGCTGTCTTCTGAGAGTGACCAAACTTCTGTAAGACATAGAAGAACTCATGAGTTTATGTGACATTTGCCAGCATAAACAGAACTACATGATAGTGAATGCAGTGATTATACTGGTTTATTAAAAACAATTGCAGCAAAAACAAGGCCAGAAATTTTACATAGGTGTTGATTTTATTTTTATGTAACAGAAATTTTTAGGAAATTAAAAGCTGGCAGTTACTTCTTATTTTAGAAACATTAACTGTTTGATGATACCAAAGACAGCACACCATATTTTTTATCAGCATTATTCTTGCAAGGGACAAAGTATGTATGGAAGGGCAACTTTTGAATACACATACACCTCTTCAGGGTCAGAACATAAACAGCAAGCTACAGAAATGGAAACTGGCTATTTCCACAGTCATATGGAACAAGGCAAATGCAGAAGTAATCTCCTGGCAGGGAGATGAAGGGTTTTCTATTCCTACTATGCAAATCTTTGCTTTTCTTGTTAACATGCTTCACAACAGAGACAGGAGAGTAATATCTACATATGACTCTAAATTACAATTTCAAATGCCTGTATTGTGATATATAACCACTCATCAACTTGCTTGCAGAAAATACTGCTGGAAAGCAAGGATAATAAACAGGACTAAGGAAACAAAGAGGTAAAGTATAGACCAAAGAGAACTAGTCTGCTTCTGTCAAAGTAATTAGCAGCAATGACTGGAAGGTCATAAAGACAGCTATGCCAAATTCAAGGAAATTTCACTGTCCTCTTATCAGCAATTCAGGGCAAGCAGCCCTTTCAGATGGAGTGCTTAGTACTGACTAGAACTATGAGTAAAAGAAAGCAAAATCCATTTACTCATGTCTACAGCCATTTCCTGAGTATATTCACATGCTTTAGATGAGGTTTGAAATAAACTAGTTGACAGCTCCCAATAGTTAAGACAAGAAAGGTTTTGATCTCTTTCTAAGAGAAGCAGTGAAAGTAAAAATAATTTCCATATAAATCTACAGGAAAGTCACAGTTATCTGCTAAATAAGTACATTTACCCTTCTTTGATAGCTGAGGTACAATGGCCGGTCTGTTTTCTGATTCCCCGCTGTCCAAGTTATCATCTGATGCAATGGAATTAAATGGATTTCTCCTTTGCTAAAAAAGGAACAAACATTACTGTTGCAGTCAAGTTCTTACATCACAAAATAGACACAAGTACAATGATTTCATCTTCCCCACTAATCAGCAGAGTCTGAAGGCATACCTCTTAAATTGGATACATGACAGAAACCTAAACGATATGAACAGGAAACTATCAGAAGTGCCAGTGATAACCTCATCTTGTTCTTTTGAACTCACCAACAACAGAGATAAGCCATCACTTAAAGACACTTGAAAATCCCAAGTTCTTACAAGTTAAATAATTTTATCTCAAATTCTGTGATATTAGAACAGAGCAGGCCCATCACTTTCAGCAGCTGAAGGGATTGGAAATAATGCCAAGAAAAAACAGCCACTGATTATAGGTGTAGCAGCACTTTAGTGCTGAACCTTTAGTGGCTTTCGTTATGTCCCTCCAAAACAAAAGAAATACTCCTTTTTTATACAAATTATTATCTTTCCTCCTCAAAGCTTTACTTGTGTTTACCACTAAGCAAATAACTTCCACCATATGCAGGATCAGTCATACCCTTACTGATGAGACTGCTGCCTTCACAGGTTTCTCCTCTGATTCGTTTACCACAGGAGTTGTTTCTTTAGAACTGTAAAGGAAAATTATAGAACAACTTCAACAAACAGGACATTACTTTAAGACTTTTTGAAAAAGCAAAACAAAGATTCATTTATACATCCTCAAACATAAACACTTGGCACCTGAGTTTTCCTATTTAGCCTGTTCTCATCAGATTTAGAAGAAAAGCTTCTCATTCCTATAGCAAAGGGGATACTCTTGCAGCTTTGTTTCCTTGCACGAATTTATTTACTTGTTAAGAATTCAATACAACTTCTACTTGGCATGACAGAAACCGTATTTTTGATACACTTTAGATGTTTAGATGTCTTTTTATAAAAAATAAACATAAATATATATTTTATATTTACTATGAATGTAGTAAATATAGCTGCTCTCCAAACAGTATCAGTGTGGCCATCGCCATTCTTGTCCTACATTTGTACTTCTAGGACTGAAATCAAAGTGGAGGAAAGTGTCAAAATCTGATTAAAACATAGAGTTTTGCAAAGTGTCAATTTCAGAAAAAGTAGAGGAACCCCATCACCACTATAGTAAAGATGTGACATGCCACAGATAACACATCTCCTCAGAGGTACAGCTTATAAGCTATTCTTTCAATTGAAATGTATATTTTTTTTTATTGTTAGTAGAAGTGAAGTAAGTTATTACTTGTGATAATAAGCATAGCCAAGATTTGGAAAAATTAAAACAGCTAGAAGAGACAGCTCCTATATTACCTCAAGAAATATTTCATCTACTTGCAGAATGATGCAAGGTTTTTTTTCCCAATCAGATTTTTACTATTTGAATTTACCCAAACATCTCAGATATGAAAAAGTATTTGGTTTCTGAAGATGGAAGTTAGACATGGATCTCAATTTGGTCTTCACATAACAATCATATTCAGTATCCTAATTTTATATGGAAAATACTGACATTAACCAACATATAAGCTTATGATTTTAGGTGGGGGAACAGTATGAAACAGAAAAAATTTCTATTTCCAGATGGGAAATATATCTCAGACTAGGAAGCAAAGCTACTCCTGTGGTTTTTCCAATATAAATGTACAAAGAGACTCCAAAACTGCATATTTCTTTGCTCAATGATCTTTGTTATGTGTGAAAAGACTTAAGGGTGGTAAGTAGAGGAGGCACAAGGTGTCTCAGGACAGAAACAGCATCCAGCTCTCACGTTCCAGATTCCCCTCCTTGCATTGACAAAAATGTCTCTGCTCTGGTAATTGGTAACAGTCTGCCCTCCTGAGGGGAGAACAACTTTTCCATCTTCTCCAGGGTACAGTACAGTTAAGCTCAAAGTTTAGAGGAGAAAAACAAAACCTAAAACATTCTGGTAGCTACCTTTGAAAGGCTATTTGCCTCTGGACTGCTAAGTGCATCTGAGCAGTGACATCACTTACATTTTGCACAAGGAAAAATATAATTATGGAGAAGATAAAATGACCCTA
Organism: Eopsaltria australis; assembly: GCA_034509425.1. Taxonomy (NCBI): domain Eukaryota; kingdom Metazoa; phylum Chordata; class Aves; order Passeriformes; family Petroicidae; genus Eopsaltria; species Eopsaltria australis. Next base: position 3,184,013 of record JAVTVJ010000157.1, on the reverse strand, counting down.
GTGAACAGTGTGAACGTAAGGCTAGCAAAAAAACCAGCAGTTGCAATCTGAACTTCCATATCTCTTGCCTGCTCTTTTGATTCAACAATGACTTTAAGAAATATGCCATCATGCTGATAGAGAGTTAAGGTATGAGCTGATCTTTTAATGGAATCTATCTCAGGGGTGAAAAATTAAGTGTTCTTACATTTTTGTAAGACAGTAATTGTTGCAGCCTCTTACATGCACACACCAGATTACTAACAGATTACTATTGTTCTTGCTATTATTTGCTGATCCCGAGTAAGAAAAAAAATTCTGGATCTCAAAGAGCTCTCAAAGAGCTACATGTTTCAATTTCTAGTTTCTTTTCCAAAATATCCTTTCACATTATGGTTTCTAACCGTAGTTCTAATGTATTTTTTAATTGTGAAAATAGGCATACATATTAAAGAAACTTCAGAAAACAGAATTTGTGATCTTGCTTTTATAAAGCACTTGTGTATTTGTTTTTGAGAGCACTTGTATGCTCCTGCATTTTGTGTCTTGTCTGCACCATCCACTACTGAACAGGACAATCACGATTTTTGTTTTTAAGGTCTAGGACCTGAAAACTTCAACCCCTCACTCATTTTAAGCAAGGAAAATACTGTTAAGCACCCTGGGCTATAAGAAACTGGTAAGACATTCTTCAATGCAGTTTTTACAGGTGGAGAGGTGTGTGTGTATGTGTGTGTGTTCAATGAAACAATCTCACAATCTTTAATGCAATGCTCCTTTGGACTTATTATAGCCTAATTAAAGATTATTAACTTGGCATTATATACTAAACACCCTGCTCTAAATAAAGCAAAGCAGAGAAAAAACAACAGCCAGGATCCTATAACTAAGTTTTACAACAAAGGGTCTGACAATGAGCTTACCCACAACCTATATAGATAAGAAAACTGAACAAACAGTTCCCAGATATGCTGCATTCAAAAGACTAATCTAAAAGTCTATAAGGCCAAACTGATAGATTAAAAAATATTTTAAAAATTCTGCACTTCAACTTGGAAAAATGACGTGCCGAGAACCACAATGAAGGCCCGAGTCTCACACAGACTGAGGCAACCAGGCAAAGGCAGAAGCAAACCTAGAGAAAGGGGTTACAGATTTGCAGGCATTGTCAATACATGGATTTTAAAAATCAGGGCTTTTGTGGAAGTTTTCCACTTGCTGAACTCCAGGACCCACACTTGTCACCTGATCGATGTCAATCAAGAATACTTTCTAGATTAGGGAAGAAAACAACCCACAAATCAATTTGAAAGATAATCCCACTCTTTTGAGATCCAGCATATAGACAGATGGCATCACTGGACATAGGTCATATTGACAGTGTGACTCACCTTTGAAAATTCATTCTGTTCAAGGCTACACCTTCAAAGACACTTCACACACCTGGCCTGTAAAGGCTCTGGTATGCAAGAAAACTATCACAGTGATATAACACTCAAGAAAGAAATAATTCATAGCTTCATTATGGAATTTAGGTATTTGGGGTGTGGGGATAAAGGTCACTGCTAATTTTAAGAATATTGTTGCTCCACCTAATTTAGCAGCACTCTGATTCAATAATAGTTGAACTGGCCCCAGGGCTGGATTTTATCCTTATCAGTTTACAAACAGATCTACCCGAATTGAACTTTCTTTACACTCAGTAAGAATTGTTTTGCTTTAAGAACAGGATCCAGAACAGAAGTACTCCAAGTAATTTGTTATCATATAACTACTGAACCCAATCCTCAGGTTAGCAGCTGTGTAGTTTTTGCAAAGCCCACAAGTCAGAACTGGCCTGAGGCACACTCTTAGAGAAAGAAGGGGTAGGGGAAAAAAACAATCAGAAAAACCCCATAAACCCCACAACTCCCACAAACTTATTCTTAAAGTAGCACTTTAAAATGCTTTTAAAAAGTCCAAGTGCTTTAACCACAGGTAGCATTTGGACACCGTAAGCTGTGAACTGCCTTTAATGCAACCCCAAATTCTAGAATGATACTCTCTTACCTCCGCTTAGCTGTGTTAAGACTACTGCATTGTAAGAGGAAGAGCCCATTAATTCCTTGTGGCTACACTATCTTAGCAGCCAAATAAAATGTTTGTAGACTTTCCCTTCCCACCCCAGCTGCTAGGGTTATTGCTTTCTCACCACTGTGTTTCCTTCTGCCATTAGAGACAGATGCATAGTTATACCAGGCCAGTCTCTTTCAAATTTCAGTATCAAGAGAACAGAAAGGAAGTGTATTTTAAATCATATGGTGCCTCCTGCAATTTCTCACATGCAATGTCATGTAGGCTAACCTCAGTTATAGTGAATTGACCCCACACTGAAATCATAAGCAATGAATTTCACAGTCATGCCACATTTGCTTGCCATAGGTTTTGACATTTTAGAAACAAATGATCTGAGACATCTAATCAATTTATTTATGCAGAGTCAATATAAGTAAGCATCCAGCCCACATATGATAGGTCACTTCCTAAGGTCCACTTCCAACTATCTCATAAATCACTGGATTGTGTGAGCATGCTTTAGAGAGGAGATCTTGAGCTATTGAGGAAAGAACAAGTACACATGAACAAGGCATGGAGGCAGATTAACTTCTGCTAAAATTTGGAGCAAAAGTCAGGAAAGAGTCCTGGAAAGTAATTATCAAGCTTTGCATGACTGTGATCTGAAATAAGTCATCAAATCACTTCAAGTTGAAGACCACTATCAAGTTGGTCTCATTTAAAAAAAAATTGTCTACATATTCTTAAATCTTGCTATGTTATGTATTTTTGAAGAGGCTGCCCTGGCATATTATGAAATCTATTATACCATATCAATCACATAGTTTGTGGAGAGTTGTAATGATAAGAATAACACTATAAGGCTGTACTTCTTTGAAAGTACCATCATCTTTTCCTGACATGCAAGATGATATGTAAAATATTCTAAAAGATATATTAAGCAGCAACATGTCTTCTGGTGTTCTTAAAGAAATAACTTCAAACCAATCCCTTGAATGTAAAAGCCACCTGTAAAATAAAACCACATTTAGTAACAACTAACTCTGTCAGCACATCAGTTAACTTATGTTGGGAAGGGAAACAGAGCTCTGTCTTGTGATAAGCAACCTTTATCATCCTTTTTGTACAACTTCACTTTTGGGGAGTCTATAAGAAAGCAGTTTATTTGACTTTTTCCAGCACAATTTCAGATGTGGTTCAAACAAACACCTCTGAGTTCACTGATAGTGATAAAATATAAGGCAGACCAGTAACACAAGCCAGAGTTGTTAAGACTCACACCAACCTTTGCTGCCATTCACCATGAATGTGTGTGCCCAGCCTGCAGATCACGAAAGTGAAAGGTTCAATTGCTACTAGGTAGTGTATAAATGCATAGTAGGAGAAGCCTTACTGCAAAGAAAAAACAGATGATGTACAGAGAAGGACTTAGAAGACAGACAAGAAAGTTACAGGTTACAGAGCTGATCAATGGCACAACCAGAAGTAAAACAGTTCCCCTAAGAAGTAACTCTGGCTCTCTCCTCCCTCTGTTCACTAAAAGCCAAACAATGCCTATCTGGGTTACACCCTGGCTCTTGTTTTCTCAGTGTGTTGAGAAATCTGGCCACTTAAAGATATTTCACTTTCACCTGCTCTGACTCCAGCTCTTTCAGCACTTCCCAAATGTAGGCCTTTTGAAAGTTTTTAATACAGACAATGAATTACATGTATATATTTTAAAGAACAAACACGTCCGTTTCAGAAACCAACTCAGGATGTTTCAAAGCAAAATAAAGGTGTTTGGGATGTTTACAGACTTAAGATAAAGTGATTTAATATGAAATCCTTTTTAGTTCAGAAACTTTACATCCAGCCCTCCTGACAACTGAAGTAATTCAGGCATACACAAGATGACTGTCTTATCTTACTCTGAAAGGAAGCTTCTCCACTCCAGAATGACATTTACTTTTCTTGGTAGAATCTGACTAATTTTCTGCAGGTATCTAGAGATTCTAGTTCTTTCCACCTGAAATATGTTTAGTTTTCTTAAAAAGTGTCAGAGGTATTAAACTGTGTACCCAATAATCTGGAAAATTCTGAACAGAAATTTCATGGTCTCCAATTCTTCATGTGATAAGAAGTGTTCAAAACATGTGGATGTGGCAGTTGGGGTATGGTTTAGTGGTGGCCTTGGCAGTGCTGGGTTAATGGTTGGACTTGATGATCTTACAGGTTCTTCTTACCTCAATAATGCTGTGATCCAAGTTTAAATTCAGGCTGAATCAATAGTATGGTTTCAGTAAACAACCGAATGAAGAGATGTAGAGGTTGATCATCCCCCTGTTACTGACTGCAGGGGACTGATCATGGCCAGCCATTCTAACTAGAAAATCCAGGTCTCACTTCAAGGAACCAAAATAAATTGTGACATGAGAACATGCATGGGACCATTGTATGCTTGATTGTCAACTGTTTCTGAGAAAGGCAAGATGAAGATTGTTAATTGTTCTGTATTCAAATGCAGAACAATGCATGACGATGTCCCTTTCACATGTAAAGATTTCTTGGACAATTCTGAGGGAACATTTGGTGACCTTTGAAATAAGAGGTAAGTACAATATTTTGGGTGGGGCTTACAGCTCATAAGTTTCACTAGACCATATATATACATTCTAAGCATGATAAACAGACAGGTTACCTCGTACTGGTTTTCTGTTGCTCTTCTTCTTGATGTTCCACAATGCCATGTAGATCTGGTGGCACAAAGACTTCTTTATTAACGTTGTTAACCCAGCTGATCTTTGCTTTGCTCATTTTGTTCTGTGCCACTTCAGCTAAAACACGAAGGAAGAATATTGTTGTTTCCCACATGCTCATACAGGATTTCTTAAGAAAGACGTACGGGTATTTGCATTTAGTCCTACAGCTATTTCTGAAGTCCACTACACTTGAATTGTTTTCAGAAGCAGATCTGGAGTCTTCTGAAGAAGATTTTTAATGCTACTAAAAATGTCAAGTACTGTTCTGAATACTTCATTCTACTACTCCAGATGTATCAGGTTTAGACCTTAAAGTGATCCTGAATGGAGGGTTTTTTTACAAGAACCTTGGTAAAAATTGATCCTGCAGTTCTTGCAGTTAGACAAATATTGAAAGTTCATTCTCAGTGTCCTGAGGAAGCAAAAATAATTAAACAATAGGAAACTGAAAACATGTTGAAATTCAGTTAATCCAGTGAATTATTCCCTTCCTAAGCAGTAAACTGTAAGATGGCCATAACTTACTTAGGCAGGTGGCTAATCCTTTATGGATAGAATTACCACAAGATGTCAAAAAGGTAATATAAAAAACCCAAACAAACAAAAAGCCCCACCTCACTCAGCAAATGCAAATACATTTGCATTTCTTTCTAGGGTGGGACAAAATCCTATTCTGATAATCCCTTTCAGAGGAAAAACATTCCATTATTTCCTCTACTGCTTTTTTCCACGTCACCAACAGTTTAGAAATGAAGAATTTCTTAGCATGCAAAAATAAGCAAGATTTTTATTCACACTTTTTCTAGCTATAACTGCATGGAAAAATATCTTGCCATCTCATGAGTCACTGAAATTAAACAATTGTACATAGTTCTGAATGTACCAACATGTCCCCTTGTTTAAGTAACAAGATTGGGATTAATTAACTGTGATACAAGTTACTGTGAAATTTAGCTAGAATTTCACAGCTGATTTTCATAACCTTCAAGCCTAAAACCAGCCCAAATGACAAACACACCACACTAACCACCTATGATTTTTTTTCTGCGTTCTTTTGTTTCAGGCCTTTTCTTGTTAACTTAAAAACTCAAAGCAGTAACCTCAAACTGACTAAACTGACATTATTCAAAATCATCTCTGAAAGCACAGAAATTGAGAAAGTGCAATGTTACAGGGTTAGCAAGGTTAACTTGTAGTTACAAAACCCACAGAAAGCAACAAACTATAGTCCAGCCACAGTACATATGGAAGTCCCTTCCTTGCTTCACTAACATGTAGCAAAATCCCTTGACAGAACTAAAAAACACAAACATCAGTGCAATCTGGTAAGAATAATGTAAATCTTCTAAATCAAAAGCACTCAGTAGAACTAGAGGAGGTTAAAAGGGGATGTAGGTCAGTTTCGCTAAGAAAAAAAAAAAAAAAAAAATCACTTTCTACACAAAGAATGACAAAATAGACCAGGACAGTTTGGATTAAAAGTCAGATGCTGAGAGATTTATAAAGGGGGTCTATAAAATCCTGACTATTATATAAAATGTTTTTGTGAATACAGATTGACTGCTCACTCCCTCCCTCTGAGGCATAAAGTTAATGGTGACCAGGCCACCCACCATGACACGAGGATGCTGGGTGCACTTAAAGTCCACATGGACACAAAATGCCAGTTACAGCTGCCAGAGCTTTCAGCACATATTTGTTAGTTGTAACTACTATCTCTAGCTTGTGATGTCTGCCATTAAGCCTCAAAAGTCTCAAACCAAGCACCAAAATCTTGGAAATTCCTGTTAAAGAGCAATTTCCTCAATCTCAGATTCTTTGCATGTTCCTAAATAACACACAGGGCCTCAGAAATGGAAATGAGTCTAGGAGTGCAGGGATCTTTTAATCCTACACATAAGCACAAGCCAGTCCCTTCTGTTAGCAGTCACCACTCTTTAATATACAGTACTGTGGGAGAGGAAATTTTACACTGCAAATTGCATGGGAAGTCTCTTTTTTGCATCACTTTCTACTTGTAGAGACACCAATATTCTTGTATTTCACAGACAGCATTGTCTGAGGTGAGCTAAGTAAGAGCCAGCCTTTCCAAAATAAAGAACAAACAAAATGCTTACCAATTGTGGCAGGCTTCCTGCGCATGGAAGCTCTGATGATATCCGCTCCATGGATCTTATCCTTGTGCCTCTTTGACTTGGCCTCATAAAACCACTGCCCGCTCATATTCTTTAGCTGGACATGGTCTTTGACTTTTTCTGGTAAATGCCTGAGTAAAAGAAAAATGAATAAATGAGGTATCAATATACTTCACATATTTACTTATGTGAACAGAAAAAACCCAGATATTTTTGGTTGCTTGGTTTTTGTTTTGGGAAGCAGGGTTGTGTTTTGTTTATTGGTTTTTGTTTTTTTAACACTGTCTCTACATGCTATTTCCATCTTCTCACCTGTTACTCTCCTTATTTAATTATAAAAGATGACAACGAGGTGGAAAGAGAAGAGACTCAGCCTTATTACTTCAACATATGCTCTGAGGGTAACTCTTTAAAAAAAAACCAAACAGCTTTGCTATGATAAACACTCAAGCACTAGAGAAGAATTGAGTAAATGCAGATCTTGACTTCCTGCCTTCAAAGGCCAGTTTTCCAAGACTAAAATTGAGATAAGCTAGGAGAACAGCATAAAAGTCTTTACCAAAATCAAGAGCACGGCTATTTTGAGGCTCAGGAGATACCTCTGCAGGGGGTTTTTTGGCACTGCTTTTACACAAACACACTCCAAATGGGTACTGGAAGCATGGTGCCATTATTTCCATAAATTTAAAAAAAAAATCCTTATATGAATACAATGAATTACAAAGAAAAACATCATCACATGGAAGAAACAACAAAGTTTGTGCCATTTATTTTATTAATCTACATATATCCATTATGTGAACTGCAACCATTTTAAAAACTGGGAGACAAATTTTTAACAATTTGTTTTCAGGCTTCAGGGTCTCCCTGCTCTTATGAAGCATGCTTTAACAGAATAAGTAGTTGCTGTGGGCAATTTGAGAGGTTGTTTTCTTTCCTTCTTAGGCACGTAACATATTAGGCATGTGCTTTTACATGGCCTGGAGACTAACTTGCAGATCAGGGAAGTTACCATACAGATTTGGAGAGCACTTAAACAAAAAAAAAAAAAGTCAAATAACGCTTCATCTTCCTTCTCCATTTATGACCTTTCCTTCAGCAAAATAAGCTAACAACAGAGCCCAAGGGAGAAATCAAATCAGATCCATTTACTGAGCCACGAACACTACACATAATCCATGTTGCCATGGAATGGTGCTGTCTTTCACAGGTCTGATGGACAATTACGAATGGGTTGGGAGGGACCTTTGGAAATCATCTAGCCCAACCCAAAGAAGGTCACCAGAGTATGACATTTCTCATGGGTTTGGGGGACAGAACTTCTGGTGCAATCAATTAACTCTGATGCCCGCCCTTTTATTATAGGTTGCAGATTTGACCGTCAAGTACAGACAGTCATTCACAGTAGAAAGGACACTGAGCTAGTCCCAGCCCTCACACCAAGATAGACCATATTCATCTGCCAATCAACTTCTCCATCTTTGTATGGCCAGATATGAAAAGCCTTGTCTGAATGCATCAGCTATATTAGAATTTGAATACTTAAAACTTTACTTTGAAAGTACTGTCAAAAATCAGTCCCTCCTAGGGGTGCCTCAAATCTACTACACACAGTTTAGGCTGCCAGATGCTGAGGTCACCATTGGCATTTTTAACGCCAAGATTCAACAGTCCATTACTGAGTCATTTAAAATTTCTCCCTCCCTCTGTGCTTCTCTAAGGGCCAAAATATGCACCTTTCCTAAGCAGGTGTTGTAAGCTGAAGCAGGAACACAGCAGTAGCTTCCCTTTGTCCTCCAGCGAATATATTACTCAGTTTATAAATGCAGACAGAAGGAAGAATGGAAATGTAGAACACACAAAATTTTTACACAGATGACTGCTTCTCCCTTTCACCTTCATTCACACATGTTATTTATCTTCTCAGAAGTTATGCCCCTTAGGGCTAGGGACTGGCTTTTCAGCTGTTTGCACAGCCTGCAGGGCAGCAGAGCTCTGGGACAGTATGACAACATATGCCAAGGGAGGTTCTCTAGCGGGAGGGTAGTGAGTCACAGGACAAATATTCAATGTCCTCACCCTGCTTGATTCAATCCTTTTACCCCAGACACTGCCCACCCCTCTCCCCGTGGTATTCAGCCACTGAAACTGGGGTGTGGTCAGAAACCTTTACAAGTCCGCTGAGAGCAGAGGAAGCTCAGCTGGGCTGTGAAAGAGGACAGGATCGCAGGGCCCTCAGCTGTTGCAGCCTGCTTACCTGCAGGACTCTCAGATCTGTGACCAGCTAACATAACCAGACAGAGACAGAGGCATGGATATGTCATAGCTCTAGACTCAGTAAATGTCACCTGGCCAATGCAGCTCTCATTTTGTCTGGAAGTGAAAGTTAAGCACCTTGCTCCCACCTCTTCTTGCTGTCTATGGGAGTTAATGTACGTTAACCCCACCAGCTCAACACGCCCTTTCAGACTTTGGGAAATAATTATGCTTGCTAACAAAGGTATAAATGTGCTCTCAATTTGCACAGCACTTCCTTTACAAATGACCCGCCTGCCTGGTAGGGTTTGTATGGTGAGAACTGACAGATGCTCACAGCAGCTGATTTACAGACTTTTGCTATCTCACCTCAAAGTAAGCGTGGCTTACCTGCCTTTTCAAGAGAGGTGTTTAGCCTCTCACTCCCATTTTTTGGAGAAACTAAGAGCAACATAAGTGTTAAAGCTATTTCCAGGCATTCCCCAGCCACTACTAAAGAAACAGATTTCCATTATGAGAAAGTCAATTAGTTCTAGGTCTTGACAATGAAAAAGGTTTTTAAGCCTTCTGTGTTCACCAACGCATCATAGACTTGTAACTCCAACGGCTGGTTTTTGCAACAAATGGGAATTTTTACAATTTCACTTGAACTCTCAAGCTTTGCTAGGAGGAGGTCTTAGCAGTAACATCAAACTGCTTATACTAAGTGGGCCTGTTTCACAGCTAGGAGTTAGGTTTAGACTGTGGTTTACCTTGAAAGGGACTGTGGAGAATAAGAGTGCAGCCGTGGTTTTCCACAGCTAAGTCTGCCTCCCAGCAAACCACCTAGAAGCCAACATCTGATTCTACACCAGCTCCCCAGTTAACAAAGAGGCTGACCAAGTTGTCATTAAATTTTTCTCTTGGTGATCAAAGAACTAGTAGGCATCCAGATTAAGAATCAGATTGCAGGCTCAGTTGCCAAGTTTGCGGTTAGGAGAAAATGCAGCAAGAGCTTTATGTATGATGCAAGTATGTATTCTGGAGCCCCTCTGTCCTCTGTTAAAATGCCAGTTAGCTTATGCTGCAGTTTTTCAAGGGGAAACAGCATAAAGTTACAATGAAGTTAGTGCCCATTTCTCCTATAGGAACACTAAACTCAAGAAAGTAAAGGTACATAGTTAAAAGGAAATTTTAAAGGGAATTTTGGACTGAATAAGACTGAGTTCACATTATTTAATATGATGTTTCCACTATGCCAAGGTGGAATGTGTTTTATGGCAAGATGGAAAGTTTTTCATCTCCCCTAGGGCAGTAAGTACATGCAGATTGCACTGAACAGGAATACAAAGCAACTGTCCACCACTCTGCAGGCAAACAGAAAATCTACGCATGGATTAATTGGGTTGTTCCTCTCCACCTCTGGAACATCTGGTAATGGGCCAGATCACATGGTATCACAGTAAGGCAGGAAATCTGCTCTGATATTATCAGTCCATGTCAACCTTCTTATCACCAAACCCAGAATGGTTTATCCTATGCATTGAAGGCTACTGTAATAGGTCATTGCATGTTAGAGCAAAGAGGTAGCAACTTGTCTTCTGAAACAAGAGTATCTTACAATACATACCTGTATCTAAAATTGTTCATCTACACCTCCTCAATGTCTTAATTCCCTCCCCTGCACCTGCCTTATTCGTAGTCTGCATTACAAGTCACCACAGAATTTGCAAGATGTGACTACTGACATCTTAATACCTTATTTGGTTGCCTTATACCTCAATTGACAGCTTAAAATGAGCTTTTCAGACAGGAGAATCTGTGTGGTGCCAGTATATTCTGGGACTCCTCGTGATGAATGAAGGAGGATTTAGATCAAGGTCTGTGTTTGCCTCAATGACAGATTCATTATCGTCTCACACACCCTAATCCAAACATATGGAAAAAAGCACCCTAGAGTCCAATAGCAAAATAAAGGCTTTAAAAATCCTGATACTACTACACCTTATCTACAGATTAACTTCCCTTCTGCAAATGAAATACCAAATAAGTGGAGAAGTTGGAAAGAGAGAGAATTTTGATTAATTTAATCTCAATTCTATTTGCTGTAAACAAAGCAACAAATAGCAAACCAACAAAAAGACAAAGGATTTAAGTTCTGGGTCACTTTCTGAACACAGGCAAGCCAAACTTTTTGTGGCATCACTCATGCAAGAACAGGAGTAAAATGATACTAGACCAGGCATTATAAGAGCCAGACCTGTTGATTAGGTTATTTTTTTCTTCTTTGAGAATGGGAAACCACTACAAAAAGTTTACAAGACAAAGCGGTAATTGTTTAAACATTCCACCTGATAGGAGCACACCTCTTTAGTCTGCAAATATCTATATGATGTATAGGAAAAAAGTCTGTTCTAACATTTCTTAGAGAACTACACCCAAAATATTTGTAGTGGTCAGTCCCAAATTGTAAGTAAGCTATCTTTTTACATGGTAGCTGCACATGACTTTACAAAACCCTAAAAACCAATAAAACCCCCATCAGTTACTATTTAATTGGTTAAAACAATAGATTAATATAATTTCAAACTGTTTGAGGGCTATACTAGAAAGAACAAAGCAGAAAAATGGGGTTATGCAACCTTTCCCCATCCTTGTTATCACAAATCCTCATAAGCAGCACCTCTAATTCTTGCCTTTGGGGTCTCTTCAGACAGCAAGACTTCTGATAGTTAGAAGCAGCTGGATGCATGAAAAAGGAAGCCTAATTCTGTTCATAGCGATGCATGGTTTTCCATTTTATGCTTATTCAGAAGTCTGTATGTGTTAAGTGTATTAACAATACCCTGATGAATAAATCTCAGGTATCATCTTGCTTTTGGGCCCTTGGAGAACTGACCAGGCTATAGTCAACACAAGTCTTCATGACTAACAAGACAAAGACTTGACATTCTCTCTCAAGTCAGAGGGAAGACAGACAGACACATCCAAGCCTGGAGCATCAGAATGAATCAGTTACATGCTTATAGGTGTGAGAAGTCAACTGATTTTGGAGAGAAGGAAGAGAAAATAGGAAGTTCTGCTGCCACTGAAATATAGTCTCCATCAGAATCTGGAACCAAAACCCTGATCCCAAATTCTTTGCTGAACAAGTGGCTGTGAAACATGCTGACCACATTACCCCTGCTGTACAACATTTCTGTCCAAGCAGATTGCCACACATGGGGCACCACATTGGCACACTGCCCCCTGTTTCATTTAAACCGTAGGTATATTCTGCACTACAGATATACTACGGAGTCCTTCATATCTTTGTGCCTTTCTATCATGTCACCTGCACTTAGCACTCAGACTTACTCTCCTATTAGCAGTTGCACTGTCAAGTTTGAAGTAAGCTTCATTTTACAAGTAATGAATTATACAGATACTCCCTAGGCAGACACAAAGAAATGTGAATTTGTTGGAGCATTTCTTAGCATATGGAAGCTTAACTTTATTCCATTCAGGAAATCCATATCAAGATTCTTGAGTCTTGCTACAGGAGGCAGGAGTCTTCAAGGTCTGCCAGTATTAGCAGCTTCTATTAGCTTGCACTTGTTTTATTTCCAGAACAGCCTTCCACTGTTTAGTTTCTCTGCTTATTTTAAAGGATTTGCATAGAGGCTCCCCAATGGCCTCCCCTCCCTCTTCAGATACAACCCAAGTAAACCTGCCAGGGGAAAGCAAAACCAAACCAAACCAACCAACCAACCCCTCACAATGAAGGAACAGCTATCCTGTGACAATGCACCTTTGGTATTAGAGCCTGCCTGGACAGCAGCACAGGACCATCTGAATAAGGGGTGGAGAGATTGTTAGAAAATATTTAACTGGCAGGTTCTGCTCACACAGTGTCCCCAGCTCTTCACAGGCTTTAAAAGTAGGCATATAAAGCATAAAACCAGCCCCACCAAATGACACATACAAGCTAACATAAGTCAACAGATATCATCGCTTCCTTCACACTACCAGCAAGGGCATCTTTCCTGCTGCGCGAAAGAAAAGGTTGCACGTGGGATTTCAGGTTGAACTACAAATCAAGACTAATCTAATCTGAACACAAAGGCTTCAGTTTGGCACTTAATAATACAACACAGTGCCAGGTACAAACATGTGATAAGTCTTATGAAGAAAGTTTTTGTACTGTAGGGAAAACCATACTGACAGAGGGAATACTCAATACACAGGTTAAAAATTGTTATTAGCATCCACTTTTTCCTTTCAGTACATTCTTCTACCATACAGAATAAGGCCCAACTACTCTGCTTCACTAGCAATCCCAAACAATCATCATCTAGTCAAACAATTTATCTGTTGCTAGTAGACAAATTAACAACCAATACTGGGAAGAAAAGCTATCAGCTCATTTCTTGGTGTAGTCCATTGCTGTATCTCTTACCAAGATCAGTAAGTAATGTCTCTTCCTTAAGCCCAGTTATCAAGACGAGAACAGTCCTGTTTTTCTTACTGGCATTTTACAATGGCATTCTCCCCACCTTCTTTCTTATGTCAGTTGGCTTTGTTAAAAAGGATAAATAATGACATGAACAATCTTCTAGAGAATAAAATTTATATACTTCCTGAATAGTCACTGTATTTGGAAAACCATATGTGGTGCTAAGCAGTGTCTGTAACAGGGAATTTATCCAGAAGGCCTGAGCTTATCCTTCTCTGCTGCAACAGGTACGCCAAGAACCTCCTTGCCTCTGTTAAGCACACCCTCAAAACAGACTCATCTAAGACAAAATATTTTATGAAGATTTTAATGATGTATTCTGATGTCAGTTATTTTCACATTACAGTAGTATGTCTGGTTTCCCCAATGCCAATATTAAGCTCACCCCGATACCTTAAATATATCCCATCTCACAAAAGAGCCTTCCTTCTGACAGTCAACAATATAAGGAAAACTGCCTTGAAAAGTAGCAGGAGAGGATATCTGTTAGAACTAGCCAGAGTCAAAATAACATTTACAACAGGCTTTCAACAACCACACATTCCCAGCAGAATCAGACCCCCAAAGCTTTCTCTCTTTTTGCAATGCCACATCAACAAATGTATCAAAGGGGTTTGGCACACAGCAGTCCCCACCCACCACACAAACAACTCCACATCAGAATTTCCCCTATCATTAACCTCCTTCAATTTACACAAGGAGCAAACAATCCCAAGCACAGCCCACAAAGAGCACTGCCAGGAGGTTCTGCTGGCAAGGGCTGGTGGCCACAGCAGGGAACCCTGTCACAAAGGTGACCACAACAGCTTTCTGCCTTAGACACGCTGGTGCCAGGGGCTAGCTACTCAGACCACAGAAGAGTCACCCAACCACACTCTGCAGTTTCACAGACAGATATATTTCTGCTCACGTTACTGTCTCCAGAAAGGGCTCAAAGTTAAGTTAATTCTGAGCTATGCATCTGTAAAAGGAGACAGGGGTTGTGTTGAAGCTATTGCCAGGACTTTCAGCTGTGTACGTAGCCTGCTCATTTGTTCAATGCTGGAGCATGGCATATCAGAAATTCCTGAATAGGAAGGATGACAAAACCAAAATAATTAAGTTAGTAATATGCAGAAAAACAGCTTTTAGTCTTGACAAGCTGTCATTTGCCTCTTGTTTGATGCCTTTGGCCCATCCCCAGCAGCATTGCCATTTGGTGACCTGCTGCAGCTCCTAGGTTAAAGAAGCAAAGAGAGGCATCTCCCTGCACTAGGAATAAAAAAGCATACATCTTTTGCTTTCTGTGCATCACATCCTCTTGTCATCTGAGATTGCTTCATCACCCTTTTGCCAATGAGAACATCAATATCCTCTTTGCTTTGAGATGAACCTCAGCAGAGGTGAGGGAGGAAGCAGGCATGCAGTTCCCAAAGCGGTACTGTACCTAAAACTAATCATGCTGATCCTGACCAACACAAAAAGGAGTCACAAGATGGGGAAATACCCGTTACAGCCCTCAACAAACCAAGAATTAAAGCAGACTGCCTTAAGGAGGCTGCATGGGCCAGCCTAATCAGAGCAGTTTTATTAGATTAGCATTACTAGGAACTGTTAGCAGGGAAGGGACTCTATCAGGTGATTTGTAAAATTCCACTAGGAAACAGCTCAAAGAGGATTTTGTCATGTTACCAATTTGTCTGCACTCCAAGAACATGGCACAGATTATTAGAACACCCTTCAAACCTCAGAATTTCTTCTGGAGAGGAAAAAACATCACATTGAAAGACCTCCATTATATACACATACAAATAACACGTTGTCAGGATCTGATGTTTGTATGATAACAGCTGATCCCAGCTTTTGGAATTTTCCAGCTATGCAAGGCCATAGAATCCAAACTAAAATACTGCATCTCCCTTGGCTGGAGATATAATTCAAGTAATGTTTTAATATATAGGATATAAAAAGCAAGCTCTGTGTGCCACAATTAAGCAGAAAAATCCATTTCATATGTAAGCTTCCAGCTTCTCAGGAGCTATAATATTTAGAAACCACAAGAGACGTTTTATTGTAGCAGCAAACATGCTGATTGCAGGTTGCTACAACCTGCAGCCTCTTGCATTTTCCACCACACGCTCTTGAACCAGAATTATAAACGGCAAAGGTAAAGCTACAGGGACAGAAATACTTGCTGACAGTCCTTTCAGACCACTACTGAGAGTGGCTTTTTTGAATTTCTGTTCCAAGAAGGGTGCCTTTCCCTGGATGCTGTTTTCAAACTCTCATCTACAATGACTTACCCTGAATGCTTTCAGACCTGGCACTGATGTAGCATTCCAAGACTAAAACCGGTGTTTTTCTACCTACAGTAAATAAAATGCCTATTCTGTTACAGAAAAGTCAGTTTACTGCTTTTTTAAGCAGAAGACAAAACTGTGTGGTGAAAATATTTACTTAGGCTGCATTAAGATGGGGGCAGGAATTTGGAACAGTGCCTGTAATGATTTTACCTTCAGCAAAGCAAATGCTTTGAGAGGAAAAGTCTTTTTAACAAGGAGAAGCTATTGGTCTACACTTTATTGCTCTTAAAAGAAGTAACTAGAATAACTCAACAAAGTGCTGACCACATGCTGATCAAAGAACCTCAGGGCTGCACAAGCATACTCAGCAAAAGGAATGCTGCTCTTAGGGCAAGAGGCAGGCTGCCTTTTCCTTTGCAGGATATAGGGTATGCCTACACAGAGGACGTTTATAAAAAAAAAAAAAAAAAAAAATCTTTCTCAGTAGCAAAGAAACATCAGAGATGCATCATGGTTGGAATAATTTTGAAACATTTACATTGGAAATACATTACTCCATGAGGAACATCACAACAAGAAAGAATCTTAGAGAAGATTACCAAATCAGTGAGAGAAAATCCTGCCTTCACTGAGGTCTGTATAAATTTCTGTTATAGCACTTGGAGCTTTCAGCACCTCAAGCTTCGTTTTTCATTATTTGTCCACATATTATTTTGTGTACCTTGTAATGGATAATTTCCTTTACACTGGAAAAAAAACCAATGACTACCTCTTGAGCAGGTAGCTATCTACATCAGCTGAAGAAACTATTTGACTGCTATTTGTGCCTGTTTAGAGAGATGCTTTCTCACAGCCAAGTGGGAAACAGTGGCTTCCATGCATGCATTTCTAGACATAGCAGACACCCTAAGAGTAGCTGCAGTAAAACCTCCCAGCACATAAAACACTCAAGATTAACAACACATTGCTCCATCTTTGACGCTACAAAGAAATTGAGGAGCAATTTTCTGCTTTATCCATGGATTGCAAAGACTCTTCTTGGCAGTGGCGCATAGTATCGGTACTTCTTCTGGATTGCAGCTCCAATACATTGCAGCTCCACGAATTTTAGGTATAACTTCAGCATTCGGACATTTTTGCTGACTGCAACCATATTTTGGTTTGTTGGGGGTGCTTGTACTCCTTTTGAACCAAGTCCCTCACTTACTGTGCATTAGGCCAGTCTGCAGTGCTTTTGACACTTGCAAACTGAATCCTTTTCTGAGGAAACCAAGGCAGATGTGTATCCAGGCACATGTGTACAGGGTGCGCTTGGCCCTTTAGGGAATTGCAAGGGTTCAAAACAATTTTGGCCAATAATGAATCATTTGTGTTGTAGAGGTATTTCATCCTGAGACCATGGTAAATCTAGTCCAGAGTACAAAAATCCCCAAACCACATATACTGAGGAATATGGGACCCTCAGCAACAACTGTTTTAATCTACTCCTGAGTAACACAGTACAGGAACTGTGTAGATCTTCCAGGACAAGCAGGGTGTTAGATCCCTTACCTGACTCTCTCTTCTTCAGTTCTTTTAAGTTCTGCATCCCGTTGCAGCACCTTCATTATTGCCTCTTGTTCCTCCTCTGTTAGGAAGCTTAGGTCAATCATCTTGTTCTGTGTGTAGGGCTGGTAAAGTGTCTGGGAAGATCTTAGATCCTGCTGAGGACAGTCGTGTAGCCTGTTTGAAGTTCTAGAAGTCTTTTTGAGCTACCACTGAGAAAGCTGGACCAGGTTACAGTCAGTGGTTTAAAGAGTCACAAAGGTTGCTTTCTTGCATATTTCCCTAGATAAGAGACTTCAGGGGAAGTGTTGCATTCCTGCTTGCCATCACAAAAATGTCTTCTCAGTTTGTCCTCTCAGCTCTGCTTCCTGGAGTAACAGTTCATTGATCCAGCATAGCCAGTGTTTGAGAACAAACAAAACATTCCCTAAAAAAAGAGACAAGGAAGAATGAGTTGCAATATCAGGGATCAGGGAAGTAGATTATGTATGCATTTTTAATTAAAAGAAACAAGTTTTTCAGTGTGATTAAATGACTTTATGAAGTTCAAATGGTCACTTCAAGTCAAACCTGTTTTACAGGCCTCTTAAACAAGGTGGCCATGAAAATATATTCCTTCCCAATATGACAACTCACACCCTAAAACATAGAAACCAGTGTCATACAATTGGTACACTTGTGTTAAGTGTATTTTAAATCACCCTTACAGTTAGCAGAACAATTTGAAGGAAAAGGGAGATAACCACCCCCCAAAATAAGTAAAGAGCACTTATCACAATGATTTAAAGTAAAAGGAAGGAAAAAAAAAAAGGCAAAATCACTGTCCTACAGACCATATGGAATAAATGTGAAATAATTTATACATAATCATATTGAGTATGTGTAATTACAAGTCATGTGGTAACATGAACCTTAGTGCTTTACACAAGCCAAACTGCATTTACAAACAGTAATTTGAAATTCTGTTTTGTCTCTGTTTTATAGGCCATGGTTTCAGAGGACTATCCACTTAGAGATAATTTCTGCTGTCAAAGACAAAACCCTCTTCTTCAAAAAAACCCTCAAAGGAATAGAGAGGGTGGCATGGGGAGGAGTCAGTTGTGTCTGCAGTAGGGTATCTTAGTGCCTCAGGATTACAGAGATGTGGATGTCAAAGCCTGAGAAAAAAGAAACAAACAGCTCCAATTTAATGCTCAGAATCATGCCTAGTGCTAAACCTGGTGAGAGACAGAAGAAAAGCAGATATTTTCACTGAACATGTCTCTGTACCAGGCAGCTCCATAACAGCCCTTCAGGGCTGTGGGTGTCTTCTTTTGGCCCTTGCATCCTGACACTGTGATGTGGCTGATGGGATGCTGACCTCATACCGATCTACTGACCACTGCAATCATGCAATGAGTCACTGCATTTGCTCCCCTGGCAACAGCAGCTCAACCAGGCCATTAAAACAAGATATTGACACTGGCAGGACTCAAAGGGAAACTTTATTCTGAAAATAACAGCGATTCTTACAGACTTGGAAGGCAGCAGCAGCCACATTACTGATTATGCCCACAACAACTCCAATGCCCAACTACCTTCTGCATGCTTTTGTTTGGCTGGCTTAATTTTCTCCATGATTTTGTTCCATGGGGTTGATACAACAGCATTTCAAACAACCTGCCATCTGTAACCTCATTTGCATTTAGAAAATTATGGGTTTATGATTAAGTAAAAGTGAAAACTGCTTACTATAGGGCTACCAACATATATAACAATCCTAAATTTGTTGAGTATCTACAACAGTACTCCTTCAGCTTAGGAACAGGTATGGGATATTGGTTTCAACTGTCATGTGGAAACTTTCCACACCATCTAACACAGCAAGCAGCATCCACACTGCTAATCCAAAGCCAGTTGAATGGCAAGTGCCCAGCCAACAGGCACAGAAGCTCATGTTGCGACTACAAACCCTCGACAGCTGTGAACTGGAATGACCAAAGATTTTGCTTTGTTTCTTCCCCAAGATCAGTCAAGTCTGCAAGAAAGCTGTTGCAGGGAATAATATCTTATCATGTCTTTGGCCTTTTTGTTTAAAGAAGACTGAGGGAAGATGTGTTATATTGTCTTATTATACTAATATAAGAATCTAGAGGAAATAGTTGGGCAGCATTTACAAAACCACCTGCAGACTTCACCGATGTCTCTTAGCACTCAAAACAATAAAATTAGTGGAAATAGAGCTTCAGTCCTCCCCAGCTGAACAGCAGTTTGCAAGGGCGCATCCAAACAGGCTGTCAGAGCTCACAGCAAACAGCACTGCTAGTAATCTTTCTGGAGACCATCGTTCTGTAGAGCAGTTTCTTCAGCTAGGGTTGCACCCCCACTTCGTTTTCAACCAGAGCCGAGATACCAAGATACCACCCAAGAACCTGGCAGGTTCTTCACTCACGATTCCAGAGTTCTTCATAAACAAGAAAACCTCTTGCTGTGTGTGTGGTGCATGGCCAATCTCATGAGATTGCCTGATACAATTCACTGCAAGGCTGGCTTTCTGTGAAAGATTATCAGCACTGACACCAAACATAGATGGCAAAAACTGCTAGCTTTGAGTATAGCACCTGTTATAAAACCTAAAGTCAATTTAAAAATAAAAATTGAAAAAAAAAATACAGTATCTTCCCCCTGTTTAATTCACACACTTGACACCACCCCAACCTCAATTATTTTGATTTCTTTTGACATTTTCTTCCTCTTAAAAACCCCTATATATGCCAGGAAGAACTGAGAGGTTTGAACAGTTTCTTTGGTGCCACTGCAAGTTCAATGGCAAGGGTTTTTTTTTGTCAGGAAAGTTTTCAGACCTAATTTTCAAATAAGACTGAAAGATCCTTATCAAACTGATTAAATCGTGGAAATTGATACCATATTGACTAACTTCCAAAGTAGGGTTCTCATGTGCTATAGACTAACATTTGTGAGTCATGGCATATTTGGCATTAATTTTTCTTAAACATTAAATTCATTTAAAGCCACACAAAAAAAACTGCCCTTTAATGAAAGGCTCCTAGTAATAAACAGGAATCTGAAATTACGTTTTATCCAACTCATGCATGAAAGTTTCTATGTTTTGGCAATAAAAGAAACAGAAAGGCAACTCAAAATACATTTTCTCCACACACACTCTTAAGCTGCTCATGGTTTCCAAGTGGTTTAGGCCAGGCACTCATCCAAAAATTTTATCTCGTAAAATTTCTCAGAACATCTCAGGCAGCTGTACGCCTCAATTGCTTTAAGTCAGAATTCACACTTTTCTAAAACAGGAACCACAAAAGAAAGACAACTTTGTCTACAAACTCATTAACCCTAGAGAGGGCTCTGTTTACCCCTGTTAATTTGAACACTGTATTCTGAACTCTATGGGACATTACATTAGGAGGTACCACAACAATGGTTTAGATTCCCAAGTTTTTACTCAGTGTATACCTATGGGATGCAATGAGGAAGGCAAGGAAAAGGTTGGAATACTTTGCCATGGCTGATATTGAGTTTACCAACAGGGTCAGAAAACAAACAGCAAAACCCCAGAGTCAGCTATTCCATTCAAACCAACAAGATCTCCTTTTGCATGCAGAAACCTCATAATGTCCTACATTTACATTGCAAAACTACTTTTCAAGTGCTCCTTGTAGAGCAGACCTAAGCTGCTAAAGCTTTGATCCAGAGAATCTGTCTAGCAGCCAATGCCTTCCAACAAGAGGAAGAAGGTGACAGCCAATCCTATACTTCTGGCTGCTTCACACAGCCCTTTGTGCCAACTCCTTCAGCTGAACGACTGCCCTGCAGGCCTGGCTGATCAGAGACTGCTATCTGTACACATCCTCATCTACTTACAGGTAACCTACTGGCTCTTAAAAATAAGGTTTGGATTTATGTGCTTGAAAGCTACATATTTTTCTAACTATATTTCTCCACTTCTAGAACATACCAGCACTAGCAGCTAGGATGAGTTGGAAGTCCACACACAAGGCAACAGGAAGCTGAGGAAGACAGATAAATGTAATTGTGCACTGTAACAACTTGCATGTGCAGAGGGACTCATTCTCAGAAGTAACAAAGTTTGGCCTACACCCATGCTCAGGAAATAATAAACCTTTATTTTGAAGCAGGGAAGCCAAGAAGAATACTAAGAGCAATAAAAGCCTTGGAGAACTGGCCCCTATGGCCCTGGGAAGTCACATTAGGCAGTAACAGTACCTCTGACTGCGAGCCCCACAAGCTACAGTTTTGCAGCAACAACAAACAAATCAGTCTCCTGAATAAATTTCATTCTCCAGTGATATTTAAGCAGTACAGTCACAGGTAACTCAGCACCAGCCTAGGCTTAGAGATAATTTTTCTGCAAATACATGAAGCAAATCCCATGAAGGCAGAACAGCTAATTAAGCTAAACGCCAGTGTTGGCACAAGCACAAATGGTCACGAACATATTTGCTCAGAAGATCAGAGGATTATGGATTTCACTTTGAGCAGTGAAAAAAGAAAAGCTATTAACTTTGAAGAGGGACTTAAGTCACCATTCACGGGAGTTCTAAAAGCAGTTGCCTGCAATGATCAGGACAAGAACTTAAAACAAGCACAAGAAGGCCTGTTGTCATTTTCATTCTTGAAGGGACAGAAAGGAAAAGATCACCCAGTAAGATGTGCATATCTGCAGTCAATCCAGCTGCTCTTACAAGAGGTATTATCAGAATATTTTCAAAATTATAATAGCAGAGTATACACAGCATATCATATTTCTAACAGTGCCAGAGATTAATTTAGAGAACAGCGTTTGCTTACATGTATGTTTAGTCAGTGGGAGGTAGGGAAGTTCTTATCTAGCCAGTTGTGAAGAGTGTTGGTAGAACAAGGACCTTTGCAGAAGTGAGGGATATCTATTTTAAGAGCAGCTTCAGTGTTGCCTTATTAATGCAGCAATGCTTCATTTTATTGCAATAATGAGCCTATTTGTTCTCCTGTGCAATATTCCTTACAACATGGTTAAGGGAAAGAATAGGACCAGATAACTGCTCCAAACAGCCACAATAGGGAAAAAATTAAAAGTTACACACAAGCTTTGCTCACACCTTACCCTTGCTCCACAGTATCAGAATAATCCTTGTTGTTTTTAAATTGTAAAATAGTTGCAGTCTCAAAATACTTTCACTGATGGTCTTATATAATGATGTTCAACCAGCTGAAAGAGGAAGAAGTTAAACTGGAGTAACACAAGCACTTCAGAAAAATTCTCATTTTCTCCAGGAACATTTGATTTGCTTGTCCACCTGACTCTGCCTGTGATTTAATTTTATTCTTATTTAGTAAGACACTAAGACCTTCATCACTTTGAAGACTATAAAGGCAATTTACTCTGAAGAAGAGTTAATAACAGAAAGAGGATAAAAGTTAACAACTTAATATTGAAACAGAAAAGAATAATTTGCTTTGGTTGTGGCCTAATCCTTCTAATCACGTATGGCAGCTTGCCATTTCTTTCACAGGGCTTGGATATTGGCAGCACTGCCTAACAATGTCAATCTCTATACTTGCTATGGTACAAAACCAGTAGGCCAGAGGCTTTAAGAGGCTCATAAATTAAAGAGAGGCCTCAGAAAAACACACCTAAATATTCCTTTTCCCTGTGACCAGTCAGACTAACTGTAGATGTCATGTAGACTTTTTTCACACTACAATAAGTATAAATCTATTAAAAATATATAAAGAATCTTCAAAATTACAGAAATTCCACCAAGTTATTGATACCAACATCAGCATATTTTCAAGTCTAGTTACATTTCCTTGCTTGTTGTACCTTTTGTACTTGGCTGTGGTTTAATCCCAGTAGGCACATTGCTTGAATTAGTAACAGTTCATTTGAAAGAACTTCATTCTTCTAGCTAATTCTTTTCATCAAGAACTACAAAACAAAGAATATCTTCTCAGCATAATGGACTTGAAATATAAAAATGAAGGTGACTCAGTCCTCTAGATCTCTGAAGGCAGAGCACTGTCAGTTGTGTAACAATTATTCTCCCTTTAGAGAGCAGAAGTGTGAGGCTCGCAGGACTCAAGCTCCCATTGCTACTTTCTTATTCTTTATGTCAACATTGGCATTAAACTCAGGGTCCAGTCTGAGAGATTGTTTTCATATCTTCTTTGAAAATAGATTTAAGCAAAATACTAAAACATTTAGAGAGATCAGAAGCAAACCAGTTACTTGATGGGAAGTATCTCCTGACCCTACATATCTGATACATTTCTGCATTTAATGGCTAGCTATTTCTGAATGTTTTTCCAACATAAATACAAGACAAATTCAAATTCTAGCAAGGAAGTTACACAAGAAACAGCCAAAACATTGTCCCACCTCTCCCTTCCAAAAAAGATCCCAGCAACAATTTACCCTGAAACTCATAATGCGACTAACTGATTAATTTCTTAAGAATGTTTTGTTAGGAAGCCATGACCTTCCTTTCATTTTTCAGGAAAGAAGTGCTTACCCTCTTCTTCTGGAGGCTTGCTATCTTAAGCATACAGAGTCAGCATGGAAGATAACAATAAGAATGGGACAACAGAACCTTCATTGATTTCTCACAAATTTTTATTGCAGAATGGAAAACGCACCTGCTATTTCTCTCACTTGTACTGTCCCATAGAGGGCATTCACCTATAACCAGGAGCTGCCAAACCCTTCTCCTTTTCTTCCATTGCCCCATTCTTAAAAAGAAAAAAAAAATGTATTCTAGTTTGGGATTTAACATTACCTGGATTAGGCTAATGAGCACTGCACTGATGCAAGTCAAATAAAAACATGTATTATGTACTAGGAATTCCTTCAAAAAGAAAAAAGTTATCAAAAAGGCTAAAGTAGAGGCCTTGACAAGTTTAAATACTGGAGACTTCAAGGGAACTATCTGACCTCTACCTTCCTTCTTTGCCCCCCAGCAAGCATTGGCTACATTTTAGCTAGGATTCTGTTCTATTGTAGGAACCATACTATTGGAGAATGGAAGAGTGCAAAACAGTGTGACTAATTAACAAGTATTTCCTATCAGTGGCTACTGGGAAGTGACACACTTCCTGCACTTTAAGATATTCTTTCTCATGTGAAAACGAAGAACTGAGCTGCAGTTCACAGTCACTGGATAGTTCTGACTCTTTACTAGTGCAGACAATCCAAGAAAAGGGCTTAATAAGGGGCTACCAGCACTGATGAGAAAAAATCTGTTACAAAGAGCAGACAAGGATCTGCATTTTGAGTAATGCTAAATTGAGCTGACGGTTAGACGGTTTGTAGAGCAGTTTCAGTCCTAAACATCAACTGGAAGACTGGAGCACACAGTTTCTGAAGAAACCTTTTCAAAGTTTTATTTCAAAGTCCATGCACATGACAGATGATTTTTATCTCATTCTGGAAATCCATTAGTCAGTATCTGTTGTACCCCTGTGACTTTGAGAGTCCCACCCTTACTCCTCATTTCAGTTGAAGTGATGAGCTAGTTGAGCAAGGACAGCCACCACTGATTTTCCTCCACTATTTTTGTAAAAAACTGGGAATCTGTGGGTTAACAGGTTGCCCCTTTCATGTATCACTTTGATTTTCTCTAAAGCACTGTCACAGTCAACTGCTGAGGTCACTATAAGTAGCACGTTGCCTCTGCAGGAGGGTGCACAATACAGCTTTGTGGTACATATTAAGCATAAAATTGCCTAATCAAGATGGCAGCATTCTACATCATCTTTGCTTTCCCTGACAGAGGCCACCAATCTCAACTTCCCAGAGCAGCTTTGCCAGTGGCCCAACACAAATTTGGGATCACACAGAACATTGCAGAAGGCACTCCATCATTCTCAAACAATTAACTGCATAAGTAAGTACCTGTGGGAATCAAAAGAAACCATAACTCACCTGAATCACTCTAAATTGTCACTGCAACCCCCCTACTTTTCAGCGACCAGCCTTGTTAATGTAACTACAGCTCTATTTAATTGATTACTACTGTGGACAAAGGGCCAGCAAACAGAACAAGCCTTTTGGCTGGCCTTTTTCACAGGATGACTGACTAACCACTCACCTTAGGCACTCACTCATGCAAGTTTTGAAGGTTAAAATTACCTATCTAATAAATTACGTAATCTCAAGGCTGCTCAGAAAGTTAATCAGGTCTTTGCTACCGTAACTAAAGCACACACCTACTTGAAAACAGGGCCTCACACAATTACCAGCACAAATCAGGTGCTAGAGGAAAGACAATATTCTTTAGGAGTACTGCAGTCACAGAAACAATAAGTAAGCCAAAGAGCGAGTTGCAAAAAAAAGCTTTACATCAAAGTCTCCAGGTAAGTTAAAAATCAAAATGGTTAAAAAAGTTAGCATTCAAAATGGTTTAAAAAAGGTAGCATGCAGTCTGCATATAGACCAGTCAGAATCAGGTCTCTTCTCAGTCACCAGAATTAACTTAAACTTTGCAATGAAGTTTTTATTTCAGGGTTATTGGGGTTTCATTTACTTGTTTTGTTGTTGTCTTTTTTTAAATAGTTACATTTTAAAAAGCTCACAATAGCTCCCTATTGAGAGAAAAATAACTCATCTCCCAAGCATAATGTTTTAACAAATAGCCCCACAACATGAAAATTCTGGCTGCTATTGGGATCATTCCGGCTAAGTTGAAACCAGCCGGCAGCAATGTTCGTCCTCCTTAATACTGATATTAAATTGCAAGAATAACAGGAAGTCTATCATCCATGAAAACTTCACTCGTGAGATTGTTTGCACTGCTGGGCTGGGCTGTATCATGCAAAACTGTCCTTTCCCTGACTGGTACCAGTTCCTCTGAACACTTATGGCCAGATGCAAGCAGAGCACTTTGACACTGAAAAGTGAGGTGTGCTATGGTGCAAGGAAGATAAAAGGCCATGGCAAGAGCTAAACCAAACTGCTGCTCATAAGAAGCATGAATCAGGGAACAGTTTCTGGAGCAGCCTTCAGTTGCACTGGATGAGGTGTGGTGTCAAATTGTGCTCCATGAAAAGGATTTGCCCTACGAACGCTGCTGAATAGCACAGGAATAGGAGAGAGGGAGCAAAAGATTGTGACAGGAATGGTTTCTCATACACAGGTAGCTAAATCCAGGAGTTTAGTTTGTGAGGATGGGCTTTGGAGCATCAGGCCTGTCCCTGAACAGGTATTTAGTCTTGCAGGAGTGGCTCATTCTTTAAGAGCATAGCTATGCAAGGTGTTAGCTCACTTGCCCAACAGCTACATACCCAGGAAGCAGCCAAATTCAGAGCCCCCAGGACCATTTAACCCAAGAAGATTCAAATGCACATCCCCTTGTTCATCAAAATACATTATAATCTCTGAAGGGTTTGCTTGGTTCTCCCTTGACCCTTCCTAGGGCTGAACTACCAAGGATTAAACCTCACAGAATCACTAGTAAAGTGATGTCACAACCTTGCAGGCAGAAACAGGAAGCCAGACACACTTTCTTTCTGTCAGGCCACTATTAAAAAAAAAAAATAAAAAAAATCAAGGTCTCTCCTAACTTCCCTCCTCATCCAGATAGACCTGCATTCCTGGTTATAGAGCAGTCCAGTTCAAACAGAGAAGACGGAACAGGAGAGTAACCTGAGAGTATTAATTTTTAATTCAAGTCTCTAAAACTCCAGAGAAGTAATGTAATCACTACAAAGCAAGGTAAAATTAATGTAATTTACACTAACATAAGTTATCCCAGGATTAAAAAACAAGTTATGTGGGCAGGACCAGAATAGAAGTTAAGGGCAATGCTACTTCTGCTTGTTTGACAGATTTCTGCCTAGGACTTAAGATACATACCTTTTGCTTACAGTGCTTCAAGTGCAATTACAGAGGGTTTTTGGACCTCACCCTTAATTTTTCATAACAGATGTTCTATTTTAATGCTATTTTTAAATCACATTAGCCATTTAAATTCATTAGAGAAGAAAAGCATGGTGGCAGATCTTAACATCTAAAAGCTAATGGTGTAGAAACCATTCCTAACCCAGGGGTTCTCAAATACACTGACCTAATTCTGGAGCTTGAGCTACACAGCTCCATAGGCAACATAGTCTAACTGTAGTCCCTCCAGCCTGTACAGAGTTAAATCTCTGCCAGTTTATCAGTCAGACAGAACCAGACACAGGGCAGGAAATTTCATACAGAATTTACCAATATTGTTTGATGCTGTTGTAGAACAAAAACATTTTGCAGTGAATCTAGGATATTGTTCTGCTAATTACTCCACAGATAAGCATCCCCTTTCTTCTTACCTTTCTTTTTATTTATACTCAGACACATTCAGAGAGAGATGAAATGCGAAATTTTCTTGACTGGGACAGAGAAATAAAATTTACTTTTAGAAGATTTATACTGCAGAGAAAAAGGAACATACTAAGATGTAAGGGAAAAAAATGGGATCACAGCATGGTTTGGGTTGGAAGAGACCTTAAAGACCATCTAGTTCCAACCTTCCTGCCATGGACAGGGACACCTTCCACTAGTCCAGGTTACTCAGAGCCACATCCAGCCTGGCCTAGAACACCTTCAGGGATGGGAAGTCCCCAACCTCTCTAGGAAACAAATTGTCAAATTGTTCATTAATTTGGTGTATAGGCACAGGATATTGAGTGGGTTTCAGGTCAAAAATTGTCTGGCATTATCATACAGAAAAGAAGCTATAAAACAAAGAAGGGGGAGAAGTATTATTTTCCTCCTCCTCATACATATATTATATCTCTTCCCTTTGCCCCTCCTGATGTAATAAGGAGAGTCAAATTACATATAGCAAGGAAACCCTATAACGTGAAGTAAGAATCTAGCACAGCCAGTTGCTGTACCCTAATGAATTGGAATGACTCCTACCACAAGAATGAATCATGAATAAGTCTGCTGAAATCAGCTGTCACTCTCACATTATGCCCAAATAAGTTAAAAAACTGGAGACTGCTGATACAGCAAATGCAACATCACTGCTTTGACATACACGTTTTGGCATAAATGATTTGGAATTGGAAGACCAAACTAAGGAGCCTCCTTAACATGACTTCTGATCAACTAAATAAACTGCCTTTAAATGCAACACGTGATGGACTTCAAGCACCAGAAAGCTACCTACTGCTTTTAGTAGTCATCCATTAGTCAGCCATCCTGCGTGAAAAGCACTTTCTGTGCAGAGAAAAAAATTTTGTACTGTGGTTCAAAACATGTCACTCTTGAATAAAGTGTGAATTCCAAAGGACAGAAGTATCACTTTTAATTAAAGAAAATCAAACTTCTTTTTCCTACTGGGAGACTACAAATTACCTTTATTTTTCCTTGCAAATAATGTTTTCTTATTTGATTTTTGTTTGGAGTCTGTTTCATCCCTTTCTGTCATGAGCCCAGGAAAAAATACAGGGTAGAAAAGAAGTAATTTCTTTAACTTCATCCTACAGCTTTCCTGATTTAAGCCTTTTTTTCCAGATGCAACTGGATGATGCAAGCATCAAAGGTTTTCTAAACTGAAGCAGTATTTCCACTTAAGAATCCAGCAAGTGTCTCCTGCAGAATAACAGGAGTTTACTCCAGAGAATACCTGCACATGGTCTCTATCCAGCAGAAACAGAACACTCCTGGAGTGCTATCCAGTTTACTAAAGCACGGGCTCTATAGAGAAATGACAAATGCACTTTTCCATCATCCACTTTTGGGGGCAAGGGAGTGTTGTTTACTCTGGCCTTTATCAGAATTGGAAAACAAGAACATGAAGACCTATTTCACTGAATTTTAAAAGTCTGACAGTTAAACTCATAATACATTATTTTAGGGTGCAAGAAATGCTGGAAGGAAATTTGTTTAACAAGAGACAGGTCCAATGACAGCTTCAGGAAATTCAAGAATGTGCCTTACACGTTCAGGCAAAGCAGAGAACAGCTGCACACATAAGGTAGAAGCAGACTAAGATGCTTATTATTTCCTTGCCTTAAACCTAGACATAAACATTCTAAGGTACAGTAATTGGTAGCAGTGTATAAGTAGTATAGTACTAGTAGTATTTTATAACTTAGTTTACATAAATATATGAATAATATACAACTGCAAATAAACAGAGACTTGCAGCATACTTGCCCAAATACGGCACAGGAAAGCATATGCATATAGTAAAATCTACAAGATAAGAAGTAGGGTGTGCAGGAAAGATGACAGATGAAAATAAAATAAGACTGCAGAACAAAGGGGAGATATGTCTGATGGAACCAGAATAATCCTGCAAAACAAATAAGATGCCTAGCAACACTAAGGGGTAAGCTTGTTCCCTAAAATAATATGAGCTATGTCACCCCTTTCTTCCAGGGAGGCGGCAAGGTGCATAACACATTAACAAATAGAAAAGAAAGATGATACTTTATGAAAATCGCAAAATACTCACTTTGATTCCAGCTTCTCTTGCCAAGGAGCTCTCAAGCACTTTACTGTGACTCCTGCAACTGAAACAAACCATCAAGAATGTAGTCATCAGTGCTAAATACAGGGCATCCGCTCCAGGGTATTGCATACTCCAGGTTTACTACCACTTATATATGTAATTGTTAAGAACTGTTTGGGAAAGAGATAATAACGACTAATGGTAATTAAGAACTAATGACTGGAAAGCTACATTGTTGCTGTATACAAGTTTAATAAAGTGTTTTGATTCATTAGTCTTTTAAACAATGCATCACCGAGAGCTTCAATCTGTGTGTAAACACACAAATATTTTGGTATAACACTTTGA
Source organism: Eopsaltria australis (assembly GCA_034509425.1). Lineage (NCBI taxonomy): Eukaryota > Metazoa > Chordata > Aves > Passeriformes > Petroicidae > Eopsaltria > Eopsaltria australis. Next base: position 3,153,749 of record JAVTVJ010000157.1, on the reverse strand, counting down.
TCAATTCTTTTATCTAATACAATCAAATTTCTTCTCACAGCATCCTGTCGAGCATGTGTGTGAATGAGTGTGGGGTGGACGTACCATCACAACATGTTCTAAATCCCCTCCACTTACACTTTTTAAAAAAGTTCAAAAATACTCGTCATTGAACAATCTGTCCCCAGATTTAAGTGACCTTCATCCTGGCAATCTTCTAAGCAGATTCTTCTGCTTACACAGGAAATACATAACTGGGTGCGTTAGACTTGGGGACCAGGTCCAACCCTGCAAGTCATCCAGAGACAGCATGGATGAGATTAATTCAGTGTTTTGAGATTAAAAGTGTTTACTATTTACGCAAATGTCATTAACGTCTCTCAGCTGAGATCTAAGCATCTTATTTAAATAAAGAGAGTCCTCCCATTCCAGCAGACTGCTGGAGCTCGGTGCAGGGAAGTTCTGACAGTTACTCAGCTCTCACCCCGCACAGAGGCAGCAGCAGCAGCGGGGATGTCCCTCCCGGCGCTCGGCTCCACTGGCATGGGGCTCTCGAGAGCGGTTCTGAGGAAAGGCTCTGACAAGTGCCACTTCCCTGCGGCCTCAGCAACACGGGCCGGGCCGGCGGGACACCTGTGAGCGCTGCCCCGTCCCCAGGTGACCGGGCCCTGCCAGCCGACGGCGGCCAAACCCTGCGGAGCAGCGCAGCTGGCGAAGGCTGGCGGCCAGGGCTCCTCAGCAGCAATGGGGCTCGCTCTCACGCTGTCCCAGCACTGCGGGCGCGGGCGGCTTCTACGCCCCTTTTTCACTCCGAGTCACTCCATTAACAAGACTCCCCACTCTCACCCCCAGAGCCCTTTCTAGGTCAGCCTCACCTCTCCTTCCGTCCCCTCCGCGGGTCCCCGTTCCTGCCCTCCGGCCAGAGACAGCGCCGGCTCCCCGGTCCCGGCGGGCAGCGGCTGCCCCGCGCCTCCGCCCCGCTTGTCTGAGGGCAGGGAGGCGGCGGCGCGGGGCGAGGCCGGGCCCGTCCCGCCGCTCCGGGCCAATGCCGAGCCCGTCCCTCCGAGCGGGGCGGCTCCCCCCGCCCGAGCCCGCCCTCCCACTTCGTGTCACCTGTGGCACCCCGCTGTGCCCGGCAGGGCTGTGACTCTGCCCGCGGGCCGGGGGAGCCTTGGGGTCTGTCAGGGGGCACTGCTCCGAGGCAGCAGCCCCACAACGCACAGTGACTGCTTCACACGAAGTCCACGCAGGGAGCGTCGGCTTGTCGCGTCGAGCTACCTTGAGGGACAATGATCAGTATTTCACTTTACCTGGTGATAGGCAACCCGAGACGCGTGAACATACACCCCTGTTTGAGTCAAGATACGGGCCGCGATAACAGAGGTTTCAGTCATCTATTTGTTCAGGAAGCCGCTGTAAGTGCTTTTCTGTTTAATTAGTGGCACAAAATACACATGCCGCCATTTCATGGGGTGTTTCAGGAGCACCTTCCCCCCAGCAGCCGGGCACCACGGCGATTTCTGAATCCGGACTGCCTCTGCGAGCAGGGCGACAGCACCGACCCCGGCATGCGGAGAGCTGCTGTGCTGGTATTTTCCTCTTACGCACGTTCTTCTCTCAGTGCTTGATGTAATTGATTTAATTCTGGTTTAGGGCAGCTGGAGGATTTCTGCGTCTGGCGTGCCCGGGAGCGGGGCCGCTGTGCCCTGAGGGCAGCCCTTGTGCCACCTGCCCACGCCCGCCTCCCGGAGCGCTGGCTCGGCTATCGCTCGCAGCAACTCTGCTTTAAATTACATCCCCACTGTGTTCCAGCCTGAGTCCATCCACTCCTACAAATCCTACAAACCCTGGCTTCCTGCTAACAATAAATTCTTATGTTTCACTTCCTTCTCAAACCTGGATATGGCGAAACAATTTTAAGAGGAAATTTAGTGTCCATAGTATTGCTGTAAAGTTTTGCTCAAATATATGTCTTTTCAATTTCACGCATTTGATACGCGGCTCTTCCTTTCTGATGACAAAATAAGGGACTAGAGCATGCTTTCCATGCACTATACAGTAAAATTCTGGTTTAATAAGCCTTTAATAAGGCTTACATTCAGCTCACAAGGATCAGAGTGAATTGGAGACCTGGTGAAAGATTAAAAGTCGCTTGCTCTCCTCAATAATTTTCATTCAAACGCCTCTCATATACATATCCTGTTTATTCATCCCAGTGCAGCATCCTAAGCTGCATCCATTCAAACCCACACTAAAGTGCTGTTCAGTGCAGATCAAGAAACATCACTTAATTAGAAGTGATGCGAAGCCCTTCAGACACTCTTCGCAGACGGAACATACTTTTCTCTTGTGTAAAATACCTCTTTTCTTCCTCTCGCAGCAGTACCGAAGAAGAAGGTAGGAGTAAAAGACTGTTTCAGGACCAGACACGCTGTATCAGCGAGCAGTTTTGAGTGCGCTTGACCCCTGCTGGATGCACTTGGAACTGATGGGTCTGGTGTACGCACTGCCCAAAATAATTCCATCTTTAATCAAGGACTTTGGACCCAAGCTTAGGAAAAAGCAGCTCCTTGCTGCCAGGTGGCAGAGGTCTCCAGCACTGTGACAAGTGACTGCTGAAAAACTGTATGTGACGTGTGCTGTGTCTGTTAAAATACGTAGGTGAGCTCTCCTGTTCACATTTTATTTAGTGATGTGTTCTTGAAATGGATTCAGGTGAAACCTGTGGGATTATGTGTGTAAGGACTGTCACAGCTCAGACCAGTTGCCAGTTATATATTCACTGTTCACAATAAAGAAGAAACTGAAAATATCTGAATGACCTTCAGAACATGGAATACTGGATGGACCCTCAGACCCATTCCTCAGTAAATTCAGATGGAAAGAGTCTGTACCCAGTAACCATCCCCACAGCTACTCTGCAGTGGAGCAGTAGAATCAAAGAATATACACATTTCATGTAAGCACAGAACGGCTGCTTTTCAAGTGAATTGAGCCTGAACACTCTCAAGGTGGCAGCAAGAGAACAAAAATTAGTGATAGAAGGATATACTCTACCCACCCTCCTCTTTGTGTTCCCCAGACACAGAGTTGTTAAGTTCTCAGCACAATCAAAACATATAAGAATGGTTTTGATTGCAGTGCAAGAGAGAGTGTTATGGCACCTTCAGGAAAAAGACCCAAACCAACCAAGTCTGCAGGTATCTTTGTACAGTAGTATTGCTATCAGATTCAGAAAGTGGACCACCTTTCTTCCTTCACCCCCTCATTCAGCATGTCTATCTCTCTAGCGATTTCCCAAAGATGGGAAGTCATCCCATCTTCTTCCAATAATGAAAAAATTAATGAGTGCCTTGGTGTGGTTACAAAGTGACAGGTATTACTTGAAGAGACAGTAACTTCCCGTGAAGCAAATCAAGCTTTCCTTCCTCCAGTTTCCTCCTGTCATTCAGCCTCCTTTGACACTCAGCTGCTCTCTGATGAACTAACACAGATCACAGCTACCTCTGATGTTGTTCATTCAATGGCTGTAGTGATATTTCCCAGGTGGCTTTGACCGCATCATCCCTTGCTTTTCTTCCTTCAGTTGGTTCCTGGGAGCCAAGGTAACTTTTTTGCTTCTTTTAAAACTTTCTACACTGTTAGGTTATGCCATAAAAAGTTCTCCACATGCACAAAGGAAGGCAGAGGAATCATGGTGGGTGCTGGAGCTTGAGAAATACCCTGGCTGGCTGCCCCGAAGTCCATCACAGGAGCTCTCAGCCCATCAAAGGTCCATCTCTTCACTCATGAAGGAGTGCAGAGTCTTTAAAAAGTAAGCCTTCAAAAAGATTTTAGAATTATTTAGAATTAATTTTAAAACCTTACAAGAAAATGTATACCAGAAGTGCAAACTGTAAAAGGAAACAGTGTGAGTAATTAATATTGCTCTATATGGAGCTCTCTGTGGTAAGAAAAAGTCTGGCTTGATAATAATAATCATGAAAGGAATGGCTTCAAAGATCAAATGTGCATGACTAGGGCCTGATCATTTTCCTTCTCTTTTGCTCCCAAACAAAACAAATTTAAGTCCTGCTGCCACTGACCGGGGCATCTTTAAATTTACTCTCTTATATAGCATGGCTAGAGATCTCTGCCTGTAGGACTAGAAGCATTTTGTCCTTACTTTAATGAATTTGTCTTAATTACAGAGACCACTCTTCTACATCAAAACAGGACTTGTCAAAGGACAACACAAATTCCCACAGGAATGGCCAAAAATTATGAACAAAGTAAGTAAATGTGAATGTTCATCATGGAGAAAAGATGGCTATGGGGAGACCTCATTGCAGCTTTCCAGTCCTTAGAGGGGCTTTATAAAAAAGAGGGAGAGTGACTTTTTCTACACAGGCAGATTGTTGTGGGACAAGGTTGAATGGTTTTAAACTAAAAGAGGAGAGCCCAGAGAAGCTGTGGATGTCCCATCCCTAAAAGTCTTCAAGACCAGGATGGATGGGGCCCTGAGCAAACTGAACTAGTGGGTGACATCTCTGCCTATGGCAGGGGGTTGGAAGTAGATGATCTTTAAGGTCTTTTACAACACAAGCCTTTCCATGATTGTATGTTGCCCAAGAAAGTGGACAACAGCACTTCAGTGACTGATAATTTATTTCTGTGGTTGAGTATGGCTCCCAGGATTATGTGGCTCAGGCACATAATCCTATCAAGGAAGGAAATTATCCGAGCCTATCCAAAATCTATTGCAGTCCACTGGCCAGGAAGAGAGAAGTAGTTCAGGATCAGACTCCAGCCTTCCTTTCCATCTTCTTGAGCCCTGTCCCTACCGCGGGGCATGGCCTTTTGCACTGGTGTGGAGCAAAGGGGTCACAGGCCACAGAGTATAGCTGTTGTTACTGCAGGACAGGAGCCACCCAAGGCTCCATCGCAGTGCCTTGGTCTGAGGGAGCTGGTTCCTGAGAAAGCAGCTCTGCGGTGATGGGTGGCCCAGCTCACGTTCGGTGTGGGACCGTCCCAGTACGGGACTGGGACACGCGCTCCTTCTTGAAGAGAGCTGCAACTTCACTTCAGGATTTCAGCCTGGCACCCGATTTGAGCGAAACCCAGGCCGTCCCACAAGCTTTTTTTGTGTGTGCTTCTCGTTTCCCGGGGCAGAGGGCGCCGGCGCGGCCCCCGCGGCTCCCGGGCCCGTCGCGATGGCGACCGGCGGGCGGGGCGCGCCGCAGGGCCCGGCCGGGACTCGCGGGAGGGCCGGGGCAGACGCAGCGCGCGGTGCGGGCCCGGTGCTGGGGCGCGGGGACCCTGAGGGGGAACGCGGGTGTGGGTGGGGCAGGGCCGGGGGGGCGCCTCAGGGAGCTCTCTGGCCGTGGCGGGGAGGCATGGCGTGGGGCTGAGGCACAGGGTGACAGTGCCGGCGGGATTTGGTGCCTGGGGACAGGGAGGCGCTGGCCTCGGTGAGGGGTGGCCCAGCTTTGTCCGCTGAGGTGTCTGGTGGTGAAGGGGGCTGGGGGAATAGTGCAGGAGACATGCGGGAAGGGTCGAAGGCAGAGGGAATTGCTAGCCTGCTTTGGGAAGGGGTTACAGTGTGACTGCACAATGTTATAGCGTGACTGAGGTAATCGATTTTCCGTAATCTGCACCTGGGACGGGGTGCAGATGTACCGACAGACTGGGGAGCGAGAGGATGGACAGCAGCCATGGAAAGGGACCTGGGGGTCCTGGTCAAGGACAATGATCACGAGTCAGCAGTGCCCTGGCAGCCAGGAGAGCCAAGCGTGTCCTGCGGGGCATCAGGCACAGCATCGCCAGCCGAGCAAGGGATTGTCCCGCTCTGATCTGAGCTGGGGCAGCGTCACCTTGGATATTGTGTGCAGTTTTGTGCACGACAAGAAAGACATTAAGCTATTGGAAAGTGTCCAGAGGAGGGGCATGAGGATGATGAAGGGCCCTGAGGGGATGGTGTATGAGGAGCAGCTGAAGGCACTTGGTCTGTTCAGCCTGGAGAAGAGGAGACTGAGGGGAGACCTCATTGCAGTCTACAACTTCCTCATGAGGGGAAGCAGAGGAGCTGGTACCAATCCTCTCTCTAGTAACTGATGCCTTTTTCTGATCTTAGGAAATAAAGGCTCAGACACGATTAGAGGGTTGGGGGTCGTTTACCTCGGTATTTTAATAGGATCCCATTCGATGGCTTCTGCCGTCCAGGTAGAACACGCCGCAAAAGCCCCGTCCCCCCAGTCGAGTATACAATTAAAGACTCTACACATTAGCATATCTACCAGGAGGGCCCAATAAGGGGCCTGGGTGGGCTAACTTCTAGTTTACAAAATCTGTCCTACTAGGAGACCTTGAGGGCTTATGAAAACAGTGTTTGGTCTTCTAACTCTACGTGGCTTCAGGGGTGTTTAGTCTACTGGCCTGCTAAACACCATGAAACCAAGCTAAACTATCACCTAAAGCATCACAAGTATGCATGCTAATACTTGTGAATATAGGGAACAGTGTAAGAAGTATTCAGGAGAAAAGCAGAAAAATCCTTCAGGCATCATAACCAGTGACAGGATCCAAAGAAATGGCCTGAAGCTGTGTCAGAGGAGATTTAGATTGAATATTAGAGGGTGGCTGGGCACTGGAACAGGCTCCCCAGGGAAGTGGTCACAGCATCAGCCTGACAGAGTTCAAGACATGTTTGGACAATGCTCTCAGGCACATGGTGTGACTCTTGGAGTGTCCTGCATAAGGCCAGAAGTGGGACTCGATGATCCTGACTCAATGATCAGTGTATTCTGTGAGTCTATAATTGTTGGGGACTGAGGGAGTGGAGGCTTCTGGTAGTGCAGCTGCTCGATATACAGGGGTCATTATGTGAGTGCAGGTGCTGGTTTGGATGATTGGTTAATAATGACTGAATTCATGAGAGTGGTGAGCTGTCATACAGGTGGTCTCTGTAAATTACAGAGTGTCTGGAAAGTCAAAGTAGTTGGGTTGCAGTGTCAGGAAACTGCGTGCTCCTTCCAAGGATGCAATGGCAGTGTAGTTATTGCTTGAGACAGTGCTGATAGTGATAAAGGGGCTCAGTCAAGAGCCTCACAATTTTATTTGTTTGGGAGAAGAAATAGGTCTTTCCTTCTACAAATGTTTTCCTGTGGGTTTAAAATGTGCAGTCAATCCTCAGTCCACTTAAATACATTCCCCTCTTGTGTGTATTTCCTATGGTTTGCAAAATCCAGCAAATCCTTTATTGTAGTACATGGTTTTTCACCTTGTACAGCTTGGACGCTTTCTTGTTCCTCTCTGCTTGAGAAGAATTTAGTAAATATATAGTTGGAGGTCATCTGGGTCTGGAGTTTAAAAAAAAAGGCCCTAAGCCTTTTCAAAATACTTCTGACCAAAATTTTCAGTTTGTATTCAGTTTTAAGCAGGGAATTTGACTATCCATTTAGTGAAAGGGACAGAAACAATTTAAAGAAAACCTTAGGGAGTGCTGTAGTGATCTTCAGTTTCTGAGGAAAATCAGTAAAATAAATGCTCAAGTGGAAATGGAATCAATACCAGTCCAGTTAATTCTGCACTGAAGTATGATGGTTTCTTTTTTACACTTAACAAGTGTATCCTGAACTTGTGTATTTGGTTTGGAAATTTCAAAGGGTTCTAGGAGGAGCAAAGTACCTGACTTCCTGCCTCAGTGAGATTTTTTTCTTAATTCACTTGTTTGGTTGTTTTATTTTTAAATCTCACTCCTACAAAAGCCATGTCTTTAGGATTTTTGAAAGTTTCATGAAAAAATACTGTATTGAATTGGAAACTGCAAAGGTTGCATGTGAAATAGGATAGAAAGTTATTCTGTATAAAAAAATCTGACATTACCTTTCTTCAGGGTATGGTGAGTATGGTGAGAAGGCATAGGACAGTGTGTGGATTACAGTGCATCTGTCAGTAGTTGGTTTCAATTCATTCCCTTGTTTTTACAGGTTTGCTTATGTGGCTTTTTACTGATTTTTTTCCATGTTTGCTTGTGCTTGCTTTAATAGGGGAAAGTATCCAGCCTATTGTATTAGTCACAGAACAAGTATTTTTCAATTATTTCAGCTATTTTAAAATTTAGAATTTAAATTCAGAGAAGCTGTTAAATACAAAAACAGGTTATACACAGTGTTTCTGCTCATTCAGTAATGAAACATCCTATATTATATAAACTATTCTGGGTTTGGACATTTGATTATGTGACTGCTAAAAGCAAGGAATATTCATAAGTGCCCTTTCTTGTGACATGTTTTTATTTGGTATAATATATGCTACCACTTCCATTGCAGAACTATTCATTGCCAGTCGAATTCTGAAGTTGTTAGTTGTGATAGCAAGTCCAGGGAATACTGCTGACATGCATATCCCTTCAGAATGTGCTTTTGTTCCAGCGCTGACAATGAAAACTGGTGTCAGAGTTGTGGTGAAAGGGAGATATTCATAGGGCTAGGAGAACAGAAGGAGAAGGAAAGAGAGGCACATGAACAAGTGGACTTGATAAAACAAACCTGGTAAAGAAACAAAAGATTGGAAAAGGAAGAACTGCTGGTTTGATTTGCAAGAATGTAAAAGCCTGCAGCAAGGGATGCAATAAGTAACTGGTGAAAGGGACCACTGTATCTACTTAGGCACACATTACATATATGTGTGTGTGTGTGTATGGGACAACCTGATATAAATAAATAAATAAGTAAATATAATCTCAGGTTGCCCCAAAGACATGGGCCTGAGTGCTACCTGTGGGCAGGATTATGGCTGTCAAAAACCCAACTTGTTTTTTTTAATTTTGTTTCAAAACTGTTAGAAGCTTGTCATAAGTGACAAACACTAGTGAATGTGTAATGTTTTGTGAATCATTCATCTCTACTTTTTTCGCCTTCACTTCCAGCACAAGTATAAAATAAAAAAAAAAAAAAAAAAAAAAGAAGAAAAAAAAAAAATGGAAGAGAGTAAGAAAAAGAAGAAGCTACAACAGCAAGTTCAAGAGCCTGAATTAGATTTACCAGAATCCTTACTGGAATATCAGTAGGTTTAATACATTTTGACTTTTCACTCATATAGAATATGTGAATGAAGGAAGCAAACAACAAAGACAACTTCACCAGTTAAGAGCCTGAGCTGATTGTTTTGGGGTTTTGAGGCTATTTTAGAAAGGAACCCTTTTTAAACTGTAGCTGTAAGAAAGCAATTAAATGGGTCAGAAATTTTATGCCATTAGGCTATAACTTAAAGAAAAATAAAAAAACCAAAAAACCCCTGACATTTTATTCTGTTAGTAGCAGGCTTTTGATCAGCATACGCTGAAAGATCAAAGATCACATTTGACTGTATTTTTTAGGATTCCTTGGTGTTCGCGGAGGTTTGTTGTCACTAGCCAACCTCGAGACCTACAGTTTGCTGTCTTCCTTGGTGCAGCTGAGAGCAGAGCACAAAGTGTTTTATTTTGAAAGTAAGAGATGGATAAATTAAAGGTCTCTTAAAATCAAGCACAGAAAAATTGAGCCAAGGGGGAAATATCTGAAGCAGTTACAAACCAGCCCATTTTATTTGATTTCTAGTCTCTTGAGTAGATGATTAAAAGGAGAAAAAGTAAGCTTCACAACTTTTATCTAAGGGACAGAAATTGAAGAAGAAATACCTCAGAAACACCCAGTATCCAACAATTATCAGTGTTTAGGGAGCAAGGAGTAGTGCCTTGGTGTGGAAATGACAAGTGGAGTAAGCAAACTGTAAAGTACACTCCTGCAGTTGTAGTGACATCTATAGGAGTTCACAGGGTTTATGTGGGATTTTCTGTTTTGTTTTACAGAGAACAGAGTACAATTTTCCATAGTGAAATAGCCTAGATTTAGCTGAATCATATCACAGACAAAACCATCTGAAAAGTCCAAAACTAACTCATCTATTTTGTGAAGAAATAAGGAAACTGTATTACTGGGCTGAGAAAAAACTGTACCACTTTCTGATAAAATTATTGTTATGCATATGCAAATATCCAGGCAAATGACTCATTTTTCTGGAGAGTCTTCCACTGAAGTAGGTGCTTCACTGGCATGGAATATATAGTTTCTACAGCAACAGTAGGGAAAAAAGGGAAGAAAAGTATTCTTTATGCTGTTTTTGTCTTTCTCCCTCTCTCTTCTCTTTCCCACTTGCTCTGCCTTTCCTTCTCTTCACCTCTGTAATCTGTAACTTCTCTGTACCACTTGACCGAGCAAAGGTGGATAATTATACAAGTGAATAGCTGTCACATTTCACTTTAGGATTTATCAAGTGTGTAGTATTTATTTAACTTCCATTTATCAAGTAGTATTTATTTAATTTCCATTCCTGTTTTTTACTTCCATACACTGAAGAACTGTTCTTAAGGAGTTTGTTATTTTGCATTTTCATTAAAGTTTTCTGTTTCAGTATTTGTTAGGAGCAACAATCTTATGATGTACTTTTGCTGTGGCCATGACCACCATACTCCCATATCTCTGCTCTGTTCTCTCTAAGTAATATCCTTGTGCTTAATAGAAAACCTGAAGAAAACCTTGGAGCACACTGACACCAGAGGATGCAAATTTAGTAACCTGCAATTTGCATGATTCAGTGATCCAAACTTAGCAAATTAACCAGGAAAAAAATATTTTCTTTTAAAATAGCTTCATGCAATAGGGAAGGGGAAAAAACCCCAAAACCACAGAAAGCACCCCAAACTAAAACCTGAGGGAACAAGAACTGTTCAAAGAACAAAAGACATTGTGATTGTAATACTTGCCTCTCTTGTGCCATATGATGAATGAATTCTGGGAACAGAGGTACAGATTACAGAGAATTGTGCAAATAGACAGTATTTGCAGTCTAGTGTTTCTCATTCTAGAAGAGAGAATACCAGAAAGAAATGTTTATTTTACAGCTCTGGCAAAGAGAATGACAAGTAGCCTATGAAAATGTGAAATCAGTGAGCTAATTCTTTGACAAAAATATACAGAAAGAACATACTACTTAGACTGGAGTCCCTATTCCCTTAGTGCTTTTTCAAGGCTCACAAGTTCTTGGTGTACAAATGTAGTTTATGAAGCCTGACAAAGCACATTATTAGAAGAATTGAACCCCATTGAGTTCTCCAGTTCGGGATTCATTTGACCTGTGTGTGAGTGAGCTGCCTAGGCTGTCTCTATAGCTAGTGATATTTTCTGGAGCACAAATTACCTTGTTCTGAAAGTGACTTGTGTAACAGGTCAGCTAAACCTCATGCAGAATGAACAAAACAGCTCCAGCCTCTCAAGAGGCTACACAGGAGCCTGGAGGAGTCTGCTGCTCTGTAGGGATATGAAATCCAAACTGACATGCAGGCCCAGATGTATATGGGAAATAATTTGTTTATGTGTAGTAAGCAGATAGTGGTATCTACACAAATGAGTCAAACAATATGATATGAAAATGAACATTTTGGTAGTATTTACATGTAACCTAGCTTAAATGGCATTTCTTTCTCTAATGTCTTTGTAAGAATGTCTATTCTCTTTTCATAGCATTGTGGCAAAAGAAGCAGCAATTGCACGTGTTTTGTTTCATCTGAAAGGATTGGAAGAAAAGATCAAAGAAAGTATTGAAAAAGTAAGTGACTATGCATCTTCTCCCAACAAATTTTATTTGTGGTATTCTTATTCATAGATTCAATTTTATTCTTTCCATTCTAATACTACATACATTAAAATTAGTTACTGCAGTGAATTTGTTTCAGTCAATGAAGCTAGAGTTAGTGAGTCACTTTATGTGCTGAAAGTTAATGTGTTATCTGAACTAAATGTGACATATAGCATAAATGTCCTAAATATAACATGCTAAAAAGAAGCTGCAGGAGTAGAACATTGCAGAATAAGACAGAGCAGTAAGGTAAAGTGAGTTCAGTGCAGGTGCTTTCCAATGCACAAGAGATCCTTATAACCACCTGTGTATTTCATGGAATCACATAATCGTTAGGGATGGGAAAGACTTCTAAGAAAAAGTCCAACTGTTTAACCCAGCACCACCATTCATCACTAAACCAGGTCCACAAGTGCCACATCCACATGTCTTTTGAAGACTTCCAGGGGTTGTGATTCCACCACTTTCCTGGGCAGCCTGTTCCAGTGCCTCACCACCCTTCTAGTGAAGAAATTTTCCCTGATATCCGGTCTAAACCTGGCACAATTTGAGGCCTTTTCCTCTTGTCCTGTTCCTTGTTCTCTGGGAGGAGAGACCAATCTCCACCCGGCTACAAAGTCCTTCCAGGTGGTTGTAGAGAGAAATAAGGTGCCACCTGAGCCTCCTTTTCTCCAGACTAAACATCCTCAGCTCGTCCACATCATACTTGTACTCTAGGCCTTTTACTAATTTTGTTGCCCTTCTTTAGCATCTTTCTCTGCAGCAAACACAGGACAGGAAGCCCCCTTTCAGCAGGTACCTTTCCTGCAGTACATTCAGATAGGCCTTTTAACCAGTCCTACAGATACTCTTCAGTATTTCAATGCATGAAGAATAAATGGTATAAACTTCATTTTTGTCAGTAATATTAGCAGTCCTAACCAAGTCCTGAGATTTGCTGACCTTCTTTGAATCACCTCTGAGGTAACAGAATTACATAGGTTTCTGTACAATAACTTAGAATCTATTTATTACTGCAAATTAGGTACAATAAAACTGAATAAAGAAGAAGACCATCATGCTATTTAGTAGCTGCAATTTCTAGCACTTTTTGATGAAGACTCACTTTCTCATGGATTAAGAATTGGTTTGAGTAAGTTTTAGAGCAAGGTTGTGTAACTGCTGATCACACCTGAGTGACACTTTAAAGAGCTGTGCATATGAGCTGTATTTAAACAACCATCATATAGCATCTGATGACTGTGAGCAGTGAACTTTGAAAATAGAGTCACCTATCAAAATTAGTTGAAAGTGCTCAGAAATCCTTATTCTGGATCATGTTGCAGCTTGCACTTCATTGCAGTGAAACATTGAAACGTCTCTCTGTCCTTCCCATGCTGATGCTTGCCCTGCTTTTATAAGTACATCTCTGTTTAGCTTTCCGTGGTACTTTTTTCAGTCTTGAAGCCTGGATGGTGTTTCATTTGTGGCTTGACTACCACTGGAAGTGGCATTTGCTCTTCTTTCTGTAGGCATCTGAAGGCTTTTATGATTATTGTTGGATCTTATGTTGCTTGTGGTTATACTGCTGGTTAGGAGGGCGATTTGACTGATTTGTTCAGGGACACAGAGCAACAGCCTAAGGGAGACCCCTCAGTTGGTCTCCCCACTTTGTGACCCCTCAGTGGGTCTCCCCAGTTTGTTTGAGTGTGTTACAGACTGCCAGTGCCTGTGAAGGACTCACACTGACAGTTGATGGAATAATGCTCTTCACTAACACAAAGTTGTGACAGGTTAAGGTTTGAGGATTGTCAGTGACAGTATCTCACTGCAAAAACATATTCAGAACAATGCACAGGCACGCTCTAATCCCCAGTGAAAGTATTCAGTGCCCACAGAGTGTGGTTCTTACCCAATAGGCATCCCTACAGGGGACAAGAGAGGTTCAGCCTGTTATGATGGACTTCCTGAACTTCTCTCCATTCCTAACTTACTTTTATACTATTTCTTTATGTTTAGATGGAGCTTGAGTGATTCTAGTCATACATCTTCTCCTCTCTCTCCTGGCTGACAGGTGCCATGTGGTTTGTCAGCTACAGAACACCATTGAGTTCCCTTCCCTGCAAGGATTTCTACAAAGCCTGGCCACAGTGTCTCCACTCTGCTCCACTCCCTGTTCCATCCCTTTTAGCAGAGGCTGTGGTTGTAGCTTGTAGGGAATCATCATGGAATAGGTTTCCAGCATGCCAACTGCATTCCATTCAGAGAGTAACAGCTGCATTTTACACTATAATTTCTGTACCGCTAGAACTTCTGTTAGGATGTGAATATAACTTCCCAGTTTCCTCTAATTTTACCCCCAGCCATCTTTCTACAGTTATTCCCCCAATTTGCTGCTAGTTCATGATCTGTCAAGGACTCCTTCATATTTTAGATTGAGCAGGGTACTTTAAGGCATGGGTGAAATGCTATTTGTTTATTTTAGTCATGTTTTGACAGTGCTTTGAGCTCCATTCTTTATTTCTTCCTTAATGTTTCTGAGTGGTTTAGAGTTAATCCTAGAACTGAGGAATGCTTGACTCTCTCTACTGCCTAGTAACTATTACTGTTTGCTCCTGTATGGTATCCTTTGGGAACAAACATACACAATCAGTAATTTAAAATAATCTGAGTGTCACTAGAGAGGCTCATGGTCAAGGGTTATGATCACAGTTGTGGAAGCAGGAGGTATAACTGATTTCAGCTCTGACAAGACTCTTTGCTGTGGTTATATGCAAGTAACCTGATTGTCTCATGTTTTTTCTATGTGAAGATGGTACCTTCTCATGAAGAATGTCAACATGAAGCAAATACCTTCTACATATAAATATTGTTATTAAATTATCCACAAGCAGCTTTCTTTCCAGGCAATGGAGGATTATTCATGTGCTGTACCAAGTACAGCTGTCTCTCATTTATCTCTCATTTCCTTCCAGTGGTTACTGAGGAAACGTCTGAGCCTTGCAAACTCACCCTTCTTCTCTGACCTTTCAGAATATGAAGAATAGGTGTTTAGCTGGGTGTTCTTGCATTTTATCTGGCACTAGGCCAGGTTTTACTTTTTTTACTTAATTTTTTTACTTTGAAAACATTTTAATATCAGCTGTGTCTTCTTTCTTAGAATGTTGTTCTGAAGGAAGAACAGAAGGTGCTTATCACACGCCTAGTAAATCAAATAGAAAAAAAAGAGAAAAAACGAGATGAGAAGGAGGTTGTAACCAGGGATGATGTGGAAGAGTCACTGAAAGGAGTTTTTCAGTTTGTGAAGGACAAAGAACAACTTCTTCAAGGTATGTTGTGACTTGGGGAAGTGTGGTTTGCAGTTTACACATTTGGGATTGAGTACTTGTTGTTGCTTTGCAGTTCAAGTAGAGATTCAACTTCCTTGTTGTATAAAAAGCATTAAACTTCTCCTCCCCAAAAATTGGGCTCTCTCAGTTTACTATGAGATTGTGGAGGGCTTATAAGTCAATCTGTCCCTTCCAAGTGATATATAGTATTGTGCAAGTACAGAGGCTTCCTCTTTTTTGAAACTCATGAAAGCAGTGGCACCACTAAAGATTAAAAATAAAATTATTGATGGCATGAAAAAGGACCAGTTTTGACTGTTGAAAATTCTGGCTGCCATCCCTGCGATTGTCTGTGGGAGACATGTGACCTTGGTTACAACATTTTGGGAAGAACTGTTGTCTCTCCTTGGAAGAATAAGATCAAGGTGTTTTCAGCAATAATGGTGGCCCTTGACACTGTGCGAGGTCATCAGGTTGTACTGTATTGTAGTGTGGAAGAATCCCCCTTCCTTCTCCATTCCCTGTGAAAGCGCCTTTATTAAAGAATTTGATGTTGTAAGAATTACCAGTTCAAGAAATCAGTAATGAACTTGTCTTTTGACATTCTGATTTTAATAGATCTGCGCTCCCAAATTGAAAAAACTAAGAAAATAATTGCAGAAAAGCAGCGTGAGAGAGATTATTGGTTGGAGTACAAAAATGTCGGAAGTATAATTCATGCTGAGAAGATCAGCAGTCTGGAAAAAGACATCGCAGAAGTCAAATATGAACTTGAAAGAGCTGAAGGTCAGTTTACAGCTGGTGTAACGCGAATCTTACATTGCTTTGCTTAGGGTCTTTGCATATTGCTTGCAGGAATTAAATGATAAAATTAATTTTAGGTCAAGTTCTTGTATCAACCTTTCTAGTAATTGGCATTAACTTTTCTAAGTGCACCTAAAATGGGCTGCATAATATAAGGACACCCTTTCTTTCTCTCTCTCTCTCTGTAAAACTTCCTTTATTAAAGAAATTGATAGTTTACAGAAATTATGAAACTTGAAGAAACTGATAAGCTGGTTCTTTGATAGTTTTCTTGTAAAATACAGACAACCCATTTTTATACAATGTTACTGTGAAGAACAACAGTTTTTTGTCAAAGTAAGTCTACGCATATTTAGGTCACCTACACAGAGGACTCCCTTAGCAGTCATACTTGAAAATGTTGACTCTACTGCTGTTACTTATCATCTACAAGCACTTCACATATTGAAAGCTCCTTTGACAGGAAAGTAGTATGAGCTCATTTTTGGAACAGTCTTTTCTATGGAGCACACTGGTTTACATGCAGGACTAGAGGGAGCTCTTTAGCCAGTGGTCAGGACCTTTCCTCTTAGTTACACAGTGTGAGGCCCTGCAAAATTGCCAGTACAGACATAGGCACACACTGGGAACTGTTTCAGCACTGTCACAATAGTGGAATTAATTTGAAAGCTTATATATTGTGGTGCTGAGTGCTTTACAAAGATTCCTTTATTACTGCATTATTTTAAAATAATTTAAATATTTTGCTTCCAACAGGAGAAGGATGTCCTGCTTTTCTTTCTTTATGTCCCTCTCAGTATGCGTGACCACAGCCAAGCAGCTGGTAGTAACAGGCAGTGACACTGCTCTAAGGGTCTCTGTATATTCTGTGCCAGCCATTACCAGGCATCAGCTACTGTGGATAAGAGCCAGCCAGCTATCTTTTTTGTCTCTCAAAACATATTTTACCACAATTAAGATCTGCCCTGTGATTTCTACATTTTCTGATATCTTGTTAGATATCCATGTCTGTATTCAGGAGAGGTTGGTTTTTTTTTTCATTACACGTTTTCTGTGTTCTTAATTGATTTAAAACTTCGCTATAAAGATGCTGAAATATGAAATGAAAAAGAGAATGGGCTTTTATATAGCATGCCAGTAGGGACATGCAGTCTGGCCTCCTGCATGTCACAGGGTACAGAGTCAAAAATTCATGGTCCAGCAGAAGTGTATTTATTGAAAGACAAGTCCTAGTGGTACATATATAAGTGGCCTACACAACATACTGGGAAATGATGCTGCCAGTACTGGATTTTTAGCATAGTATTTTGCTTAACTCCCTAAAACCGAACCTAGAAAGTGTCTGGGGAGTACAGCCTTCCAGCAGAAATCTAACCAGCTTTCAGAGCAAGGCAGCAACAAATTGGGCTTGCTCACACCTTGAATGTGTAACAGGCTTAGAGAATAAGCACAGGTGAACAGGTTTCTGTCTCTGTGTGTATGACTGAAGGGCTTGAAACTGGCACAGTTCATGTTGTCTGGTGGTGACATTTTAAACAAAACAGCTGAAGAGGAGAGGAAACAAAAGAGAGCAACACATTTAGGTGATGAGTGTGAAAAACTGTTGCAGTGAGAGGATTAGGGAAGATAGCCTCTTTAGGAACTGTTCAGACATACAGTTTCTTCTTTTTTTCATTCTCCCAGTACAACTCAGGTTATTTAGCTGTCTGAAATAATGGAAGAGTGAATTAATTATAGTATGGAAATACTTCCTTTTCATTCTGCCAAGTCTAGATGGTGGAATCCAGCTTCCACAGTGTTAAATTAATAAGTAATAACTTTTCCTATTTGACTGCCTTTGACTTCACAGTGCATCTATGAGCAGATACTCATTTACAGCCAGATCACAAATAGGCTGTCTGCAAGACAAGTACAGAGAAAGACTGAATTTCAGCCCTTTGTAACAAGTATGCAGTGCCTTCCTTCAAAGAAAATTACTACAATCTCATTTATTCCTTCAAAAGGAGGAAAAATCAAGCAGAAGTGGGCTATTTAGAAGAGCAAAAAAAGAACTAAAGGAAAGGATGAGATAATTAAATAGCAAATGACTAGAACAAGAAGCCAAAGTGTAAGACACACTTTCTAAATAATGACCACAAGTAATGATAGAAGCAAATCATTGTGGCAGTTGCCACATTCTCCCTTTTGTCCTGTTGTCAAATTAGAATCTTAGAACCTTAGATCAATCAGAAAATTTATTAGGCTCTTTATAATAACTATCTGAAGAAATGTCATGTGGATAGGATGATCCAATATGATTTTATATCTAAAAAATGAATTTTCTAAGTAAATCTCTCACATGGCTCCAGGAGCTCTGCTATTGATAGAGACAAAATTTAATGTTAAGATGCCAATATATTAGCTTAGGTCACTGTTCAGTTAGCAGTGAATTGCTCAGCTGTTGCAGTTGTTAACAGAAATGTATAAGCCACTTCCAATTTCTAGTTTTGTAGTTAACACTACTCTTCTTTAGGTTTAGGAGGACAATTTCTGTGGAGAAGGATATTTCAGTCCTTTTCTGTGGAGCATCTATGCAGGTGACACTCGCTGATAAGTTCCAGTTTAGTGACAACATGCCAGTTATCTACCTGTTATCAGGAAAAGCTGATGTCAAATAATGATTTCTGATTTCCCTGTGTTTTTGTTTTGAAGAATATTACAGAGAAGCTTTGAAGGTAGTGAGAGAAGAAAATCAGAAACTGTTTGACAGGCACATTAAGTTACTCAGTGAAGAGGCCCTTAAGGTATTCTTTCTGCTTTTTTGTAAAGCTGCTAACTGCATTATAGTTGGGATACATGTACTCTGCATTATTAATTATTTTAACTCATATTATTACTTCAAACTTTTCTAATAAATAGAGAGTAAAATAAGCTGTAAATCTTGGTACACATGGATTTTATTATTGCTAAACATGCATATACCTTTTTTGTTCTTTCCATCAGAATAATAATGGGTAGATGTGAGGGCATTTTACAAATGACGCATGAGAAACTGGGGCATTGTGCACTGACAAGGCTTGTTTGAGAACATGTCGCTTTTGCCATGGCCTTGATTTTGACATTTACACAGACTTCAAAAAGCAGTAACATACAAAGAGATTGCATGAAAATATACATCAATTTGAAAAGAAAAAGGGTTCACTGTACTTGTAAGTACAACATTTTTAAAATGCCACAATAGTGCAGTCTCAGGAAAATGTAGGTTTATTGATACAGTATTTTTTTTGGTCATCTCTGCCAGCTCTTGATTTGAAAACATGGTTTACAAATAGCTCTAGTGACGACTTCTTACTTTCACAAAATGCAAAACGTACTTCAGTACATATCACTAGGCCCATTAGATGTTTAAATTTCCTGACTTCATTGCTGGAATTTCCAGTCATGTGAGAACTTAATCCAAAGGACTGTGTTTATGGTGATCTACAGGGGCATCTGTCCTCCCAGTTCTTCCTTTCCACTTTACTGACATCAATAATTAAATTGTAGCCTTGGCTCATTAGCGCAGACCTCTACATGTTTAGGTCACTTGTTGTAGATCAGTACTGCCTCATTTGGGATTTTACTTGGGGTTCCTAATAGCTGAAGGTTTGATTTTCTGAAAGGCTAAGACTTGAGCAGTCCTGGGAACACAGAAGAATTTGTTAAGCAAGAAAGGGAAATGTCCTATTTTAATATGGGAAATAAAAAAATATTGGTAAATTGCTTGACATATAATCTGCTCTAGGCAGGATGATGGAGGAGAAACATCTGGCCTTGTGAACTAAATCCCCATGTAATCCCTCAGGGGATGCTACAGTCTGTTGTGTGGATGTTTCTTAATTATTTCCTGCTAAAGAGCAGAAGGTTCTTCTTTATAGTAGCAGGACTGTCAAAGTTCTACTCTCAGATGAGATGATCTTAAATTGTGTTTTCTCAGCATGCTGTGGGATACTTAGACAAAAACTGTCGCAGAGAGATTGAAGAGAATGAGTGGCTAAAAGAAGAGGTAAGAGGATCACTTGCCTGCAGTTCATCATGGCAGTTCATGTTTGAAATACTGTGGCCTGCAGTCAGAAATGTTTCCAGTCATGGGCCTCGGGAGACTTCTGTTGGCAAAGGAGAGCAATTTTCCAGTAGTTAATCTGTAATCCTGAGCAGCAAACAGTGCAAACAGTGGTGAATAAAGGTAAGAGGTGAACATCTGCTTTCATAAATGGAGGACCCCCTTTCCTGCCCAAGCTGTTACATGAAGGACTACAATGTTCATACAATTAAGGATTTCTATCTGTGGAGATTGGGATGCTACATAGCATAAAGGATCAACCAAGAAAGTAGCTGAAGAAGGGAGGTTTGAATTGCATTGAAGTTCTAGTGCTGCTATATTGAAAGAAAATGGATGTTGGAAACATGTTCTGAGGAATGGCTTGGGACAACATTAAATGGAAGGTCATAAAGAAACCATGGGGACTCTACACTGAAGAGAGGAGAATCAAAATCATATATAGTTGCAATTAATTGCTTGATAGCTTTTATACTCTCCTTTAATGGCAATTTAGAGCTATATATTAGCTGCAGTTTTCTTGACAAGAAAAAAATTTTGTGAGCCAGATTTAAGAAACTAATTTTTTCCATGGGGAAAGTTTGATTTTATTTATTCCAGTCAATATAGGTTCTTTGTTTCAATCAAATATAAGCATGAGATTGGTGGGTGAAATGTCTTTCCTCACTTTTACAGCCTCACAGTTGAGAACTGAGCAAAGCTTTTTGGGAAGTTAATAAATGAACTTCTTATTTTTCCATGCCACATCAACGAATCTGGCAGAAGTTTCTCCATTTCACATACTAGTTTAAGGTACTTGCCAGTGTCCAGGGATGCAGCTTTCCTTCTTCCTCTTAATGAGCTCTGAGCATGCATCTTTAACTTTCCAGGGCAGGTGTCCAAACCACAGCTTCTGAAGCAATGAGGGTAGGGAAAAGAAATTTGAAAGAATTAATGTTTTATTTTGTATAAATAAACAGAAACTCAAATCTATACATCCCATCACTGAATGAGTATGAATTCTCTTCCTTTCTCCCTGTCTCACTGACCACTTAGAGTTTTTACACACATTAGCAGTGCCAACAAGAGAGCACTTTGGAGTACTCTTATGTCCTGACAGGCCGTCACCTCAGAGCTGAGGGATTTGGATTTCTTTCCTCTCAACTAGAAGTTTCCTATGTTATGAATTGCTTTCCTATGTTGCTACTTTCCTATGTTATGAATTAGTGCTTTGAATTTTGGGGGAAAACAAAACTATTATCACTAACTTCTCCAGTCCTCTGAATTCACCCATTCATTTTCTCTGCTTTTCTTACATGGATGAAATATTTTCTCTCAGACTAATGTTTATATGTAGCTGACAGACTCTTTCAGTATTTCCTTTGGGGAGATAAACCAAAAAAATTTAGTTTTGTCTCCGTTCAAATTTTTTTTTTCAGTTTGGCCACAAAACTGAAAAATTACTTACCAAAATAGCCCTAGATTAGTTACCTCCAAAATTAAACAGATTTGGAGACTTCAGTCACATTTTCCATGGTTACTGTGTCACGCCAAGATGGTGCAAAGCTGCATCACCTCACTGTGCCAAGCCACATCCTGTTACTGGTTAATTTCCAGTAATTTTCAACTTTTTAATCCTTGGGAGAAGTTGGAACTAGTTTTAGCTGCAAATTTGGGTGATTGTAGCTGGGTTAGTTTGGCTTTGATGAGAATGGATGCTTTCAGATCACTGGGTACTTCTCTTAAACATGCACACATGGCTAAGCTTTCTGGGAAGGTATCTTTCCCATAGTGCATTCCCCTCCCCAGTGAAGGGGTAAGAACTTGCTTGTACTTCAGCAAAAGTGGGAGGAATTGTGGGAACTGAAGAACCAGCATCCTTAGGTCAGTAGAACTCCACGGTGATGAGGGAGAATTACCAGTCTGAAAGCAAGGAGTACCTGGGGCTTAGCCAGTGTCACAGAACCATAGAACATCCGGAGCCTGAAGGGGCCCACAGGGATCACTGAGTCCAACTCCTGGTCCTGCAAAGCCCCAACACGTGCCTGAGAGTATTGTCCAAATGCTCCTTGACTTCTGTCAGCCCTGGGGAGACTGTTCCAGAGCCCCACCAGCCTCTGAGGGAACTAATGTTGTGGTGACTTGGACTGAAAACTTCACTAATTCTTGGCAAGAAGGTTTTGTGCATAAGAAGGAATTAGAAAAACAACACTTGCTGAGCAAGACCCTGAATTTACCTCTGCAAAGAAGCGTTTAGGGCATGGGTAGGACTCTATGGTCTTGAAGGTCTCTTCCAACCTAGTGATTCTGTGATTTTCCTCTCTCAAAGCTCTGATGTGAAAGCAAAAGAGAAAAATCCCGAGCTCCTGTCTAGCAGACCTGTTTGACTACACGAGAAGGTTTTGCTGTCCGGGTTGCATAGCCCCAGTGTGTGGCAGTGATCGACACACATGGGCTGTGACAGTAAAAGGGTTCTAATGAAGGTGTGAAAGAACCAGAGAGACCTTCCCTTGGTATGAGAATGTGTCACTATGTTTCCCCACCAAATGTGCAGCCTTGCTGATACACCTGCATTCTTCCTCAGTATGGGCTGATGAGGTAGTTGCTATCAAAGCTTTCCACTATTCTAAGATTTTCTTTTTCTTTTTTTTTTTTTTTAATTGTCAAAAGGTTAAGATCTACCGAAAGGAAGAAAGAGATTTGAAAGCTTCTGTCCAGCTCCTGGAAGAAGGAAATATCAATTTAATGGCAAAACTGATTGATATCAAACTTCAGCATCTGCAAGTATCAGGGTAAAATAATGCTTTTATGGATTCAAAAGTGATTTTTAAAAAAAAAGAATGCTCCCATCTACCTTTAGAGCTATTTGGGCTCTCCCACATCAAAGCCACCATAGTTTCCTAGTTGAGGGAAGACACGATTTGACTGGGTATACTTGGGAGTAGTACCTCTGAGAGATGACAGCAACATTGTGACTTTCCAAACACCAAATTTCAGGGAAAAAACTGGGTCCCTAATTAATCTGTTAAGACCTAATGCCACTCACTTTGTATCACTAGGGCTTGGAAATAATAATTTCTTTGTGTTGCAATTAGATGGTCTCAGCCCCAGCTTTTCAGACTAAGTGCTGAATAATAGATTTTTCCTGTTGGCAAAATGTTTAAGGATGTGAAGATTAATTTGCAAATATAAGGGGTTTGCAATCTTGAGTGAAACAAATGACCTGACACTGAGAAAGGAAGAGACCTTGGGAAATGTCTGTCTGCAGAGGTGTCTGTAGTATTAACTTCTTTTGTATTGAAACGATTTCACTTCTTCCCTTGAGAAAGATTAATTTAGCTACAAAATGTCAACACTAGTGGTATCAAAAGCACAATGCAACAATGTGAGAGATCCATATTCATTTCCCAGTCCCAGCTCAGTGATTTTAGCCGTATTGCACAAAAAGTTCCAAGTCTTAAGAAGTGACCATTTTTCTCTCCTTTTTGAAATTTGGAGTTCTTTGAAGTGAGAGCTGCCAGCTGTGGTCTGAATCTTGAACTGACTGGAGACTATAACATTTGTTTTCTTTTAGTCTCATGGACATAGTTGAACTTAGGCATTAAGAATAAAAAAGAGCAGCTTATTAGCCACTAAGCTACCTGGCTGCCTCCATTGCATTTTTGAACCATTGCGCTATTCTGCCTTTGTGGTTAAGCAGCAGTGGCTCTCAGAAAGGGTGGCCTCCCCCTCACCCCAAGTCATTGCACAGGACAGTTTAGAGAGAAAATTCAGACCCCTAATATGGGTTTCACTTTGTCTTTTTTACTCCATAGACATTTGTATCTTCCAAAGGGAGCTGGCTTGCAAGAAGAACTTCCTAAGGATGAAATTAAAAGGAAAAGCAGGGAATATGCAGGTGATGCAAATTCCAGCAGCTTATAAGAACTGATAAGTTATTGAACATTTACAGACTTTTTATTTCTGAAACTTTTTAATCAAACTACCTGTTTGACATGGTGAACATCTGATTTCCCTCTTGATTGCAGCTACCACAGCCATGATAGATTGTAATTTGCATAAGGAGACAAAATCACAATTTACTTGTAGTACAGTTTTTAAATTGAGATTGGTTTTAGATTGTGGAATATAATTACTTATATAGAGCTACCCTGGAATGCAGTTCACAGGATTGGACATCTTTTATGAAGATATGAATCATATCTTCATTGGTTTTTTACTGATCCATATCGTAACTTCATTATAGCTTGTCCCTGAGAGAACACCCTTAAACTCCGTGTTGGCTTTCATTTTAAGTGTACATGTACTTTGCAGTCATTCAGCCAATACACCAGAGTTAAATTATAAATAAATCCCTAGCAAGAGCAGGTGAAGCTACCTGGAGCTCAGCCTGAACTGAAAATCTTGGTAAGCAGTACTGAATTTTGGGCTGAATCTCCATCCCTTCTGGTAGGTGTGCCCAGGAAAAGGAGATTAGGCAAGAAGGAGCATGAGCCTGTGCTTATCTGTTTAGGACTATGCTTACCTGTTTAGTCGCTGTGGATTCCTTAGTATCACAAGTTTTATTTTACATCTTTGTGTGAGTAGAAGAAAGAGGATGGAAAAAAGTACAAAATTAAAGAGATATGTTAGAAAAGTGGAAGTCATACAGCTATGGATACACAAAGAAGTTTGTTGAAGTTCTGATCAGTCCCAGCCATGGGTGGGCCTTTTGAAACCACCAGGCACCAGCAAACGTGTTGACTAAGGCTTCTGTATTAAATATATGTTTACTTTGAAAACCTTTGCTAGACTTTTGCAATAGTTACCTGGAGGAGAAGGCTTTGTTCCAGTAAGCTGGGTCACTGTCCCAGGCAAACCTGTAACTTGGCAATCCATGTCCAGAATCCTCTGTCATCCTGAGAATCAGTCAACTACAGATGTGATCTCTTTAGGGGATAAGTAGACTAACTGTGTTTCAGGAACTTGTATTAATGTACCTATAGACACACATAGATGGATATAGAAGTTTATATTTGTTCTTGCTGCCTTTCTTATTCTTTTTAACTATTTAGGGCTCTATAGGATTTACGCTGAACTGATAAAAGCTCCTTTTTTTCCCTGCCCCCTCCCACAGATCCGTTAGTTCTAACTTCCAATCAGTTTCAGTCCCTGGGTCTTGATCAGAAATTGTGAATAAAAAACACATAAAAAACCCCAAGGAAAATGAATATTTGGCTTGAATTGCCAATTAAAAATGCTACCAAGCTGTTCTTTGCATCGCACGGGCTAAGCCATATCAAAGATTGCAGGCAATGCTCATACCAAGTACTGATTCTGACTTCCATAAGGCTTAACAATGACATACACTCATCTTTCTTCTCTTTAAAAAGCAAAGACAGATGGAAAGGGCCTCAGAAGTGCCGTTCCGAAGATTCAGTCTAAAACAGATTGTAAGAAGCCTCAAGACAGTGATGAAAAGCTGTGGAAAAAATACTTCACTCCAGCTCTGGACAGCTTGCTGTATGAAGATGAAGAAGAGTTCCAGGTATGAGTTAAAATTACCAGGTCTTTCACCGACACAAAGATCTTTCAGTGTGGAGCATGAGCTACAATTGGGGACATTCTATTTCCAGTGGTGTTATGGCATCCAATGTCCTTTCCCTGGTGGGCAATTCAGATGCTTGACCGTGATCCTCTGGTGCTGTTTGGGACTGTTGGGTCACTCCGTGTCCTTCAGATGCTAGGCCAAAAGAGCACAGGTCCTGTGTCCCACGGGCCAACCTCATGTAGATATTTTGGATGCCATGAGGCACATGTTTTGGCAATTGAATGATTTCCTAGGAATCATGCCATGAAGTGTCAGGATGAAATTCCCCCTAGAACAAATTCTGAATGTCACTTAATGAGAGATTTATTTGCTTGGATACTGGTCCTTTAGAATCTGTGTTGCACAGTAGCATTAAAGAATCAACATTCCTTCAACAGAAAGCCAGGATGAAGGTGTTCCTGGGTACAAACTACAGGGATTGAGAAAACAGGGCACATGGGCCTTTCCTGTAGCTGATTGACTCTAACCCAGCAGAAAAACTTCCCTTTCTTTCTCCTTCTGAATTAGTTTCTGCTGGGTTGGTCAACCAAGTTGACTCAGGGGTTTGGAGAAGACCAGAGCCAGCGCAGATGTGGTGGAAGCACATGGCTGGGCTTGGACCTCTCTCTTTTTGGCAGGAGTCAGCTGTTGAATTAGTTTAATTCTTCTCACAGAACTGAATTTGAGATTAGAAGCTGCATTCTAGAGAAGGTGATACTGGTGAAAACACACAGGAGAAGAAGAGGGCAGCAGGGCTGTAGCCTCCTAAGATGAGCTGGCTTGCAAAAGAAGCCCATTATTACTGGAATTATCAAACACAACCCCAGGGCAGCATCTCTACAGTTGCTTTAAAAAGAATAGTTGCTGGTTTTTGTTTTTTTTTGGTTTCTTGGGTTTTGTTTTGTTTTTTAAGTATGGTTGCTTTCCTATGAAATTGCAAGGGAAACATATTCTTTCTTAAGGCATACTCAAAACTGGGACCTCTGAAGAGAAGGCTGTATGTGGTTGGAACAGCTGTTCCTACTTGTGAGGAACCAGAAGAAATGTCAAGCAGGAGCCACAGAGAAGAGGACACTGATGGTAAATCAGATGGGCATATCACAGCTGGGATGATCAAGGCCTTATTTAAGGACATTGTTGATGAAAACTAGACAAGCTGTGCTGTTGACACAGAAATGTAACATTCTCAGTTCATTAAATATTTGCTCTCTTCTGTGTGACATGGGGCTTTGAGGAAACTATTTTAGAGTGCCTGAATCATGATTGTAAGTTTCATGGGAGGTATGTCTGTGTGCAGAGGCTAATTGAAAGGTTCCTTTCCCTATCACTGAGAGAGCTCTTGTGCACTTTTTGGGGTATCAGTCCATGTAGCAGCACATACATCCACTAAAAGGTCTGAGCTAATATTTAGTTTGTGTGGTCTCCGCTTGCAGATGTGGAATTCCCTCTTGATCGGACAGTGAATGGGAAAATGCAGGCTGCCATAAAGCATGGAACGGTTACAAAATACTTAATACTCTGCTAAAGCAGAATTAATTTATTCAAGCATAATTCAAATATTGCTATAAATTGAGTGTTAGAATGCTTTTTTTATCTGTCTCAATAATACCCTTACTTAAATACATTGAAATAAATAAAAATTAATTTAAAAACAATTTAAAACCAGCATAAAATCTCTAAGATCTTAAATATTTTTGTTAAGAATTGGCCAAATATACTGTGTAAGCCCATATCCTTGGTTTGTGGCTGGCCTCTTTGAACATATATCTTAGTGCACTGATGCAGTGGAGGGCTTTCCCTCTGGGCACCCTCTCAGCAGCACACAACAGTTCCTTCCCACATGTAGGCTATGAGTCGTGTGTTGCCTCATTAGAAACTTGTGACAGCATTGAATAATCTGATTCAAACCCTTGAAAGGTTAATCAGCTCTTTGGAATAAAGCTTTTTTTAAAACTTAGATTTTAAACAACCTGTATCTGTGTACAGTATCTCAGTGTATTTACTTCAGTGTGAACACTTTTGGTTTTCCAAGCCCGCTCAGCTGTTCCTGCCCAGCAGGTGTCTCCTTGGGCTGCAGGTCAGTCCCGCTGTTCTCCGGGCTCCACTGACCAAGCTCCTCTGCGGCTGGGATCACAGGCAAACAGGTAAAGGTGGCAGACTCCACCTCACACTGACTCTCACATCTCTGCCATATGGTGAACAGCAAAGTGAGTTTGGGATGTGCCCCTGCTGTAACCCAGTGGAGTTGCTGCCAAGGCTGAGGTGATTCCTATCCCTCGAGTGTCCAGGGAACGGGGATCCGCACTTGGGCAGCTCCTGCTGTGTCTGCAGCCCAACAGAAGCCTCCCCTCGGCTCCCCTGCCTTGCTTTGAGTGCAGCGCAAGCCCTGTGAAATGGCTGACTTGAAAGAGAGATTAGTTCTGCTCAATGATTAGTTTAGCTTCTCCTTTAGATGCAGAATTAGAATGTGGCTTATGCTGAATGGCTTTTCTGTTAAAGAAAGGCCTCTCCTTCTTCCCACCACTCCCCACAGGGGATTTACATTTTCTAGTGCTGTAAATGTAGGTCCCATCTCTAGGCTTCCCTTGGCTTATGCCCATAATGCATAACACCATGTTCAGGACATATGGAAGGACAATATCAACCTGCACCTCGGAAAAAGAGCCCTTGCCTCTTCCAGTCAGTTTAGCCTTTTCCCATACAGCTGTGTGGGTGAGAGGGAGTTAAAAAGAAATCCCAAACATGCTAATTAGGGTACAAGCCACAGGCAGCCTGCACAAGCCAGGAGCAACAGCCTGCAGCAAAACATATTTAGTGAAGTGTCCCAAATCCCCTTGATTTCTACAGGATTAGCATTAAGGCCACTGCAAGGCTTTCATATGGAGAATGCTGGGTGTTCAGCCCAAGGCATCTGGATTTGATAAATTTGTTACTGGCAAAATCTCTCAGAAATGAGCAGCATGTTGTAAAATGGGGCTGATCAGTCACTTTCTGGCAGCACAGCCAGTGCTTCCAAGCTCCACTTGGAGTTCACTACTCCAGTTAAGACTAAGCTTAAAAGATAGTCACCCCTGCATTTCCAGCATTATGAAATACCTTTTCCTTACTGTGTTACTATTGACAACTCTAGGATACAAGCAAGGGTCCAGGTACGTGCACAACTATAATCCAGGCTAAACTTTGTTGAGCTGGAGTTGTGTATTTAACTAGAACAGCTCAAAGAAACTTGTATGTTGAACAGGAAGAAAAAAACCAACAATTATTCCTTGGAATTCAAAATTAAAGAAATGCAAGCATCACTCAATTGCATGGAAATAAAAACTGTTTTAATAGAACTGAGGTCCATGAGCTGGAAGTGAGAAACACCAATCCATAGAATGTCTAAAAAGCACAATGGGGAGGGGTGTGCTGAGAGCCTGTATCTACTCCAGGATGAAAGGAGCTGCTTACCTCAGCACTCTGCTGGCTTGAACCCTCTCTGAGCAACTGGATTGTGTTGCTTTATAGTCTGGCTGTGCTGGTATGAGCTCCCCCAGCCTGAGCTGCAGAGAATGTGGGTGACTTCACTTTTGGTCTGGTTTTTGTGAGGTTTGCAGCCTCTGCTGCAGCGAGGTTATATAACAAGGCAATCTTTCCACAGGTTCAGACCTGCACATTTTGGGAAATGAGGGTAAGAGACTTGTTCTACAGCATTTGTTCTTGTTTGGCTGCTTTGTGAGAGAGAAGTTATTAAACACTCTGCTTCTGTGGGCTAAAAGGAGTTTGCCAGAATAAGGTCAAGGCAGAAGCTAATGGACTGAAAAGTTACACTACAGTGACAAGCACGGAACAGAGATTCTAATGGTGTTAGCATCTTAACCACTGATGTTTTGCAGCTGGACGTTCCTCTAAAAAAAGGCTTTTCCTTGGATTTTGAGTCAACTGGGAAAGTAAGAATGTTTTTGGAATCCTACATTTCAGAGCTCATGTTCTGCAGTCTCCCACAAACACCATATTGTTTTAGGACATGACATGGTAACAAGATGCCAACAACTGTTCCCATATGTGGACAACTGAACACTGAGCCATGCTGAAAACTGGGATTTAACATAGTGCTGGATCTTTCCTCACTTTCAGTGATTAAAGTAAAACAAGAAGCTAAAATAGTATCAAATATGCTTTTCTAAAAAAACCCCTAGTACTTGAGCAATTGCTGTAGCTGGTACAGGCAAGTTCAGCAGTTAACACCAAGAACAAAGCAGAAATCCATGCTATGAAAATAAACCCGAGACCCCAGTGCTCCTTGTGTACTGCAGCTGCCGGATATCCAAAGCGCTATGCTTGCATCCAGCACATTGCCTGTACCCATTATCACCTTACATAGAAATTTAAGGAAGTTGGCTCTTTGTTCCAAGGCTTTTTGATCTTTGCTTCAGGAAATGTAATCATCAAGAGAAGCAAGAAAATAATTAAATGTGTTTTACTCACTCCTAGACTGATCTGTTAACTCAGGGAGGCCATCTCCCATAGTATTACTCAACCTTCAGGTACAAAAAGGTACTGAGTAGGTGGCAGCAATGTTACACCTTCAGGGAACCTGCCCCGGGTTCTCTCCTTCTCACTCATTCTCCTGATCCAGCCAGGATGCAGCTGAACAATCAGCCAAGTCCCTCTGCTTTCCAGTTTGAACTTGGAACCAACAGCAGCAGCTCACAGATTTTTCTTGTTGGGCAAACTCAGTGGAAGATGTCAAGCCTGTTCCACTCCCTCCACTGTGGTGTAAGAGCTCCAAAGGTCAAGTCAAGAGATTGACAACAGGCCAAGGAGAAAGCTCTTGTTCAGTTTACATATGCTGCCATTAGCACTGCTCTTTTATCTGTATTCAGCACATTTTTTCACTGCCCCCACATTATCTTGTCAATCTTCTGCTCCCATCAGCATTTACTATCGTTCCCAGTGTTTTTAGCACTTAATTCTCATTTCTCTGCCACAATCTTTATCTCAATTATGTCATGGCCTTTAAGTTGCAATTCATTTATGTTGCTACAAAATTTGTGTCAGGCTCTGGAAATGGGCACTTACTGTCTAATGAAAGATGCAGGGTTTCACCCTGTCCCTTTTTCTTGCTGAAGGGCTGTTTGGCAGCTGGGACTGTCTGTGACTTATTCTGGCAGTTGGCTGAATGGAACCTCTGATGTCACAAAGTCACAAAAAGACAGCCTTTAAACACATCCTGAGGTACAGCTCAGTTGAGTTTGTGACTTTCAAACAAAGAAGACAAGCAGCAAAGGAATTTAGATCTGTCCTCAGATGAAGACTACATTTGGACTGTTAGAAAACTCACTTAAGGAGCTGCTCAAGTTCTTGTTCTGGCAAGAGTAATTGTCTCAAGAGGTAAATCCAGTTGTTTTCATTATATAAATTCATGATTTAAAAAAATAAAAATATTGTGGTCATTCCAACACACCAGTTCCCTATACAAAGCTTTAAGAGGAACCACATTTCTCTACCACATCAATCCATCCTCCCCTGCTTGCTCAGGGCAGGCAGCTTCCCCACAGTTTGCTCCTGTAGATTAAACAGCCTTTCAACTCAATTGTGAAGAGAACCAAGTTTTCACAACTGCTATTATTGAAAAGTGCCAGTAACTAAAAACCAAAATATGTCTCTGTGCTGTGCTTTTTAAATTAAGCTAAACTGAGTGTTACTTCAGTGACAGTGAAAGCAAACTTATTGGGAACAAAGCAAATGAGAAAATACTACTCAGGAGAATTTCCAAGCCAGTTTGTCTCTGAAGAGTAAACAAAAAAGCAAGGGTTTTTAGCAAGGCCTTCAGCAAGAAAGCCTAATCTGCCCAGCAGCTGTTTAAAGGAACAGAGCAACAGCAGTAAAGGGTAACAGGAGTTCATCATCCCTGCAGAAGATATGGGTTTGGGTGTTCGCAATTCTTTGGTGCTTTCGTTATTTGCAGCCTCAAGTCCACAGCTGCACAAAGGGTCCAAGGGATCAAAGAGATCTAGGAACACAAATCTATCCTCAGCCAAAAGCCTCAAGTTCGACTCTGCAGAGACCACCACACACCTAAAAACAAAGTTGGCATCTGTTTTACCATTACCCAGCACATCAGGCTCTGAGGACAAAGGTCTTACCTTCTTCCTTCACACAAGGTCTGGATGGTGTTTCAGAACAATCTGTACCCTGGTAGTTACTGATACAGCTAACAGGTCACAGATGTGCACCTTTTTTCCAGCTGGCCCCCAATTCAGATAATTCACCTTTTTTATATTCTGACCACAAGCAAAACTGAGTTGCTCTCTGAGGGCACAGTCCCACACTGAAAGCCTCAGTGGCAGGAAGGCAAAATTTTAGTAAACTGTGTATAAAACTCCCCAGATCTGGGCATGTGCATTACATACTCTGTAATAGGTTCAGGGTGTTTTTATTCATGCTTTTAGAAAAAAATTTCAATCTGCTGACCTGTACTGCTCAGTTTATGATACCCTGGCCTCCAGGACAAGCCTTGGGTTGTTGTGAGGAGGAAAGTTCCACTTCTATCAACTGTCCTTGTGTCTAATTACAGAAGATGGTCTCAGCAAACTGTTACAGCTTTTCCAGCACTACCTTCTGCTGGAAGATTAGGGAAGATAATAATTTTTGGGGAAATATTTATGCTTCTTGCTCAGTTATAAACAGTACAAGTTTATTGCCATGAATACTTTGAAAGACTAGAAGATGGTGAAATGTCTTGTTAGGTCAGGAAGAAGGACACCTCTTGTTACTGGAACACTGAGGCTGGCTGTGACGCCAGCCTGAGGAAGAAGGTGCATGGATCATGTCAGCCACAGGTCCAGAGTGCTGTGCTTCCTGCAATACAATATGCACGTATGAAATACATTTGGTATTTTATTAAGTAAACAATGCAATTATCAGTGCACATTTTAAGCAGCAAAAAGAAAAGAAGCACCTCAGACTTTCATACCGTAACAAAAGTTCTGTGGAAGCTGCATTTTATTTGAAAATCCACCCATTTTTGCTAACGTACATTTTAATATTTTAAACAAAAATAGAATCTGCAGAGACAATGCAGCAAGTATGCTTAATTCATGTACAGAATTGCTTTCATATCATTGACTATCCTTCTGAAGGCCCCACTCCACCCAAAAGTTATGATGTATTTACACAAAGCACCGATCAACAGCGCTACTTTAATTCCTCGTGAACTAAATACCCACTAGACATATGTAAGGAAGCTACTTCCCCTTTTTTACTTTTAAAAGGTACATGATCATAAACATGGCACGAGCCAAATGAAAAGGCTTTCCCCCCCAACACACAACACCTCAATTTATTTTTTTTTACAGAAAAGAAGGAAAGTCTTAAAGTGAAAGCAATTCCTCACATTCATCTTGGAAAGGCCTTATAATGTCAAATGTAAAAATAATGACATGCCAAGCACAAAGCAATAAAGTTCCTTCCCAATGCACTAATGCTGAATTAAAAATGTAGTGCTTCTTCTAGTCAGTTAACTGTTCCCTTGCAAAATCCTAGGCACAGAATTGACTATAAGGATTAATGCGTTTTACAGCTCTTCCCTAATTCCCATATATACTGAGAATTCATTAGATTCAGACCTTTAAAATATTTAGTGCTCTGTATGTCAGCTGAAAAGCATTCTGGATCAGATTCATTCTTTGTGGATAAAAATCAGACATACTGTATACATCCATACTCATTTTCATAAGGAGGTTTTTTTGATACAATATTAATGTTAAATTGATAATCATAAATAAATACAAACAATAATACATAAGGAATGTCTACTGCAAACTGAATATATAATTTTTAAAAAAAGTTAATTTCCATTACTGCTGTGCCTACATTTGTGAGGACTGAAGAAAAGGTAACTGCAGAATTAAGAGTTAGGATTTGACCCTCCCCTGCCCAGAGTCTTGTTTCGAGTTACGGTAAAGGAC
This sequence comes from Eopsaltria australis, assembly GCA_034509425.1. Taxonomy (NCBI): domain Eukaryota; kingdom Metazoa; phylum Chordata; class Aves; order Passeriformes; family Petroicidae; genus Eopsaltria; species Eopsaltria australis. Next base: position 3,120,425 of record JAVTVJ010000157.1, on the reverse strand, counting down.
ACATCTCCAATCCAGACAGCATTTCCAAACACCAATGTCAACTTCCAGAACAAAGGCTTCTCTTCGTACGTTACCAATTAAGGATATTATTAGAAGCTGAGAGTATTGACATGTTAGTCACCAGGACAAAAATAGACCTTGGTCTTAATTCATGGCAATTCTTGGCTTTGTGTTGTGTACTGATGTCTTCTTATGGAGGTGTCCCAGCTTCCTTCCTTGGTCTTCATCATTTCACTGCATCACTTAATGGAAGAGGAGAGTTTGAGAGACTGAAGTTCGTTTTCTTCCTGGAAGTGGGAGTTTACTGCTGAGCACATCTTTTTGGAAACGTTCCTTTCTCTTCCATCTAATGCAGTTACATAAACTGAATCTGGAAAGATGAAAAACCCTTGTGTTAACATCCAACAGAAGTAGGACTTCACTATAAACCCATTTTGTTCAAAAATTTCCATTCTTCTGATGCTCAAGCTACCCCATGATCTAAAGTTTTGAACAGAAATACAATATTTTAAAAAATCAGGGCCAGGAAACAACCAAAAGCCATCAGGATGTTTTTCCAACGACACCAGCCTTTGGAATAGCTCTGCATTAAAAACAAAATCCACCCAGTTATCCATGCAGTATTGTCACCAGCGGCAGCATAACACAGACCAACACCATTATGAAGATAACTCGGTCATTCTTCATGTTGAACCAGAGGAAATGCACAAAGAAAAGCAGCTGCTGTGTGCAATAACCCTACTCTCTCTTTATACTATGAATTCTTGAATTTCTTTTTCATGTTTTCACTCATTTTACTATTTAATTCCCACTTGCCCCTGACTGGTAAAAAACAACACAACTCCTCCAGTGCACCTATGTACCAAAATGGATCTCTGGCACATGGGAAACGAGCACCTCCTCCTGCATGAAGGGAACTCTGTTCAGCCACAGGGAAGCTCATGAGCACTCTGCCAGCAGCACTCAGGCTCTGCTGCTAACAGGACATTTTTCTAAACATTTTTCTCATGAGATGGCAAACACCAGGTAGCACCAGTTCCTTCTCCCTAACTGCAGCAAGTACCACATGAACTGGTTCCATTTCCAATGGACTGAGGCAAAAACACTCAGTCAGCCTTTAAACTGCTGAAGTTAAATACACAGTTTCCAAGTCACTTCCACAGTGCTTCCAACTCAACAAGATTTGGTTTTATTTCCTTCAGAAACAGTTCTAGCCATGTTAATAAAACTTGAATTAGAACTTTTGTTTCATATCACAAACACCAGCATCTCCCCAGAATAATGGACAATACCTAAGTTGTTCTACAAGAAATCCTGGAGAGAGAGCTCTGCAAAGGGATCCTTTCCTGAGGCTCTGTGAGGACTCTGACTGGAAGGGCTGGATGCTGCAGACAGCTAGTAAGAAAGACGACAGAGAAAGGGAAAGAAAAAGAAAACAAGGTCTCAGAATGACAGAATATGAAAGCTGAACGTGTAATGAAAGGACAAGGGGAGGTAAAGAGGCAAACTTGGCAGAAGTCAACTATTAAAACAAGGTGTTTGGTCGTATGGAAAACAAAGCCTCTTCAATGGTTGGTGTAATGCAAAATAAGCTGGACATGACCCTTCAGAAAGGAAACGCCAGTGGCATTTGCCAAACAAGCAGATAACCTCACACTTCCACAGCAGTTTTCTTCAAAAGAAGATACAAAACATTCAGCCTGACTCCTGTGATACAGGTTAGTCCTCTCCCTGCTTTACTGGGAAAACTACAGCCTGGCAGGGAGAGATGATGCTGGGGTCTGGCCAGAGCACGGCAGCTTTCCAGATGGTTTCTCCAGAAGGAATAGCTCTCAGCATCTTTTCTTGTCAAAATAGGATGCATATAAAAAGAGACTGGATAGCGGAAAATAGATAATTCTCAATTTGGGACCTAGAAGGAGAACATGGGATATATTCTCTGAGTAGGAAAAAAAAGGAAAAAAAAGGAAAAAAGATGAGAGCTTCAACTGCTACTGCGGCTGTTTTAGGTGAGAACTGAAGACTGTGACTGATGGTCTGTACACTCATAAGAACTGCATTCTACAGTCATGCACCTAAAGCACCACACCACAAACTCAGTCATAAAAAGCACTTTACTTAAAGGTGGGTAATATTGGCATTCCAACTGCTGCTGCTGGGAAGGACCAATAATCTGCAGGCTGTACTTGCAGGAGTACCTGCTATTTGTAGATTTATTTTTCCTTCTGTTTTACTACTTTTCCCATTATACATAGTACTTTATTAAATCCTATTTGCCCTCCCCCTGATGCATGTTTTTGCAGTTACAAATCTAAGTCAGCATCCTCTAATTTGGGTTCCTCACTGGGAACAGTTTGTTCAGAACCGAGTCACTTGCACTCCGTGCCCATGGCAAAAAACACCGCATGAAGACCTTTTCCTTTGGAAATGCCAGGCACCTGCCAACCTATGCATGACAGGGAATCCACTTATGGGAATTGCTTGCAGAAGTGCTCGGAGTGTAAATATTGCCATTGCACACTGAAATTTTTCACATGAATGTCTTATCTCAGAAACCACACAAGCAGAAGGACTTCCGTCAGGATCACGACATGCTTGATCTGCATTGGAATCTTCATCTCCTCCCGAAACCCCACTCCCAGTGGGGTACTCAGATCCAGCCACCATAAATAAATTATGGAAAATCATGAGACAGAATGGGAAATGCTTGAGAAGCAGTTTCAGGATGTCAGAATTTCCCCTCTTAAACCTGGTTCTTCCCTTTGGAAAGCCACAGCCTGGCACACCCCACCACTCTCCAGGATTTGAGACAGACTAGTGATACGGTCCAATAGAGTCCTAATTTCAGCAAGGAATGCCTGCTGCCACGTGATTTCAGGAGACATTCTCCCTCTTCATGGTCAAATGCCTTGAAGTCAGATATTAAAAGTCCTATCAAACTGAGTTGGCAAATCTCCAACCCATATCAAGTCCAAAGTAATGTCCCAGTTTGAAAGCAGTGTGGAAGACTGGTAGGTTAGAGTCACTTGTGCAACATCAGCATGTAACCAGACACAGGGGAAATTTCAGGAAGCCTGTTCAAGTCGAAATCTGACAAAAAAACCTGACAATGCTATTACCTAGATGCCACAGTTAAATTCAGACAAGACACAGCATCTTGCAGTAAATACACATTTTAACAAGATTCCTCTAATTATTAAAAAGGAGGCCTAAAAAAAATACATGCAAAGTATAGTTAGACAATTTCCTACATTGCACCTCTCCAGATTACCTTTTCTAAATAGATCTGAAAACCAGGACTGCCCTTAGCATTTTCTAAGGAGAAGCATTTAAAACAACAGCACTGGCCATCAGCTTCTCTAGTGCTGATCTAAACTAGAGCAGTGGATTTAGTGCCCCTACTGCCCAGAGCTTGTATAATGTGAAATCACCCCACTGCGCTGTTCAGACATCAGAGTCTCACCTCCAGCATCAGCCTCACTTCTCACTGCCTCCAACAAAGACAGCGCTCCCTGGAGTCACAGTAAAACCCAAGAGCCCATCCATAAGCGAGCACTGGGCTGATTGCCATCATTAGCTACATTCTGGTTTCCCATGAAAGAAGTCTGTCAAGCTGTTTTAGCATATATTTTAGGGATAATGTGCCAAAGCAAGCATCTCTAAGGTCTGCTTTCTGGCACAAGTCTGTCCTGAACTTCATACCCTGTTCTTACCGTTTCAAACACCCCTCAAAAAAAACCTCCCCTGCACCCAGCCAAGAAACAACCACAAAACACACCCACCAAACCAACTTCCTCATTTGCACATTTACCTATTCTCCATCAGCCAGGTGATCACTCCTGCTACTTGCCACGTGCAATTGGCTGTGTTAACAACTGCAATGTTACAATTTACACAGATGTTGGCAGTAGGCTGAGTGATTTCTTTATTCTATTTTAAATCTTAAATTCTGCACAACCCATCTCCTTCCCCCTCCTAAGGCTATGTCCTTCTGGGGACAATCACACCAGAACATGTGACACATGAAGGCACATGGATTTGTCCTGACTGTACCATTGCATATTGGCCAACACAACACCACTGTTGGTTTAACAGTCAACCCTTGCTGCTGCCACTTGGCAACACTCAGGCCTTGAGATGGGCAGATGCATTCCAGCCCCTGTACCTCAGTCAGATCTGGCTTATCTGGAACATTCTGCATTTGCTGTCCTATATCACATCTGCCATCCCTCTGCTTGAACCAGTGATTCAGCCTGCCCCCTCCTCAGACACACACACACTTCTCCTCTCACCAGCTACAAGGTCATCAAACAACGCCAACCATTCTCCCTGTTCTGGGTAGCACAATGTAACAGTTTGCAGTGAGTAATGCCCGCTATTTTATCATGATGAAAATTTATTTTCTTTCTCAGGAGAGAAATACTGACCCTAATGCTGGATAAATATTTTCAAAGAAAAATTACACACCTTTCAAAACTATGAATGCCTTCTGCACTCAGATTTTCAAAGAAGCAACTGTTCTAGTTTCATTCTCAATTATTTCAATTATTTTGCCTTTAAAAAACCAAACTACCCTTGCTTTTACTGCAACAATTAGGAAATTAGTTGCAAGCACATAAAGAGAACACTTGGAAGAGAAACAAAATAGGTATGTCTAGAGATAGAAAAATGTATTTATTAAGACTAATCCTTGAGAGTATCAAGTTAGAACAACAGTTTAATTCACAGAGAAACTGGACAATATTAAGATGCCTATTTTCTCAACTCACTACAACTTGGCAATAAAATTTTTGGCAACAACTTCTTATCTGTCATCATGCTTTTAAGTACCTTCAGCTTTCTTTACTGTAGACAACACCCAAGATCTATCAGGAGACTGGAGGTGATATAATCTTGGGTGGTAAAAGTAAATATGAAAAACAATTTAGCTTTTGGCAGAGATGGCGATGCCATGGACAAAACCAGTAGTAGAATAATGGTGTTTACAGTGATCCATGTGGTACGTTTAAGCTGTGTGCCTTTCACATAACCATAATTTATTCTTTAATATCTGTTTACTTACCCCAAAAACACACATTTCTATTTCTTTTACTTTACTTTTTTTCTATTTCTGGCGCAACAAGAGCATTAACTAAACTGAAACTGCAAAATATGCTCTCAGAAGAGCCTCAAGACTCAGCACACAGTACATTCAGTGTGATAAAAGTGTAATTCCCCTCTGTGGCTATACGTTAATAAATTCTGCTGTGCATGGGGAAGCTCTCACATGCAGCCCTTCTTTCATTTAAGATGCTTTACAGATGTCAGGCTTCTGAAAATTCAACACCTTCCAGCAACATAGACTGCGTGTCTCAGGGAAAACCCTTCTTGGTCACAGCAAATGCTGACTCAAAGGGTGTGTTTTCAACAAAATTAATTATCACAGGAGCCAAACATTCTCAGATAAGAGAATAAATATAGCTCCACACACCTCACTTGTGACTAATTCCTCTTTCTCCTGTTCTGACAGCCAGCTGGGATTCAACCTAGGCCATGCCCTGCAATGTCAAATGAAGCAGAAAGGCTCACTGAGCTATTCCGATCCATCTACCTGTTCATAACGATCAGGCAGGTAGGCAGGGCTTTTTTAAGGATCATTTCAATTTTTTTTTTATGTAGAAAAACTCCTGTTCTTGAGGATCCTTTTGTTTGGTCAACATTTAAAAACTGTCATAAACACTATTTGTCCTCTTGAAATGGAATAAAACCCATGTGAAAAATACTAAATCACTTAAGTGACAATGAAGGTGCAAAGCAGCTCTCAGAAGCCCTAGAAAAAGCCAGTTGAGAACTGCATTTCTAGCTAAAGAAATTTAACAGCATCCCTTTCAGATAAAGCATTTAAAAGAAGATATTTAGAAAAAAACCCTATCCACAAGGCTGTATTTTAATGAAGACGATGGACACACAGACCACTGGCAGCACACAGCAGAACCTGTCTTATTAAAGGATCAGACTGGGGCACTGGAAAATGCTTGAGGCTCTTTTTCGTTCCAGTTTATTGCAGAATTCTCTTCCCTCCACAATCTAGTCCCAAACACTGCAGTTACACCAACCTATACCGAGGTGAAGTTATACATGAATGCTTTTAAACAGTCACCTATAGAGACAGAGCTCTTTATAGTACGATTAAAACACAGGCACAATGTATTTCATTTTTCTAACAGAAGTCTGATGTACAGAGTGAACTCTGAAAAAGAAACATCTGATGGGAGAGTAAAACCAGACTTAATCCTGGAGCTTCAGTCTGCCAGCTAAACTTGGCTCTGCCTCTAACTGCAGTTCACAAACACGAAGTTTTAATGATCTCAGAATTTTCCAACAATAGTATGAAGGTGGTCAAGGTTATCCATCCCCTCTTCCTTCTACTTTTTACAATGCTTTTCCTACCGTAAAAAAAGCCCCTCTCTTCAGGTGCCTATTGGGCTATAAAAGTGAGTTCAGACAAATTTCCCAGTGAAAGACATTTGTAAAACAGTAAAACAAACCAGTAACACAGATGTATTTAACTCCAGTATTGATGCAGTCGGTTCAGTGTGGCCCCTTGGCACACTCATTCCAGTAGGCTGGGTAATGAATCTGGACACAACACATCCCAGGTGACTAAGGGATTTAAGGAACACTCCATTTAAGGTAGCACTTAACAGGGAAAGGCCAGGTAGATGGATGCTGCTATTGCACATCTTCACTATGCTGCACATGCAACCTCCTGCAAAACCATGGAGAAACACAAAACTCACTGGAGACCACCACAGTTAAAACTAGATGGATGCGTCATGTGCCTCCCACTGAGGAAGTCAGGACCAACAACTGGGCGGTGGGTTGAAGTTTCACCAAGTCTGGTTCCACAATCTTTTCAAACCCATCTAATGCAGTCACAGGCATAAAAGGCTACATAGACCCAGCAAAAGGCCCCTGCAAAATGCTGCAATACAAGCACACACCTCGCACCTTGGGTACTTTATAATCTAACACTTTTAAATGTAACGGGAAAGAACAGTGACACATATATTTAGGAAAAAGCTGTAACAGCCAATCTCACAAAGCCACATTCTGAGGTAAAGCAGCATGGAACATGACTTTGGGAAAAAGCCCATCTTCAGGACGAGCACAGCCATCAACTTTCCTTATCCTTTGTCATTGTCATATTCTGAGAAAAACAATGCCTGAAAAAACCTACCCTCTGTGCTTTGATAACGCCAACTTGCTGCTGCCAACATGGATACGAGCAGATAGGAAGCTAGCCTCCCATGAACCACTGGGCTTGTGCAATAAATTGCCCAACACAAAGAAGATATATTAATTGTATCTATGCATAAAATTAACATATTAAATATACTTCTAAAGAAAGTGCCTCGTGTAACTCGTTCCCAGTAGCAATAATTTGAATATACACACCTGTGCTCCCGGTACAGGGCCAAAGGGGTTTGGTGGTCTCATGACTGGCTGACTGTATATCAAAGTTGGCTGTGTCATTACTGGTATGCCTCCCATCTGTGATGGCTGAAAAAACCCAGACAGCATCAAATCACACACAGCATTAATACATTGCAAGTATTTAAGGAGATAAAGGAAAATAGCAAATGGGTGAAAAGTGTTGGTCATATTTGAGATATGGAACCATGTGAGATCCTTCTACAATATTCTGCAAATAAAGGTTACCGGAAAGAAACATTAGAGTCTTTCCAAGGAGTTCTCTCAGTAAGAACTGAGCCCATTCAATCTCTTGCTCAATCAAGATCAATAAACATCTGAAGCACTAAAGCACTTCTTAGACAAGCATTTGTGCTGGTCCTTCTGCTCCCAAAAGCGAGGTCTGACAGCACTTCTGAGTGCCTCTGAAAGCACAAGCACAGTTTTGCAGCCAGCAGTGCAGTGCTGACAGAGTTCAGGACAAAATTGAAAGCTGAGAACTGTATGTGCAATTAATGTTAAGTCATTATGCAATCAAAGTCAAAGTGCTACCAATGCTCCAGCGGAGCCCAATTACAAGTTTAATGTGTATTAATGGCCTTACAAGTCAGGTTATATTTAACACAGATGCCCATCTCTGGCACTGCTCTTGGCATTCCCCTCAGGCTTGGGTTGACAGCCAGAACAGTCCTACTGAAGCTATCCCCATTCCAAGCAGCTTTTCCCTGACTAATCCTGGTGGTGGTGGTACTCTTCCTATCATGCCAACCAGCTGTTTGGGCAATCACAGGGTGAACCCATTCAAGAAACTGATCCTGATGAAAACACCCTATAAAAATATAAGAACACCTGAACAACTGCTGGCCCAAGGAAGACACAGGAAGCAGTAGCCAGGGAATGCCCAGATGCAATGCTACAGCACTAAGGAAGCTGCCTGCCCCAGAACACTCACAACATATGGGAACATAAGGGAAAAGCCAGCACTTAGAGAGGACCATTCTCAGAACTACGGTCCCCACTACTGCTTTAATGAAAAACTAAAAAGTTTTACAGCAAGGGTTGTAAATTGTGTCAACATTTCACAGATTCCTCACGGTAAATGTCCTGAGTAAAGTCTGAATGAGCCAGGGCAGATTTCAGGATATGCTAGGAAGCCGACTGGTCATTCTGTAATGGCCCCTCTCACACACTTGCTGAGACACTGCACGTGTTTGAACAGGGAGCAGCAACTCAGGGTAACAGAGCTATGCCTCCTTAATTCCAGTTTCCATTTCACATTGGCATTTAAACCCAACAATGAAACATAACAAAACAACATAACAAAACAGGCAAGATTACTTCGCATACTCTACATATGTTACCTTCCCCTGCTGCTGACTCAAACTATGAAAATGCTGCTGGTACCATAAGTGCAAAGTTGTAAAGTTGTTTAGATCAAGTTTGAATCAACACTAATGTTAATTTAACCATAACAGCTCTGATCCCGAATATGGGAGTTCTTGGATGGGTAATGGAGAATGATATATGATACTCTCCCAAGAGGCCCTCAAGAACACAGTTGACCACTTCTGCAGTTCACCTACTGAGTGTATTCAAGTTATAAGTAATTAAACTAATTTGGTTATATGATGGAACATTTAACTTATTTGTTTTCCTTTAATCTGTAAGGCATTTAATAGAATAACTGTTTGAAGGAAGTTTTCTTGACTTTTATTCACCCAGGAAAGCTGTGCTGCATCAAAACCATACTAAAAAAAAAGAGCTAAGGCATATAATTTCACAAGTATTTTAAGATTTAAGGTAAGAACAAAAATTTTCAGAGCAAAAAGTAGGAAGGTCAGGTTTATATTAAAAGCCTTGAGGTACTGGTGTGTCACTAAGAGATCCAATTCTCAACCAAAACCACACCATATTGCAGTGTCACAAACTTGCACTTTGTAGCATTAATCATCACAGATACTTGCTCCCAACTTCAGCAGAAGGTATTTAAGGAAGATTTCACATTACCAAGAAAAGACTTCTGTTCTGAAAGCAGCTATTTATACTGATATGATAAACTTATACCTATGATACACTTATTCCTATACCAATAAAGACCACCAAGAACAGACACGGTGTTAATTTTCATAGAATCATAGAATGGGTTGGGTTGGAAGGGACCTTAAAGATTATATAGTTCCATTTTAAGAAGTTTATGAAAAAAACAAGTGAAGTAAGGAAGGGCAGACTTAATTTCAGACAAACAGCATGTAAGTGGTTCAGAAAACCAGAAGTTAATAATCTGGTGAAAAATAAATGAATGGGAGCTGACATTCAGTCGTCAGTAAAAGTTCAGGAAAACAGGAGCTACCAAACTATAAGCAATCAAACAATATACAGCATCTGCCTGGTTGGAGTTGCAGGAATTCCACTCACCATCATGTAGCCCATCATTCCTGTTGGCGTTGTGGCAGGATAGGCCATTACAGGGGGTGCCTGGTGCGAGAAACAGTGGTCAATTAAGAGAAGAGATCAGCTGCATACTGTAAGACATTGCTTTCTAAGGATCAACTGCAGCACTCAGCTTATTATGAACAGAGCAAAGAATAAATAGGATTTGCAGTCTGGTGTTAAGAGTGTGTCCTAATTATTTCAGATGGAACACAATACCTAAGCCTAAAGTTTCTGGGCAATCTAGGCAAATCTCTAACAATGTATCTGCTTTTATCATGTTAGGATTCTGGCTGTCTGAACTAAACCGCAAGTACCACTCTCTCAATATCCTGTTCAGAGAACACAATACAAGACTCAGAAGTTTAAGAGAAAACATTAATGAAGCAGAAGCATTATTTTAATCCCATGAAGTATATACTTATATTTCAGTATCAAAAATAATGGTCCACAAGGAGTCTTGAGAGAATATGAAAGACTGAAAGATCAAATTACCATTGCTTCTGCTGATACTTAGAGGAATTCTCTTTAGCCAGGATGGACACACTATGGGGATTCTCCTAGCAGGCTTTGATATAAATTAGACTCTCACAGGAACAGCCAGTTTGCATTCCCTCTCCCTCACTTGTTCCATTCACTGCATTTGAACATGCTAAAAGTCCTCTTAGTACTTGGCAGATACCTTTATATTGCCCTGATGTACTTACTGTACTTTTATGAAGGTACAGTACAATTGCTGTCAACAGACAAAACCTGAGTGAACTTATGTTTTGTAAACAGCTTGGCAATATATATGTAGAAAAACAGCTGATAACTCTTAGAAATATAGAGTTCTTAATACCTTAGCCATATTATTTATTCTACAGTTTATTATCCACTTTCTAATTTACTATTAACTATTAAAAGGACAAAAATGTTGGATTTTTTTTTTCAGACTAAACTGGTGCTTACAGATATTCAGATAGCTTGCTGTCTATCAACTCCACCTCCTGTTAGTCTCCCTTTTTAGAAAAAACCCAATATTTTCATGCTTTTGCTGTGGGGATTTCTATTCAAGACAAACACCATAAACATTTTTTGGTACACAGACATTACCGCTACAGAAATGAGGCAAATGATAAACCATTAATCATACTGAATTAATTAAAACAGATAAATTGTTTCATCAAGAATAGGGCATCAGGAAAGCTGCTTCTGAATTCAGTTCTAAGGTATCAGCTGCTTTTTCTTATATAGTAGAGCCAGTGCAACTGGCATTTCAATTGCCGTGAGAACAGAGAGAGAATCATCTGGACAGTGTGTTCACCATATATTTCACCATACAGCGAGCAAAGCTATTCTGAAAATTACAACTTTTTTTTGTTGTGCTTGTGTACACACACCTACACAAACATGCTGAATAAACTTATTGAGTGCTCAAATATGGACCTACCACCCTTTAGTTACAGACTTATTCTTTAATAAAAACAGAATACAGGGAAAGACCAATATTACTGTTGACATAAAGAAAAAAGTCCTTTGAAATGAAAGCCTACATTCCTCAGACAGCAAGCACAGGTTATTTCTTGCCCTCTGTAAACTATCTGCAATAATTTTCTTTTTTCATATGAGCATTCATGACATATTGGTCTCTCCCCACTTAAAAAAAAAAACTAAAAATTAAGATCTACCATAAATGTGGATCAAGTGCCACGTATAACAGAAGCCTGTGAGATTTCATGCAGTTATTCAAACACAGTATTTTTATCTTCATTCAGAATTCACCAAATGCATTAAAGGCAGCACAGACACACACCCCAGCTCTCTGGCAGCAGATGGTACAGTTTAAAGCAAGGAAAAATAATCTTGGTATTTCCCATGCCATCATTCGAGTCAAGAGCCTGCACACCACCTATGAAGTTTGTGTATGCTAGGAAAAGCTCAATTTTTGGCACACCAAAGATTTTCAAATGAGAAATGTGTAAATAGCGAGGAGGTTATGAGATTCTGCAACAGCAGTGGTTAATATCAGCATGCCAGTCGATTGCAAAAAGGCTGTGGGTTGTTTCACTTACGTATTGTGGAAAATGCATGCCATTCTGTATTTCCCAGGGAGAACAATTACATAATGCAATAACACTGGATTAGAAGCAAGTACTTACACAACAGAATATACACAGATAGCATTTTAGTTCACAAATACATTAAATGTTTACTCCAACACATTCTTGTAATTCAAGTCATTCACTGAGACAACACACCTGTGATACTGCCATTGTTATTAGGTCTGACATTGGTTTGCATAGTCCATTTATTTGGTATATGCCTTTTCCACCAAAGACTTTCAAAAGCATATTTATTTAGCAAGCAGCAGCAACTCCACAATAAATGGACCAGCAGAGGAAAACAAAGCTTTTTTCTCCCCTCAAATAATTTCAAGTTTTTTGTGTTTATAGAACAGTTTCACAGGAAGTGTCTCAACAGTATCTCTCAATAATAAAAGTTATTAAATGTAATGACTTATCACAAGATGTAGATATAAGACGTAAGTTATTAAACAGATTCAAGCACACAGGTAAACTCAAACCACCAGTCATTAAAGCAGGTAAGTAGTTACAATTTCTTCAATACCTACACATTCCCCAATAAGATCCACATATTTCTCCCTAAATACATGTAGTGAGTTGATATGGGACACCTGGTAGGAAAGAGGTGGTAGATCCAGGGAGACAGGCTCTATCTTTCCAAATCCACAATGATGCATTACTACACTGCAGATTCAACCTTCCTCAGTCAGAGTCAGATGCAATAAATGCTTGGGGGCGGTTTTTTACCTGTTCTGTCCATGTACAATTCTCCAGGTCATTGGTGAAAGGGTGAGTAGGATTCACATGCAAAAATATTCTGTGAACATTGTGAAAACTACTTCTGTAAAGTCTTAACATGTAATTAAAAGCCTTCCCCCTGTACTGCTACCCCAAAATCCTTGCCAATACTACCTGTTAAAATAGACATGAATTTGCTCATCAAAATTGACATGGATTAAAAGCAACTGCACAGACTGGGGCAGGAAAGCAGTAGTTATATACATTAAGAAAGCTGCAGCCACAGACACCTCCGCAAGTATCAATGGGGGCAGATCCCACCCCCAGAGCAGGCCAAGTTACAATGTAATGATTTGTGACTGATCAGCACACCCAAAGGACACTTCCACAAGTCCACTTTCCTAGACTGCAAAGTGCCTCCTCACTTCCTGGAATTCAGTTTTATGACAAACTCATAGAATGGTTTGGGTTGGAAAATCCTTTGATGATCACGTAGTTTCAACCCCCCTGCCATGGGCAGGGACACCTTCCACTAAACCAGGTTGCTCAAAGTCCCATCCAGCCTGGCTTTGAACAGTTGCAGGGATTGGGGCATTCACAGCTTCTCTGGGAAATCTGTGCCAGTGCCTCACCACCCTCACAACAAAGAATTTCTTCTTAGTATTTAATCTAAACCTGACCTCTGTCAGTTCAAAGCCAAGGGGCAATCCTTGTCCTGTCTCTACATGCACTTGATAAGTCCATTGGGTAAAACCCAGAGACCCCCACCTCCGATGAGAGAGGCTCCTCAAACACTACTGAAATTTTGTGCTAAACCTGCACATCACAACACAACCAATTTACTAGAATCACACAGCCAAGAAAAACAAATCCCAGTAGTACACAGCTCCAACTGACCACTTCTTCAATTTTCTATTACCCTTTCACTGCAACTATAGACAATTTTCAAATTCATCCATTATACACCACCCTACAGATCTAAGTTGCAGGGAACTCACTGTTTTAAAATGTGCATTTGCTTACCAACGTTGGAGCGTTCCATGCAGTTGTAGGTGCAATCTTGGGTTGCCAGTTGGAACCACCTGTTAGTTTCTTTTCACCTGGCTGAGTCCAGTTTACATCACTTCAAATAAATTTTTTTAAAAATTGTTAGAAAACATTGGACTTTCTTATAAAACTTCCTCAGGTAAACACCATTTCCACTTGGAAATGAGGCTTCTTTTATTAATGAAGCTCATTTAGCAAAGGGGTTGATAAAAAAAAATTCATGACAACATGTTTTGGCTTGAAAAAGTAAGAAAAGATGTTCAGCATGAGCCCTTTCAGCATCTCAGGTAAGTTAGTATGTCTGACTCAGGTCAAGACATTTGAGTTAGATTTCAAGATAGCATATTAGGTTTCTGAATGATTTCAGAGTTGGCACAGATGGTCCCAATAAACTTGAAATCTGCAAATCCCGTTTCTCAACTTTGCTGCTAGAGCAGATGTTCACTATGCTCAAATACACACACTCTGCTTCAAAATTCACTTGTCTAAAGGTCAGCCTCAAGACTGAGGTTGCAGTTTCACAATCTTTAAAACCACTCTGCTCACACTCAGATCATACCAAATATTTAAGGAGTGCTATGACTATCTGCAACAACTACAAAGAAACATTTTGATGAACGGATTTTTTTAATATACCTAACGTCTGAAAGGAATCAGAGACAGAATACTTTGCCTGCTGCTATTACTGTCAGTGCCATTCAGCCTAGAGTCACCTTCCAACAGCTCTCAACAATTCCTTACACCTCGTACAAGAAGTACAATCCCACACGTGCTCTGAAGGCTAACATGATGTTGTCATGCACAGGTTGCAACACATACATTCATGAAAATTTACTATCATGAAAATCCAAATGCTCAACTTCTGATTAAGCATACTCACTTTTTAGTAGTTCCATTTCCAATGCCCAAATCTGTCACAAGGGAGAAAAAGAGACTACTGAAATTCTGCTTGCTTAAAAGAAACCAGTAAGTATTTACATGTTAGTGGTTCCATACTTACTGCCTACAAGATTGGCTAAAGATGAATCCAGATCATCTGACACTAATTTATTAGGCGGTACTTTGGCAACTGGAAGACTCTGGTTTTGAGAGGCCACTGTTGGTTTTAGGAGACCACCTAGTTCATCAAAGCCTTGGAATGAGAAACAGAAGTGATCTTAATCACAGGGCTCCCGCAAATGTCATGACATTCAATTAAACAGACAGCAAGGTCAACACAATGGCTAAAATAAAAGGACAAAACTAACTATATGCCTCTTGATAAAAAAGATATTTACTATGGAAACAAGATTTCACTTCAGTGGTTTAACCTACGTGACAATTTTACATGAAATGGACTCACAGTGACTGTAAAGCAGTCAAAACATAAAACGAAGAAAAAAATATATAAAGTGTTTCAATCTTACAAAAACTTGTATTTGCTTTTAGCAAATAACTGGCTTAAAAAAAAAATCTGATGTCAAGAGTCTAATGTCAAAAGATCAAAAAATATCTACTTTCCAGATGCTCAAAAGAACAGAAGGAGCACTATGACTTCAATCCAGATTAACTGATCATTTTCTGAAGCAATCTTAATGTCAAAAGAGGAGGCAAAGAAGTGCCAAAAACCACATTGCAGATACATAAAATGAAGTTTTACCTCCTCCAACCACACTCTACAAATACAGACTTAATTTCAGCTGACAGGTTATAAAAATGAAGGCTGTTCACTGTGTGAAGTTTTAATGTACAAAATACTTCAGTGAGGGAAATCAGTGTAAACATTTCAGCAGAGTGTAGAAATAGTCTGTAAGGAAAAATTATTCAATTAATGCTGTTATTGACCTTTTAAATTCAGCTTTCTTTTCTTCATCTGAAATTCTGTCCCAGTAGTGTAAGTAAATACAGATTAAGAGATTTATACCTCAAGAATGGAATAAATTACATGTCATTTATTTTAGCAAGTGTCTTACCACCAGAATCTGGGACAACATTAGAAGATTTGTTTCCAAACACAGACTCAAAGTCAACATTAAGGCCAGCTGATGGCTGTGGTTGAGCAACAGGAGATGGAGTGAACCCTGTGGGGAAAAGGAAGAAATTGCATCTTTTTATACAGCATTTCCCACAAATCCACCTTTTTAAGACAAGCCAAATAAATATTTCGGCACTGCAGAAAGACTAGGAATACCTAAAAAGACCAGATTACACCCTGACACTGAGCAGTTTATTTGGTATTTATTTGAAGTTACTCCTCCAAAGAAAGATTTTGTCTCAAAAACTGAACAGACAGGCCATAAAAGATACTCCCCTGCAAGTGCTTAATCTCTGTATTAAGTATTGACACCTTCCTTATTCTTTTACCATATGCTTACAGTAAAATTACTGAGAAAAAGTCACCGTGCTTCTCCAGGAAAAGAAGCTGGCTAGTTCAGAATCTGTTTCAAGATTATTTGACTGAGGATTATTCCCTCCATGTTTTATACTAATCCAGCAATTCTTAGATAGAACTGGAGTAAGATCCAAACCATCCCAAGCTGCCTGAAGTAGTAACACCTTGGATTAGACACTCTTAATACTAATCATTTTCATGGCTCGTAATTATTTTTGGACACACATTTTGCAGTTGACCATGTTTTGCAGTCAAATTTCTAGAAATTATGGCAAGATATGGGGAAGTACAGCCACATTTCAACTCCTAGTGCTGTCTAAACTTACTTCACTTGTCTCCCATGCATCTGTAGTGTCCTACAGACACGCAATTATTTTCCAACACTGAAAATTTATTGCAAGATGAAGCGTTGCATATGAAGTTCAGCAGCAGTAAGTTGATAGTTCAGTAATAGAGAAGGTAATAGCCATTTGTTTGTAGTATTTTTTTAATGTTATATACAAGCATGTGCATGTGCATCACCTCCGTATTCAGGCAATAACAGAAGTAATTATTGCTTTATATGCAAAGCACAAAAAAAAAAAAAAAATAAAGCAAAGCAGCAATGCCACCTTAAAAACTAGCTCTTCTGGTTTCTAACAAAAAATATGACATGGAGAAATGAAAGGATCACAACTACTTCAGCAGTAAAACACTGCAGTAGGTAGAAATAACTGACAAAGAACACTTCTTATATTTTGTTTCATTTGCTGGGACAGCACCTCATTTCAATCTTATTGTTTTTCTGAAATAAGTCACATTTCACCTAAAAATTAGTAACTACAGGATGTTATTCTTGAACATAAACTTCACAGAAAAAATCCGAAGTTGGATTATCTGCTCCTTTTTGTCTTAAAGGAACATAAGACTCCTAACTCCATCACTAAAATTTAGACAATGCAGTTTTCATTAAAAACAAATCAAAGCAAACTGCATACAGCAAAACATGGGAAGCAGTAATGTGGGAAAAGAGAGAGTAAATCATCAACAAACCAAAATGAGTATCTTTACGACATGTATACCATCAAGTTGTAACAAGCCATTTCAGAGACTCTGAACTGCAGATAGGAATTATTTTGATGGGATGTCCTGCAACTCTTAAAACCGTGCCTGTACCAATAGAAAACTTGACTTACAATAGCTCATATTTTGCTTTAGCAATCAGCCTCAACTGAAACAAGCTGAGTTTCCTGCTCTCACATTTTAGAAGTTTCAAGTTTTATGAAGCTAAGAAGATGAGGCCATCTCCAAGACAAAACAATACACAGGACTCCTTTAAATCAGCCCCTGAGAAAGATCAAATCCTATTCTTGATATCAACCACCAACTCACGGCATTTTGTATAATGGGATATTCTGAAAGGTGCAAAGGTCAATTTTTTTAATGGAGCTTCTTTGACTGTCAAGATTTGAGAGAAACTAATAATCCTGCTTTTTGAATAAGGAACAAAGTGAACAGAGTCATTTGCTGTATTTAACCTTTTCTTAAATGACTCACTGATTTTTATACAAAGACACTAAACCAAAATGTGACTTTATGGGGCTTTCCCACAAACCATTTACTAAAGGTATTCCTAAGTCTTGCACTGTGGTAAGGTTTGCATGCCCTGTTCAACCTGGTTTGGACAGATTATAACCTGTCACAGCCCACAGTCTCTCTAGCAACTATCAGGACGGTGTTCCAGGATCAGCACCAGTACAGGGTTACTACACAGATGTGACACAGCCGCACAAATGATTAACCAGTACTTCAATGCAGCAGAGACTTTTTTCTCCTGTTCTGTTGCAAAGCTTAACACTAGTTCAGTGCACTGTTTAAGAGTAATATATCAACAAAATTACCATAAGCAGCACGAACATCCCAATCCCTTTATCTTAAAAACAATGAGGTAGAGCAAGATGAGAGGATACTTATAAACACGCATGCCTTTTGTGTGGTATGTAGCAACAAGTAAACTACGAGAGATCCTGAAATGGGGAGATACTCATTTCATGTTTAGACTAAATAAGCCTTAGTTTGGCACAAACTGAAAAAATACATACCATTCGTGACCACACACCTGGCACAAGCACATGAATAACAGCTGGAGCCACTACAACAAGGCGCTTGTGTAGTCAGTAACATGCCTACCAGTTCTAGGCACACAGCACATTCAAACTCCTGTGTGTGTGGTGAGGCTGCATCCCATTACCTACCTCCAAATAGACCAGCTACAGAAGAAGGCTCATTGCGGAAATGAGAAGCGTTAGGGTAAGCTTGAGGACCACAAAAAGAATCTGATAAGGAGTATCAAACAAGAGAGAAAGCCAGGAAAGGAGAAGAGGGACAGTTACAGAAAGAGAACCAAGATACACTGTTTATCTGCTATTCAAAACTTTAATTTCACATCAGTCTATAAAGCCACGTATAGTCTAATAACGTAAAACCAATGGAATGAAATCAATACACATCAGACAGACAGTAAGAAACAAGTTTACACAATCTCTAACACAAAAGGGGAAAGCACTGTTTCAAAGGAACAGCTATATTAGGATCATTTTTTTTCCAATAAAATGCCATGTTTTACACCCTTGGAGGAAAAGAGTGTAAAAGCTTCAAGGCATTTTTCTTATACCTGAAGTATATTCATATTTGGTTGCCACAAAGGGATTTAGTTGAGTAAATGGATTGTAATGATCTAAAGAACCAGAAAGAGTTATTTTAAATCCATGTTCACATTATTGTAGTGCCTTGATTGTGCTACAGCTAAAACTGCACCTACGTGCCCCATATCAATCTGTAAGGAGGTCACCCTTTGATTCTAGATATATCCTTAGAACATGAGACACTGGAAGGGAATGCAATGTGTCAATGCCATCCATTTCCAGTGACTTCAGAGCTGTCATGTGATAAATACTACAAAGACCAGCAAGCACCACAAAAACCCACCAGGGTCCTTGTTCATAGCCCTGCATTGCTGCAACTTTTTGTGTGACTGCAGAACACGTTAAACAGGAAACTAATCTAAGTAACCATCCTACTAAAAAAACCAGCTGTATTTCAAATAATCATTCTGCATTTACATGAACCATAAAAATTTCATTGGAAGCATGGAAAAGACAGATTATCACACAGCAGTACCAACTTAAAGTATTTTATATATCTTTAAAGATATATTCATCCTGCTTGATTTCCAATAAAGAAAGCTTATCTTTCCAATAAAGACAGACAGGCTAGGAAACTAGTTAGTTAAGGTGACAAAGTACAGGTATTGTGAATATCTTTAAAGAGATAATCCCTTTGTTTTACCTCTGTTAACAAGTACCAGAGGTATAAAAAAACCCTCTTTGTTCTAAGAGTCTGTATTTTTCTTTGATCAATTCTAGTGGGGTTCAATCAGCATAAATACAGCCTGTGGTGTACAACTGTCTTTAAACTTGCTTTGTTTAATAGAACTGACATGTAATTAAGTGATTTTTTATCTATGAAAACAAACGGAATCTTCATACTGAAAAGTAATTCAATTACCATAGAGTTGCATCAACACAACTGCTGGAAGGATTTCCAGTGAGACAGCCATGCTGAACCATCTCCAAAGTAAGATGTGAACAGTTTTTAACAGGTGAGTTATTAGTTTATTGCCCCATAGGTAAACAGTCTGAGTAGATTATGCATCAATATGTCCGTGGCTTTATCAGTTTTGTTAATGACAACATGACTGGGGCAAAAACATCCACTATCATAAAAAATCGGATTAAGCTCCTTTGTTTTAAAAGAACATTTCAACCTGAGGAAGAAAGCAGCAGCATTTTCTTTTCTTTCACAGGCATATGCAGCATTTTACCTTAAAATTCCCAAATACAAAAGGCTTTGTAAAACTGCACTCAAGCAACTGCTCTAATTGTAACTATGTTTCTTTACATCTGGTTAGAATCCCATCTAGGCAGCCAAGCAAGGGTTTTAACACCATTTCCATGGTACAGCTACTAAATCAACTTCTACCATAGCTTTTCCTTTCTTAAAGGCCCCAAAAATATATTTTAGAAACTGAAATAATGTTAAAAATTTTAGAAAATAGGAAATTAGTTTAAAACGGTACTTTACCAACAAACATTTCATGTGTGGGTGTCCTACTGGTGAAAGTAGATACATCAGAAGACACAGACAGATGAGCAGCATCGTTAGTTTTTGTAAGGAAGGGATTTAGGTTTGGAATGGCATCATCAACACTATCAACAGTAGCAGAAAAAGGATCTGTTCAATTCCAGAGAGCAAGAGAAAGAAGAAAAGGGAGACGAATTTAGTTTTCTCCTGCCATCTCTAAGCTTGGCATGACCTAGCTAATTATTTCATTTTCAAGTTGTCCAGATTTACCTGCTCTCTACTCAAGAAAAATAGCGCAGATACTAGCTCCTAACTCCTCCTTTTTTTTTTTTTTTTTTTTTTTTAAGATTTATAACACCACCATCTTATAAACTGTGCTTCCTCCTGAGTGTGTTTTAGACTGAAAGTAACTGTATTATTCTTCTTTAAACACAATCACTTTTTGTTTCTCACAGTCATGTCCTGACATTTGCAACAACATCTCTGGAGCAGAGGCTGCCTGTCAGCACTACAGAACCCCAGGTACTATGAGAGGATTCAACTCAGTAACATCCCCAAGGCAACTTTAAAAACCTGAACAAAAGCAACTGAGCTCAACTTCTCCAAACTTGTTTATGGATTTTTCTGTTACTGAGCATCATGAAATTTTCAAGAGCTATGATTATACCAAGGTAGCATACAGGACATAAGCACTTTCCTTGCCACCTGGGGCATCAGGAACAAAGCAGCTTGTTGTGGATGTGCTGTTACCACAGCAAGTCTGTTGCAAGCAAGCAACAGACTGCTCTGCTTTTACAGAGAGCAGACACTAAGCCATAATGAGGAAAATGTTCCTTACTAAAAAGCTGTCAGACTTTATTGGAAGAGAGGAAACATGGATCTATACAAGTGACTTCCCAAGGCATACAGGAGTTTCAAGGTTTCCTGAGAATGGATGCAGCTGCCAAGCTCATGTACTCCTGATAAACTGGATACAGAAGGCAGCTACAATCCTTGTTGACTGAAGCAGCTGTGGTTTAGCTGTCTGGTTTCAGAGTCCATGAAACCCCTGATGGAAAATTCAAGAACTCACCAGGTGAGAACAGCAAGAGTTGTATTTAGTCCTACTTATCACGGTGCCTAGAACTGCAGCTTACTCTTCTAGACAAAACCACTACAGAGAAATTTCTGAACAATAATTATAGGAAAGAGGTCTTAAATACTTCAGTTCCTGGTTGGTTTTTTTGTTTCTTTTTTAACCTGGCCAGTTTATGCATTTATCCACAACTCTTGTAAATACTATCATGCTGCGTGCAGCAGTTTTGAAGTGTAAATTATTTTCTTTGCCTGAATCTGACCTCCTGATTCTTAGCTGTAAGTCCCACACAGCTTCATAATGTGCTCAGTTGAACAGAAATCCTAATGGAAACAAATTTTAAAAACTCTAACTACATTATTCTTTGCAGGCTTAATGCATGCTTTGATTTGCTGCAAGCTCAAGATATGTTATTAGGTAAGACCTGACTTTTCCCCCAAATTGTTTGGCTATGTTGCAAGAATGAGGTACATTAAAAGACCTCTTCCTAAATCATTCAGTCAGCAAAATGACAGTGTCCAACACTGCATAAAAGATAAGCAGAATAAGCTGATATAATATTTGTAATATATAACAGGAATACAGAATTATGTATTGTCTCATGTATGTTTTATACAGCGGACATACCAATCATCCTGCCACCTGAAACTGAGTCCTTGCTTTCAGCTACTCCTTAAAACTGCTTTTTCTGCTTTGAATGTCATTTTAAAAGATGTAGAACAAATAGATCTGACAATAAAAACTGGGCAGATTATCTGTTAATCAGTTTTTCCTTGCTCTTTCTGTTGCTGCTTCACATTCTGCTGATTTGTTCTCTTTATATTTATTAAATAAGGGGAAAAAATTCAAACATGGGTCAAAATGTTCATTTCCACACTGATACATTTGTTCTGCTTCTGAAGTTTAGGTACAAATTGATAGCTGGCAAGCAGACCGGGCACAGCTGGAATGGTCTCCAAAGAACTCCAATAAATAGTGCAGATAAAACAATATGGAAGAAACGAAGAAGTACAAGTTTTTAACTGTATTTGTCTGAGTCTACTGTCCACTAAAATTATTTCATACATGCACTCATCTAGAAAATAACCACAAACTACTTTCTGTTCCCAGTTCCCAAGGGTTGTAAATGGAACTTCCTGTGTTTTGACTGGTTAGGCAATATAATGCAACTTTAGATTATCAAGATTTGCTCAGAAATGTAATCTGTTCTCAGATTCTCTGCTTGTCTGTTTCATTCTAACTCCAGTCAGCATATTCAATCTTATCCAAGTCTCAGAACTTGCCAATGCTAGTAACAAAAGTAACTGAAAATTAACTGGGTTTGGATAATTTATATTCTTGCATATTCAAGTTTTAAAAATTGCTGTTAATCCTGACAGTAACACCTCAATGTCTCTAAAGTCCAATTTCATCCTTGAATACAACACATGGCATCTGATTGTGTCAATGGAATCATTCTGCACCTGCATGATATCATTAGACATTAACAATTAAGGTGCATTTAAAAGAGTAGTTTGAATTTTGCAAATCTCTACCTTTAAGCTATCCAACTAGAAGTATTTTGCCCGAAAAAACAGTGACAAAGGATTTTCAGTGGCATCTTTTACAGTCTGAAATAGGTAAACTGAAAACATACAATCACAGAACCCATTCCCAAAGAGTTTGACCTTGTTAGCTTTAACATTTTTGGAAGCACAAAACTAAAGGCAGCAATCCAAATATAATGCTTCTGTAACAATTTATTGGTTTATTACACACCTAAGAGCTTCTGCATAAAATTTTTAACAGTAACTGATTTTAGCTGATTTGATACTCTTCTCAAAGCCACCATATACACCAAACACAAACATCATCATGTCAGAAAATTACCTAAGGGAGGGATGCTGTGCAGTGGTTAGAGCACAGGACTGGAAATAGTTCAGGTTCCCTTCTTGGCTCTGTCACTGACTTGCCGTATGACTTCAGACAAGTCAGTTAATTGCTCAGATTTCCCCATCTGTAAAATGTGGAAAGCACTTCTTATCTACCTCACCTGTGTGAAGTGAGTGCTCATGTCTGTAAAGCTGAAGAGCTGGGGGGTTTTTGATGAAAGGTAACACAAAAAATGGTGATCCCAGAATTTTAGCCTAAAATTTTAGCAGACAATCCAAAATCTTCACAGTTAATTAAGTGTTATAAGTATTTAGAAATGTGTCAATAGTAAGCAGATATATCAACGACTTACTGAAGACTCATACCATGAGCAACACAACATTGAAACAAACACAGACTTACAGGCTCAACTTTCAGGTTAATAAAGAAATGCTAAATTATGATGTGACCTTTGAGAGGATAGTTCCCCTTTTCTCTCTCACCCACAAAACAAACAGGACAAGCTGAAACAGAAGGTATTCTGCAGAAAGCAATCAAGATGAGCCAAAACATTTCTCTCCATTTCTAAACTCTAAGCCCATTATAGCACTGAAATGTCTATGCCTAACTCCACACACTTCCTCACTACATCTTTCTCCAAAGATACTTTGTTCAGCAAAACTAAAGAACAAGTAAACTATTCATTTATTTTAGAGGCTGCCACATATATTAGTAGTGCCTTCGTCACTCAAAATTATGTTATTTCCCTACAAGCAAATGTGAGAAGGTACACAAAACAAAGTACACAACAAAAAGGAAATAAGGAAGTGGAATACATACATAGCTTATTATGAAGATACATTAGATAGTTGGAAAGATCTTAAGAGCTATAGCTCATAAAAAGAAATAGGGAAGTAAAAATTTAGAACAGGGTTGTTCTGATGTAAAAAAACTTCCTGAAGCAGCAATTCCCAATTTCTCACATCATAAAAGAAAGCATTTTTGCAAGCATCTAATTTAGAAAAAAATTATCTGGAAATAGCCTAAGAGTTCAGGAATTTACTATTTTGTTAAGTGCCATTTATGTAGAAAAGTAAAACCACCACAACCTCTCCCTTCCCCTGTTATAAAGCTTTTTAATCCTTCACCAGTATAACCAACAGTGTAAGCAGGCAATATGCTACTATATCTGAATTATTCTGGAACATTGCACAGCAGATAAGAATTTTGAGTAAACATCGAAATCCTCCAGCACTCAAACCAATCTTGAAGGAAAACTCATGACCTTCTAGAACTCTCTTGCTTGACCTCTTGGATTGAGGACTTGGCTGCACCAATACAACCATCTCACAACTCATTCAGTTCATCCTAGAAACTGGGCAGAATTAAAATTGGGGTGTTCTGGAGTAGATTTCAGAGGGAAGAATATAAATTTTGTCCCTTCACTTAAGAGGTCCAACCACAGCTTTTTGCTAATTTGCTGTTGTAGTTACATGAAATATAGCAGAGAATTTTAAAAGAGAAACTTTATTATTATTTCAATAACTAACTCTGGCTTTTCTTTCTATGCATACTTGTCACAAGTGTCTCCTTTCAGGCCTCATCATCACCATCAAATTTGATTTAACATTAGACAAGATTTAGAATGCATTCCTGTGTTTGCAGCACAGTCTACCTCAATGACATGTTCACTGAACTGACTTCCAAACAGCTAAGTTTCTGCAGCTGGCAATGTGACTCTTGAAGACAGCAGTTATGAGGCTGGTCAACAATTAAAGTAACTTTGCTAATAAGAAGACATAGCAAAATAATTCAGAATCACCACACACTGCTACACTACTTTAATCTATACATAGATTTTACTTTTTCTGATCCCTTTATTCACTTGTAATGTCTTAGCAGGATCACTCCCTTTAAGGAAGAAACAGCCCCCAGACTAGGGCAAACATGTACAGGAACATGGCCATAGCAATTAGAACCTTAATCCAACTCAAAACTCTTACCTCCCCAGGTACTTCCTACTTGTGGAGCAGCAGATATGGGATGTACAGACGGATGAAAAGTTGGCTGCAAATCAAGCAGATCATTTGGCAGCTTTGAAGTGCTACGAAGATAAATTAATACAACTGTTTGAACTACATCAGTTTTCAATACAGGCAAATGCTAGTAACTGTCAACAGTAATGAAACCTTTGTTACAAAAATGGTTATTACAAAATGGATAGAATTTAGCCAAAATCAGAAGGGTTGGTGAACTCCTCAGTTCTGTAAAAAAGTGTTAATTTAGCAAGATAAGTTGTATGTTATGCCAAGGAACTTTCGTCAAAGCTGTCCAAGACAAAGACAGGTGCCCTCACAGCCCAACACCAGGGCTAGGAGATGTAATGTTCAGAAATCTTCATCAACTTTTCAAGTCATCTTATGAAAAGTCTATAATACAACAAAAACAGATGGACAAAATAAACTGTAATGGGCTGCACCACCAAAATCTTACTCTAAATTCCACAATTCCCATCTCTCCACTATAATTGCAGCTGAGAAACTGCCTTACAACTACAAGCTATTAAAGAACTTTAGGGAAAGCAAAATGTAAGAGGCCTTGAAACACTTGATCACACATCAGGCATGTGAATGAAAGCATATTTAAATGCACATTTTAGACCATTCAAAACCAAACTGAGACCTTATAACATCGCATGGAAATTAGGAGTGAAAGCTTATATGCAACTGCTGCATTTAAATTAACGAGTCAAACAAGAACAGTTAAATTCACACTTTAAATAGGTCTTGGGAAAAAAAGAAAGAAAAAAAAAAAAAAAAAAGAAAGAGTACTGGTGTTCTCCCAGAACCTTTTAGGACATGAAATGAACCTAAATTTGCACATATGGCTTCTACTATGAACAGAAGCTGAATCACTGTGAAATTCAAATATCTCTCTAAATGAGACCAGCACAAGAGTTTAATGGCTAGTAGTGGCATCCCAGATCTTTGTATATTTTCTTGTTCACCCAATCACTTGCATAATTCACAGTTTTCAGTATTGCCCAATTCATTTCAGCAGTGATTGCAATCACATTTTGCCACTACTGTTCCTATTAAAAAGCAGCATGGTCTGGCACTGCCCTTTAACGTCAGCAGCTGAACAAAGATAATTTTCAAGGTAAAGCTTGTTCAAGATAATGACAGGGATTAACCAGACACATTGCATCTAACAGCAAGCCACTGAACTTCTGACCCAGCATATCCCCTTCATGACAGCTCCTGCTGTAAAATCTGTTCTTTGCTCACAGCAGTCATTCTGCAAGCAAGTAAATTTAAACATGAAGAAAAACTAGCATTTTTTTTATAAGAAAACACTCTTGTCCTCACTATGCAGTGTTTGTGTCTGTTTGAAGAGGCTTTATCAGATGTTTCTATGTTTCAGACCTCTTAAGATCAAGATCAGATACTCAAGTTCAAAGCACACACCCATTTCAAGTTTTCTGGCCTCTGAAAAGCAATTTTAAAAAAATCCTTTTACAAGCAAGTCTTCAGTAACTAACACTGACAGATTCTCTAGCTTCTTTTATGTGACTCAGCTATTTACCATATATTTGGTGTCAAGTAATTTCCTACAATAGCCTTCTAAAGGGAAAAGAAAGCTGTCAAAAGAGCAATGGATTCTTATGTGAGCTCTAACAGAACAACTAAGCAATCCCTTCAGGTTTAGGATCACACCCAAAGCAAAAATATGACTTCAGAGAGCCACTTCCTTCTACACTGATAAAAGCACTGTACCTTCTGCTGCTGCTAATTTGACAGGTATTTTACAGCATGAAGATCACACACCTGCTCATACCAACAGCTCCTGTTAGTCAAAGATCAAGATGAGCATGCAGTGAGTACTCTTCCACTTTCTTTGCAGGTCCTTGCACAAATGTTCCAGATATAACACAAGACTGTAAAACCTGCCTCTCATTTCAAACCCTGTTTCAGGTTTTTCTTTTTCTGAAAATCTAGCTCGAATATTTGCCACTCTGCTTTAAAAGATCTAGAAATGCATTTTCTTTCTGGCCTCTCAAACAGAATTTTTATTTGACTTTTCTCAAATTTACTTGTAATGTTCCTTGGAGACAAAACACGTGTGGTTTACAATTCCAACTGTCTGGCTTACTGGCTAAGAACAGCTACAAGGGCTGTCAGTAGTCAGTTCATAACAGAAACTTCTGCAAACAGATGATAACACAGTTTTATGTTATTTATTGCAATAGCGTATTTTCCCATCAGCTTCACTATCATTTCTTATCACATCATTAATGTACTCTACACCCAACCAATCTTGTGCAATATACACTCTGTGGCAGAAATTTAGAGGAAACCCTTGCTGCAGGACATCTCCCAGTGGAAGATTCAGCATACCTGTTAGAGGAGCTAGGAGTAGAAAAAATATCAATGGCTGGTGTAGTCATTATGCTTCCTGCTGCAGTTGACACAGGAGAAGCTGCCGTGGTTAAAGAGGTATGAGGTTTCTTTGCAAGTTCTTTTAGACGTTGCTCCTGTTGGGAAAGTGAGCTGGTGTAAGAAATCTAAACATTTCTGTGTATGACACTGGAGGTAAATAAAGCAATACTAAAGAATCATTTATTCCACACACTAGTGTTAGCTACTTATAATTACAACAGTCAGTGGAGGCACAAATGCCTCAGAAAACTACTTTAACAAACCATCCACAAGCTGTATCATCTAAGTACACATAATTCTACTTCCAGCACCTTGCCAACAGTGTATGTTCAGTATTAATAACTCTGTTTGTCCCTTTGCTCCTTTAAGAATCCTAATCAGCTATCAACAAGAACACAGGAAAAACACTTTCAATTCCAAATTCTGTATGCCTACCTTTAAAGCTTTTAAGCGAGCCTGTTCTTCCTCTAACGCAGCTTGTTTTTCCCTTTCATCCACTTTGGTGAGGGACAGGCCAGTGCTTGCAAGGGAAGAGACTGCATTGGAAAGGGTGGTAGCCCTAAAGTAGTTGGACAGGAGAAAAGCTGGCTGTTAACAGATGACACGTGATAGGAGCTTCAAAACAACACTTTGCTTGTATCCACCCAGTCTCCTTTTGAGCTCTCCAAAACATTGGCTGTAACTTACACAGTACAAGTGAAAAGTTTAAGTAAGATATACCATATGAAATGCAAAACTAAAAATGCCCAGGAATCATGCTGTCCACTTTACTGGCTTTTGGATTTTCCAACTTAAATGCTTCCCCTCCAAACTGCATCACAAAATTCACGTCTGAAGCCTCTGCTCTGTTTCTGTTTGCCTAAAATGACATTGTTTGTAGGCACACAGCAATCTCCAATCATCTGGGATCCATTTCAAATTATTGTTAATTTAACAGGCTTAGTGAACAAACTATCAATGCTTCTAATATATCCCAAAGGAAAATCGTAATTTATCGTCATATTTAAGAGTATGCAAAAAGATTTAAAACAAATACTTAACTATTAACAGAGTAATCTTATAAAAGAAAGCAAATATTCTAAAAAGTAGTGACTTAAGAAAATAGTGTCCTAATAGTCACTACCATAAAGAACTTATAAAATATTACTGCCTTATTTTTTGAACATGCAATAAAGAAACACTATTTAATTTTACAAGTCTTACCCCCAATATTATGCTTCATTAAATTTAAACAATGAAATTTGTCATGTAGAGGACTTCTCTATACTGCCTGTTGTGTTTTGGAAAGCATTCACGACAATTTAATGCCTTAGATCACATGCATTATGGCTTTAACTTCAAATTACTTTCAAAATTCATTCTTAAAGGATTCCTGGAAGCATGTCCTTGCTTTGACAAAAAGGGATTAAAGCTGACATGTAAAAGTCTAAGGACATGGATTTATTCGTGGTGCATAAAATGAACATTTGCAGGCAGTACATGAAAGAAACTTAGATCCACTTCAGAAGTTCAAAATCAAATACTAAAAGCTTAAGTAGGGATACTAGAGGAGGCTCTGTCAGGTCCTTAGATTCCAGTTCTGTTGACCTGGAAGAAGCTGTTTTAAGATATGACAACTTGCTAATCCATCATTGCTCATACGTCTTTAAGAAAGCCCCCTCAAATCTTAATTTACAATGAAATTGAAAAAAACTGATTTAACACTCAATTTGACAATTGTCCAAAAAGACAAGGATATAAGCACCTGCTTGCAGCTGTGGAATCTTTGATTTTCTTCCCCTCTAGAGAAGCTAAATGTTGTTCCAAAGCATCAAGAAGGCTACTCGGTGCCTGCAAAGAGAGACATTGGGGAATACATTTGAAGAAACCAATAGTTAAAATACTTCCAGAGAATGCAATTGTAGGGCAACAGGTACAACAGCTCAGAACACTTCTACCCCCTCTTGGCATTCTGTACCTATTTAATGACTTCAAGTAAAAGGTGATGTATTCGCCTTACTACGTTATTCCATCACAGTGATTCATCAGCAAGAACTGAAATATGTCAAGAAATGTTAAAATTAACAGCTAGGAAACAGCAAGCAGACAATCAGCAGCAGCCAGTATTTTAAGAGACACTAAGAAGGAAATTGTAGCTAAATTCATTTCTCTGTGCATGTTCTGCAAGCCTTCACATTAATTTCAACAGGCATACAGCCAAAAGCAAGGCTGCTAAAAACCACAGCTTCGTAATATCATGTAAGAGTTTCATTATGTGACCTCACAGATACCAACTGTGTCTTCAAGCATGATGGAAATAAAGTTATCTTAAAATTCAATTAGAGAATGACAGAAATGATATAAATATTTCCCAACACGACCACTGAATATAAAAGCCAGGCTCTGACAGAGCTTGGATTTAATCACAAACTTAGAGATAACTTGGTGACAATATATACAAGAATGCATAAGTGAATACCATAATGGCAGGTTTTTCTGATTATGCAACCCCAAAAACAGACATGCACTGGCAAACACGTAATAGGTTTACCTACCTGTGAGAGATCTGGTATGTCTCCTCTGTCAATTCCAACTTGCTGTAATAAAACAAATGAGCTTTAGAACCTGCTTGCTTTCATTGAAGGCAGAGATGCTCGGAAAGTAAACAACATTAAGATGAAGTAATGAAAAAAGCACAAACATGCTCAATATACATTTTAAATCTCCAGAGTCTGTACTCTGTATGGTTGGTTGTAATAAATTCTTGTTAAATGTATACACATTGAAGTAGGTGTATTACACAGATATTTTAACAGATAGAGCCTTAGAAATAAGAGAGTAACAACACAATGTTTTAGAACCTAGAGAAGTTTGCCTATCACTTATGTGGCAAACTCTCAGACCTACTGATATACAGGATATATTTGACGAAACAAAGCACCTTAGAAGTTTTGTAAAGAAACATTTTTCTAAAACGCAGCTGAAACTTAGGATGTTTGCAGCAGGACATATACTGTTACAACAGAAAGATCAATACTCTCAACTTCAATTGATGGTGTTACCAGCTGAAGACAGTATCTCTGACAGAGACACTGTCAGGACAGACAGCAAGCCAAGCTCTAAGGCTTATTTTCTTGTTAAGAAAGCCATGAATATCAAGGAAATAAAAACAAGAAGAGTAGCACACCTCAACTGAGGAATTCCATTATATTAGGACATCAACTTAGCAGTGCTCTAGAAACAAGAAGGCAACAGACTAAACACATTTAAAAAAAAAAACCACAAACTAAACTACTTTGCAGTGTTTGTAATTGCTTTTCCCTCTATGAGCACACCTACAGCAAGAAATCTTTAAGAAATCACATGTTCATCTGTTTGTCTCAGTTTCTTATTTGTGAAGCTGTTATTTCAACAAAAACTTATGGTAGAATTGTGGGTTTCAAACTAGAATACAGCCAGAATCATAGAAAGCAGATCACCATGAAGTTCCTTTATTTGTTTAAAGCAAGGCTGTTCTTCAAAGAAAGCTCACAAGTATCACATAACCAAGAAAATTTTAAAATGCACATTAATACACTCTCCTCAGGTAAAAGATAAACCAATAAGCACTCCACAGTCAGGTTTTTAAATATAACCCTCATATGAACTAATCACCAGGGCAGATATTAACAAGATGAGAGAATAGCAATTAAGCAGGAAGGAAGAAGCATCTGTTTTACAATAAAATAAGCACTTTACAAGCCGTTTCAAATAAAGGTCAAAGTTGACTGACTTAAGTTTACCTCTGCAACTTTAAGGAACTCTGAGATCCGCGTCATTCTAGTGAGGAACTTCTTATATATATCAAGGCCCTCTTTGCATTGGTTCTTTTTCATATCGAAGTATTTTTCTAGAAACAGGGAGAATATTTGCATTAAAACAAGAAATCAAGATTTGCAAAGGATATGCAAAGTAAAAGCATATAAGCCAAGACAAAATACCTGCAGATCTGTTATTAGATTAGTTACTTCTGGTAACTGCAGAAGTCACTTTGCCTAACTTGCACCAAATGACAAAAGCTCTGTCAAATGTGAGCTATTGATTCCATGCATGCAATTACACCTTACTGGTACTAGATACCACAAAAGTATAACCACCTTGAAGAGGACAACCAAGTTTAAAAATAGGTCACCCAAAGAAATGTAAATTCATCTTCTTGGGAAGAAGAAGAAACAAAAAAAAAGTTAGTTTTACAATCTGGCTGTCAAATATCTACTGTATTCCAGTGGCCAGATATCAGGCAAGATTTTGATCTCTGAAAAACCGATGCCTCTTATTATGGTCTGGTGCAGCGAAGTACAACTGATTAGAAAACACCAGTCCTGAAAGCAAGAGGGTCCCACCCTTCTTTTGAAAAGCCCTTTCAAGGCCTGTTTCCTTTATTAAGCTTCACTCAAAACATAAGTGAAAGCAACTCTATGTTACTTCTTACCAAGGGGAAAGAAGCAGACAGGGGCTACAGACTGGAAGACTGACTTCAGATTGTCCCTCACTGACTTATTCAGGATTTTACTTTTCATTTTGCAAGCACTGGGTAATGACAGCTATCAGGTGGCTTCATCCAATCACAGAATACAACAAAATCAAGGAATTCAACAGATTACTTTCAACTTACTTATTTTCTAAATTTAGGCTCCCCTTCACCTCCAATATGTGCAAGTGAAGGGACCTTAACCTTGAATTTGTAATTCTCCTTAAAATTTAAGATATGTTCTAGGAACAGAAGACAGCCAATCATGGAAACAAAGCAACACTGAAGTTTCAATAGCCAAGCAATCACTGATGTTGTGACTGCCGATTTGTAACTGACCACAACTGATCCTGTTTCTTAAGGAAAACCCCAACCAACATTAGTATCCTAATTCAGGTTTGCCATGCAGTTCAATAAGACAAAATAAAAACAAAAAACAAACCCAAAACCAAAGCACACAAAAACCCCAACAAAGCAGTGCAAGAAAAAAAATTAGGTGAATAAAATCTTGGATGGGCGTTGCTTTCAGATTTTCCCTATCCCTGTGTGTGAAGCAATGTCAAATGCAACTGCACAGACAAACATTGGAAATACAGTAAAATTTTCATGTTTTACAGTAAGACTGTTTCAGTTTCTCAAGAGAGCAGCTCTTGTGAATCATTCACTGAGTTCCCCCCAGAGCTGAGCATTGCAGAAAGCAGTTGTATTTACCCAAGAGGTTAATAATCCCTTCGTTATATGCCGCAAACAGTCTGATGGCATCTTTGAAGAGAAGCATGAAGGCAGCATTAATTACACCATTTGTAAGTTCATTGCTATTAACCTAGGAAGATCAGAGAAAAAGTTAATTGAACTGGATTGATCTCTTGCTGGAAAACTTCTAGTTAAACACCAGCATGCTGTCTCAAGACATGCTTTCCAATAATCTCACTGGCTATTAGCAAACCAGCAGTTTCTCTCATCACAGAATTAAATCAAATTGTTTTGGCAGACATTTTTGTTAACCAGTGCTAATGTTAACTAACCTCACTAAAAGACAGAGGGCAGAAATAATCACCTTTTCAACAAACAAGCAATTCTTACACAAGGTACACAATAAAAACACAGTAATTTAGCACAAAGCATTCTCTCCAGTGAGCACTGTATTTATTTTTTCTGATTTCTCGGGGGTATACCAATCTTTAGGCTGTGCAGATAACATGGAACCAAGTGCAAGACCTTGAATCTTGACCTATTTTACAATCTTGGACACATTTGTACAACAAATTGACAGTATGTTAGAAATGTACATGCTGCCAAACTTACATTAAAGTCAAGAAGTGCATCCATTTGATTTTGTATAATTGGTACAGTTTTTAAGAGTTTTTCTGTGCTCATTGTTCTCATCACTCCATCAGCCCTGTTGTGAAAAAAAATTCTTCACGTGAATTTTGAAGGCGATTGTTAGTAAGAAACAACAGAAATGTATCAGGTCATCAGAGAAACCATTTAAGTCTTTGCCATACAAAGCTATCCTTGTGGTGTTTAGGAATAGTGTCTAGCCAATATAATTACAATAACTGCAGTGCAGAAATACAACAACTCGTTTGGTCAAAATACGAATCCAAGATGAATTTGTTCTCAGAGAAAATTAAACTGGTAATGTTGAGAAATACAGGAGAGTTACACTGCATCAGGTAACAAAACAAAGCTCTATTTTCGAAGCATTTTTTCAAAGTTATTTTCGAAACAATTTTTCATGTATTCTTTTAACAATCACCCAATTATTATTTAGTGTCAGTTTGGATTCTTTTGTTTTCAAATTAAAGAGTTAAGAAAGAATAAAAAAATGCAGCAGTATGTTTCTCCAGCTTTTTCAGAAAGATTCTAGAGACAGCATGAAATTTCCTTTTAATGGCTGACTAGCAATATTTGGTTGCTTATTAATTGCTCAAATTGAATAGACTAAGATTGGCTGCACATTTGAAAAAATCCATCAAATGAATACCAAAAATATCCAAGAAAAGCAACAACTGAGGAAGAGACTAAATCCCTTCAGTGACATGAAACAACTGCTTTCTGTAAGACAAATCAGACAGCCTTGCAGGTCATCAGCATGCACACCAAATGCTTCCTGCAAGTGCAAATATCATAGTGCATTTTCACAGAAAAGTTTGTGGCTGTTCTCCAGGTTGGAAAGCAGTGGGGAGCATGCTGCTTCCAGCTCTCTACTTGTGCTGTATACTTACTCCTAACAGTAAACAGCAACTGCAAGAAATTTAATGGGGCAGAGCACAGGTGCAAGGGCTCCAAGAAAAATCGAGGTGTGGAAAAGGCAGAGTGCTGCCATCCAAACAGTTATTTCTATTGGCTCACAGAAGGACCTTCAGGCACATGGTGCAGGCTAAATAATGCACCTCATTAGGCCTAAAACACCTGATAAAAATTGTGTATCTCTCTAGAGCAATTGCAGCCACCTTACTACACACAAATCTTAGGTGTGGAAAATGCTGGTTTGTGTTGTTGGCAATCCAAGCAACTCTAAATGCAGAGAAAGCAAAAGGAGTGCAAGCATCCTCCTTTTACCCTACCATCACACTTTGAACCAAAATGGACTCTGCAGTGTTAGCAAAGAGGCAGAAGGGATTTGAATAGTGTTCTCAAACGCATTCCAAATGCATTTATAACATTAATGCAAAGTATCATTAGACAGTCTATTACTACAGTTAATTCATTCAATAGTATTAAATTCAGGTTTCTGTGGATTAAGAATGAAGTTTTTAGTTTCAATATAAACTTATCTATGTATGGATAATATAGGACACCCAAATGTAAAACTAATACTATGCTTTTAAACTTTAAAAAGCACCATATACAAAGATAGTGAACAAAGATGCAAAGACTGTCAACTGTGATTGGCACCTTCTCTCCAGCCTTCCCAAAGAAGAGCTCCAGATTAATTCCATCATTCACTATAACATGTAATTTACTAAACTACTGGTGCTCTGCACAGTGTTCTTCTACATGTAAACAGGTACCTACTCTCAAAAAACCTCATTTCTCTTAAATGAGCACACTTTCTAGGAAAAATTTTAATTCCTGTAGACCAATTCTGGATAGCATGTGCTGCAATGTACTATTAAAAGTACAAATTTACACTACCTTGACAAAGGTAGTAAACTTCATACAGATATTTTGTGACAAGAAAGAGAAACACCAGGAAAGTTTCACATGTCATTTAAACCTTCCAGAGCTACAAGCACAAATAAATTGCACAGTCCTCTAGATTATATACATGGCAAGGTATATGATCTATTGTGAAAGATTTGTTCAAACTTCTATTTTTTTTTTATAAAGACTTCCATGCATACCATTTTTCATTCCTCTTTATTAAACTGTTAATGTTTAAAGATAAAAAAATTACAATAACTGAAGTAAAATATTTTTTGCAATACACATTTTTGAGCAGTTAAACCTTTGTGTGTAATGGGAGATATTCAACAGAGAAAAGGAGTCATAATTGTCAGCCTGAGCCAACTTCATTTTTTTCCAATTGAATTACAGGACATAAAACAAAACCTCAAGTTCAGGAGAACAAAATGCAATCCTTACCCTCTTTTTACTTTTGTGAAGTCAAAAGCCACTTGTCTATAGGAAACTGCCTTTTCATTCAAATACCTGCTATACCGCCTGATAAACGTTGACATGTCATAACCTAAAAAACAAGTTTCAGAGGTTTATTACCTACCAAATCTAAGGACAAGAATGTTATTCTAAATAAAGTGCAAAATATTAACACAAGACAGCTCCATTAACTATGCAAAATTGTGCAAAAATATAAACTGAAAATAACTGTGCACGTCATTGTATTCACCACGTAAATCAAACAGACAATACCACAAATATCTAGACAACCTCAACTATGTAAAAGTTTACACTTCACTTCCTAAGGAAATTACTTCCAAAAGCAAAACAAAGTAATTTTTATGCAAGTTCTCTTATACTACAATAGAAATTACTATCAAAAAAATTAAATGATGCATTCACAAAGGCATTCACATCAGCTCTGCAACACATAGTGTCATTTGCAACTGAATAGAAAAAAAGGCTTTGATGGAAACACTGCAATATGACAGAAATTTTTCTCTGTTAGGACAGCAGTGATAGGAAATATTTTGATAACTGTCAATCTAGAGGTACATATTAAGAAAAAGATCTGTTCATAGTCTATGCTGAGACCATAGAAGTTAAAACTCAATAAAATGACACAATCTGGTAGAGCCTTGATTATCTTTGAGAAGGTTTCTGTCCTCAGGCAACCACTTAGGCTGCCTGTTCTAGTACACTTGTGGCAAAGATCAGAAGTATGTAAGAAGCAGCAGAGAAAGTAAGGAACCATCTTAGGAGAAAAAACGACAGCTACATGTATGGTCAGAACTGCACTGAACTGTAGTGTAACAGTTTGGAAGATTATTCAGTTGAAAAATCTGAACCAGAGGAACACTTATTTGCCCAGTGAATTAGTCTCAAGGATGAATGGAATGGCCTTTGATCAATTTCCCAAAAAGGTACTTTTAATTTTTTTTAGGAGGAGTTTTTGTCTTACTGACATCATGTATGTACATATGATGCATTTTTAAAAAATTAAGTTACTAATCAAAATTGCCTCATTTGGAGAGGTCTATCTCTACAGAAATAAGAGGAATGCTGAGATTTGTATCACTAAGAAAGTCAGAAGCCTTTAAGTAAGCCTGTTAGAAAAGATGCAGCATGTTCCTCCAGCAGACAGCTCCTGACACACCATTACAGCATTTTATTTAAGAAATGCAGCCTGGGGTAAAATGGACAGAAGTGACTTCCTAAATGACAGGGTTCATTAGAGTAACCAAGTTGTCTTTGCTGTTCCTCAGCACATTACTAACTTTTAATGAAAAAAGACACCTTACCTTGCAATCCACTTTTGTCTAGGAAATTGCTCAAATTAAACAATGTGTTTCTGGACGCCAGATACTGGATAAAACGCTAGATGAAAGAGAAAAAATTGAATACTTTTACTGTGTTACCAAGGAGAAGGAACTGAGGTAACAGTACTAAAAACTTTTTATCCAGGTTACAAAATTCAGCTTTTATGTTTTAAGACTGACTTCAAATCTGGAAACTATCACAAAATCTTAGCTGAACTACTGAAGTAAGCCAGTTATTTTTTTATGCATAAATCTATGAACAAATCCAAGTTGCATTTTGTATGAAAGCCTCGTTTAGTCTATTTTACACCAAAATATGGAACTTTGAACTTCTGAAAAAATCCCTTCAAACGCATTCTCATTTTACATGCTCATAGTTGTTTCACTGACTTCAATTTTATAACAACTGATTTAATTTTACCAATTAGCCAAGTCGTCTTTGCTCAGCATACAATTGCAATGGTACTTAGTTTAAATATGAAAATAAGGTGATATAAATGTTAGTTTGCTTATAAATTGAATATCAAACATAACAATCCATATAAAGCATTAACACTGTATCACATTTAATACTTCTAATTATGCATAATTATAAATTATGTTTCACAAGGTGAATGATGCTATTTTCATCTTGTAAATACACATTTAAGATCATTAATACAATTTATTAGAAGAAAAAAATTTTGTACAGAGCTGCTACAAAAATAAACCAATCATTCAATTGCAAGAAACATTTTGACAAAAGACAAAAATAGTGTTGATAAGTGTAACATGTACTACTTTGTTACTTTCATTAGCATACACAGATTACATAGAAAAAGGACTGGAGTAGAGTAAAGGTCCTCAGTACCAAGCTATAAAGGAATTAAGCCAAAATTGGAGGCACCATTCCAGGAGGCATGTAAAAGACATGAAGATGTGGCATTTGGGGATGTAGTATAGTGGTGGGCTTGGCAGTGCTGGGTTAGCAGTTGGACTTGCCAACCTTACAGGTCTTGCAATCTAAATGGTGCTATAATCACTTTGCATTCTCTTTGTACTCAAGTATTATTTCTAACTGTGAAAACTCTCATCTTGAGCAGCAATCTTACCCTCACTACTTCTGTAACATATTTGGCAAGCAAAATTTGTTCAGAAATTCTATTCTTAATGGAAAGTATTTCAGACAGTGGTCCCATGAAATTACTTTAATTACTATGAACTGTTTTGACATCAGTTTAAAATTCATATGACCCAAAGTGCAAAGTGCATAGGCTGTGTTTTGAAAAGTATCAATTATCCCAATGAGAAAGTTTAAGCTTCAAGTCAACAACAGAAGTTTGCCCTCTTGTGGCTTAGTTGGCTTCACAGAATAGATTTTCACACAGCAGAAATAACTTGCAAGTGAAACCAGGATAACCTCCCCCTCCAACCCAGACAAGTCAGTCACAGGAAGAAATTCCTCTGAATGCAACCTGAAATGAAAAATTTTGGTAATTTGCTAAAGCTATCTCAATTCCAAAGTTCATATAGATTACCTCATTACCTCTATTACTGTTTGCAGTAAAAATGAATGTTTACAAACATTTTCTAAGAAAGCCTTAGAAATATATTTTTCGGATTGTTTTTAAATGAAAAACATTCAAGCTGCTGCTATGCTTGGCATTTAAAACAACAAGGCCCCATAGGAATTCAAATTTTGAGACAAAACAAGTTTATTCCTTTTCATGTAACTTGGGGTTATGTTTGTTAAACTGTTCAACTGTATTTGATGTTATTTCACCTTTAAAACCAACTCACAGACACACATTTGTTTTCACTGTAAAAGGTTAGGAAGAGGTGGAAGAAATCAATTCAGAATCAAGTTATATAGGAGAAAAGACCAGAGGGTTACCTACAGCATGAAGGTAAAAATGCTTCCATTTTCAGCTTTTAGAATCTTAAGCAAGTTCATTTTTCTTGGGTTTTTTTGTTTCATCATTAGAATAAGAACATAAGAAAAATGTACCCTCAGCATCTGAGACACTCATTTTTTTACTCTAGAATTGTACACTTTGTAGTAGAAACAAAGTAGACAAACAGAAAATGAGACCTGTGTTCATGCAGAGTGGGACCCAAAAAGGCAAACCCAAAGACTGTCTTACAGAAAGAATTAGTGGAAGCATTTAGCTGACATTTACAGGAATGAGGGGCTGCAACCGTACTCAGACACATCATTTTTGTATTACCTCGTTTCCATACACCATTAGATGATGGGTTGTGATAAGAGATTTGAAGACCACTACCCAGCTACTGTTGGTAGTTCTTTCAAATAAACTATCTGCCAGCTGTGGGATGTTCACATTCATCTCATTCGTGCACTGGATTAAATCTGCAATACAGAAATTTCTGTTATTACCAGTTCTGTGAAGGGAGATCAATAATGTTCCCCAAAAAATCAGTATATTCATTTTATGCAGTAATATTTTTGATGAAAACAGAGGGATTTTCCAGTAAAATAAATATTGAAAAGCTTGACAGACCATGACTCTGGCCTACCCAAACTTTGTAATACAAAGTTTACTTTTCTCACTGCCAAGATTCAAGTGCTTTTGCAGCTGCCTTAGAAAGCCCTGGAACAGAAGTACCATAATGACTTACACTACCTCTGAGTAACAACTCTCAGCTTTCAAACACCTAAAGCATTAAATAGCAAAATAATTATTACATGGTACCATTTAATTAAGTTTTACTGGAAGATTATGACTAGAATTAACTGTAATCTCAGATTTCTGGCCTCTTAATGGATCAGTAAACCCTTTTAGACCCTGGTTCAATGTGAGTAATAAAAGATTCAAGTACTGCTTAGTCTTGATACAATACAATCAACACCTTCAGAAGGGCAGAGGAAATGTTGAGTGGGAAAAGGAGCCTCTAGCAACAATGCCAGAAGATGACAGATTAATCAAAACAAAGTTGGACTGTTAACCAAAAAGATGGTTAGGAGCACAAGACTTGAGGTTGGCTAGCTAAAACAAAGCTTTCCAATTTCTGTTCAGCCTGGACTACTGTCACACCTGTGCAAACATGGGGAGCTACACTTTCAGTACAATCAATAGAACAATGTATCATCACTCAGTAACTTATTTCCAAAGGCTGAGGAAGGAAGGGATGACTTAAGACCATGACACTATGTTGACAAATACAACAGAAACAACTATATGATAATACAGCTTGCCATTATTTAATATGAAGTTTAACTTAATGCAACATAGTACTGACGAAATTTTTCTACTATTACCACTCCAAAAGTAAACCAGTAATTTTCATTCAAACTGACAGCCCTGCCAAAGGCCATTGCTAAGTAAAACTCAAGAGTTCAGAGTGTCCTATGCCTGCCTGTGTAAGGACTACCAAGGCATACTGGAAACACCCATTCAATCTGAAGGCAAACATTTCACCTTTGAAGACAGTTTTTTATCTTGCTATGAACAATCATTCACCTTGAAGGACTCCTGAAAGAGAGGACCTTCCTTCAGCCAGAGCGGTCGGTAAGCACGACTACCATACTCAGAACTAGTATGGTCAGAACTG
This sequence comes from Eopsaltria australis, assembly GCA_034509425.1. Classification (NCBI taxonomy): domain Eukaryota; kingdom Metazoa; phylum Chordata; class Aves; order Passeriformes; family Petroicidae; genus Eopsaltria; species Eopsaltria australis. Next base: position 3,079,850 of record JAVTVJ010000157.1, on the reverse strand, counting down.
AAAAAGCTGCTATTTATATGTTTAACTATTAAAGGAAGTGAGCAGGAAATGATTTCCACATTCATAAATGTAATGAGATAGAGAGATAAACATTCCTTTATCTACAAGTAAAATTGTGATGACTACAGGCATTCATGACCTCATTTCTAAGTCACGGTTATCTATTATTGGATGATGATTTGGGGCTGTTAAGACAATGCCAGGATATTACTCAGCAAGAGACATGCTCTGAACTGGATCATTAAAATCAAGCCCTGCAGCTTCTTCATCTTCAGGTCTTGCCTCCTAAACAGTAACACAAGCAGTTTTGTGTAAGGCTATCTGGCAGGAACACACATTAAATACAAAGGTACACACATCATTGGATGTCAAGTCATACATATGGCATAAGAGGTGCAAGTGCATATTAGAGAGTGAGAACTTCTATTCTTAAATGCAACATTTGCCAACAGATCAACTGTAACAAAAAAAAAAAAAAAAAAGCAAAAAAAATCCCAAAAAACCACCAAAAAAGCCCCCCAAAAAACCACAAAAGAAGAGGTGGCACTTGAAAATCCACTATCTAAAAGCATTTAAAAAATCCCACCCCAAATAAATATCCAGTGTAGACAATATTTTGTGCCGGGAGAAATGTTTTCTGAAATGCCACTGAAGTTTGAAATCATTACCTGTTACAGTGTGTAAAAGAAAACAGGCTCTGTACCCCAGCAGAAAATCATCCCTCACAGGACTGATGAGTGTTAATGTGAAAAGCACATGAATGAACTTGGGGGGCGGGGGGGGGTTAAGGGAGAGAGTGCAGACACATTATGAGGAACCAGTAACCAACTAGGAGAGAACATAGGCAAGAAGAGAAGTACCTCAGTGGAACTAAATAAGCACATGCAAACACAGGAGTCACTACAACACTACAGTTACTACAAACTAAATTTAGTAAAACATGGAATTTCTCTCCCTCCAAAATGCTGATTGAACAGATGCACAGTAATATGGTATGTCTTAATACCTCAAAGTACCTATGACATATACATCTCAGAAAAGCTACATCTCTCTGAAATCTCCTTTGAAAGTGTTTTCATGAACAATGTTAAATAGGTAAAGAAATACTTGCACAGTTACACCCAAATTAGATCAGCAATTTTTGTGCTAACTACACTATAAGCAGCATATCACAGACAGCAGAAGATGGTATCCTTCATCCCACATTGCTGCATTACATCCCACACTGCATATACAGTGCTCTTACTTATTTATCCTATTCCCACAAACACCCTTCATTAAAGGAGAGGAACAAATATATAGTTATTTTCACATCCTACACTTAACACAACTCGTCTCACACCCACCTATGAAAATACTAGCTATGTGTTTGGAAACCTAAGGGCCCCAAAGCAACATATCTCTAGACTGCTACTTACTGGAAATGCTATGAGCAATACCACAGGCAGGTGTATAACCAAAGGGTACAGCACTAAGGGGAACAGCCTTCATCTTAGAGCAAAAATATAAACAAAATAATCAAGAAAACAAAGGATAACCCTTGGTGAAAGAGTGATGCCTGTTTCATTGATCATCCTGTCACTGGAGTCAAGGAGGAAGACAGAATAGTTACCCCCATCAATACTACAGAAAGGAAAGTCACTTTCAGTATTGTCCTTCTGCATTAAGGCCCAAAATACCTCACAGCACAAAAACTCTCCCAGGGAACATAAACCACCAACAATCATAGAATTCTGTGATTCTAAAATCTGTTAAAACTTTCACAGCATGAGACACACAGCACATACGTGTTAGATAGCAAATGTCATTCCTTGTTTCAAAGAAGGCAGCAATTAGCAACGTGAATCTTAAGATTGCAGCTGGCTGGGAGACTTATATGAAGGAAGCTTAGACAGCAATGAATGCACAGTCATATCCATGGATGTGGCTGGGGACAGACAAGGGAAAGGCCACCAGGCTGCCCAGGGCATAGAGCGCATGATGCACAAGAAGCAGCTGAAGGAGGTGGGTTTATTCATCAGCAAAACAAGGCTGGAGGCAGGGAAGGGGGAATATAACTACTACCTTCAGTCAGAGATTTCTTAGAGGTGCACAGAAAAAGGATGAGAAGCAAAAGGGAAATAGTCTGGCACCAGAGCCTGTAAACAGCCCAGATCTGTTAACAATCAGCATGGTTTAAAAGTTGGGGTTCATTAAAAAACCTGAGGTCCCTTCCAATCTAAAGCAACTTACAAATCTATGCAATGCCTATGGAAAGAGAGAATAGAGGCAGGCAAAGACAGAGAAGTTACTACAAAGTAAGTTGAAGTTGGAAAGAGTAGTCCAACTCCAGTATTCCTGAAGACTGAAAACCTTTGACTTATTTAAGTGATTGACAAAACATATTTTGAGAACACCATTTACCTACCTACATTAAGTCATGTATCAAATTTCAGCAGAGGTTTCAGAGCCAAAACTAGATTTTCCAAGAAAACGCTTGTAGCTTGTTTTTAAATGGTGTTTATATTCTATTTTTGTTATAACAGTTGAAGCTTTCACCACTAAGTGACTTTCACATAATTCAGTTCTGTTTGGGTCTTTTTTCACCAAAGCAAGGGTTTTGCAAGGAATCATAACAAAGATCTGGCCAACAGACATTTCAGCAATACTTGAAGATTTGCAACTGCACCTGTACCAAAGCAAGCATATTGCCTAACCCTGTTCAAGTTAACTACCGCCAAACATACACTAAAATACTGTAGAATACTCAAGCTTAGAAAAATAATATACTTGCACTCCCAACCAAGAGTTCTACAGCCTTTCAAATGTTCAGCCTTCATTACAGGGAAGAACCAAGTGATTCACTGCCTTACACAATTCACAGTTACCAGGTGAAAGAAGAATAAAGGTGCGAAGCAGAGTAAAAGGAGAGCAAGACTGAAGATTCATACACAAGAAAGAAGCAGCAATCACCCACACAAAGCAGTTTCTACAAGGCTATAATGATCAAGTATACCATCTACTCCACACTAGGCATGCAGATGTAGCTTAGCCAACCCATGGTAAGAGATCATGAGTCTTGACCTATGGCAAACATGAGACAGAGAGTCTGGATAATGAAGCATCAAAGGCATCTGCCCCAAATTACCCCAGAGAATGCATGTGCTTTCAGCATGTGCCTGTGACCTAACTCCTTGTGCAGCACCTCATTCTGCACCAGGCGGCCTGCTAAGACAAAGTTTTGAAAGACTGGTTTCCTTCCCTACAAAAAAGAACCACAAAGTATCCTGAATGAGTCCTTAAGATTTCTTTCCCCAGAATCTTACTCATATTAATTCACAGTAAGATTATAAAGAACTGGATTGAAAATAGCTGTTGTTAACAGTTTCAGACACAGTTTCAGACCATGTCATTTGTGGTAGCTTGACAAGTAGGCTGAACGTAAGCCAGATGTACATATTTCATGTACAAGCAGTACCTGATTATTTCCAATAGTTTACCTGTATCTCTCATTTTTAACAATGTTTCTATTCATAAGGATCAATCTGAAAATATTTACAAGAATGAGATCTTCCAGGACAGAAAGCATGCCCCACACCCCACTTACTCCAAAATAGGTCAAGCAACTGTGACAGATATCCATCTTGTTAGCTGTTGCTTTCTCATCTATTATACCACAGATACTACCTAGAATAAGCAAATAACTGGTTATATCCTGCAAGTTATTGATAGTTGTGTCATTTTAAAAACTATATAATGGGAGAGACAATATCCTTTCAGTAAGCAACTGAACTACTGATCATCCAACATAAGTAGGCCAATAGTGCAAAGAGCTAAACACATTAGTCTTCAGTCAAAAAAAACCACAATAATAATAAAAGAATATTTAAATACATATTGGTGGATCTAAAGCACAAGCTAATACACATCACATCAAGTTTACTCAACTGGTAAGTTTAAAATTGAAGTCAACATAAAAAGATTGTTTCTTTTTTTAAGCATAAAAGGAAATATAAAACATTTCTTGCATGAAGTAATGTTCATGCAACTTATGTCCACATAGAGGAGTTCAACAGCACACAATTAATTTACTACTTTTGAAACTGAAGAGGTAACATGTTAGTGACTGACACTCAGGAGGGAACACTTATCACAATGGTGGAATACAGGACAGTCTCTATCGTTAAGATAATTCTACTCAAGAGTGTGCATCTCCTTATGATCAACTGCCCTTTCACCTAAGGCCATACAAAACAATTTTCAGATTTGAGCAAAAGATTTAATAGTTATTGATACAGGGCTATTTTGTTTTCCTCTAAGACATCAGTTTCTCAACAAGACAAAACCTCTGAAGCCGACACACTTTCATTTTATCATACTTTTGGAAACGAGTGGGGAAAAATGTTGGTTTCTCATCCCAAAAGCAGAAACAAAACTAAAACACTAATGGAAAAGACACAGGAATTTGAGTATTGATGGTGTAGAAAACTTTCTCCAGTTGCCTAGATTCCAATTCATATAATGATTTTCAAATAATACCAGTTTCCTCTATTTTAGGGTCTCATTTTCTTCTTCTACACAAATATTTGATCACTGGAACAGAGCTGCTCCCTCATTTAGTCAGCAATCTTAATCAAAATGCAAATGCTGAATCTAAAAATCTATTAAACAGCTAAAACATTTCCAAAGGATAGGTAAGAAAGCAGCAATGTGCCCATTTCCCACACAACGACGCACCGTGCAGCAGCAGTTAACACTGACAACTTTAGGAATTTGGTGAAAAGCTTCAAAGATCAGAAGTCAGCAAGTTCACATTGAATTGGTTAATGACATGAAAAATGATTGGTTTTCTGCCATCAAGAAGTCAGCCACAAGACAAAAAAATTCCTTCCTTTTGATTTTCTGTTAGGAATACAGTTACAGCAAGCTTTACTATTTGTAAACAAATTTTATGGGTTTAAGATCAACACTCCCCTGCTTCCCCCTAAAGAGCTCATGATCTGTGTGTCCATGTAGATTTTAAATAGTCCTGTTACAGGTTCTGGGGACGCACATACACCTGCCACATTTTTCCTTCCCAGAAGGACATTGAGAAGGCTTCACAATAGGGAAAAATTTGGATTATTGAGAAGGAGGGGGGGGGGCGGAAATTAAAGAAACAAACATGTTCCAGTTACACTAATGTAACATTTGTCAGCAGATCTTAAAGGGAGACTGAATTTTGTAGCAGCAAAGTTTTTCATGGTCAGTTTTTATTTTGTTATTTACTGAACTAGAAGTGTCTTATTAACTGGAGTGCTTTGCATGAAATGTAACACAAAATATTAGAAATATCTAACCTCTGTATATTAGATATTTTCCCAGTTGTATTTTTTCTCTTCAAATTTCTGTAACAGATCATCTTCCTTCCTTGAATAATTGGCAAGTCAAGGAACTCCCTTATTTTCAAAAGTTCAATATAAAGTAACAAGAAGAGTTTTTCACCTGGCTGCTGATGACAACAAGTATTTTGGATTATGGAGGTTATTTTTTTATTCACCTTGACACAACGATTGTGAAGAGTGTGCTCTAATTTTATCCAGTTACAAAATTAACAAAACTGAAATGACTTCACAAATACATACTGGTTTTACTCTAGAAAAGCTCTCTGAAAACATTTCTAGAACATATAATAGACAGTGTTCTCTAATATTTAAATACTTGGGGGAATTAACTGTGCCATGAAAGGACACTTATAAAAATGTCAAGAAATCAGAAATACCAAAATAAGAATAAAAGAGAAAGCTTTTGTATAAAATCTGTAATTAAAATCTACTTCTACAGATTAACAGTTCTGATAACTGCAAACCCTGATACATTCAGATCTGATTATACACATTCCAACTGACATTTTAAAAGCAGATAACTTAATGTAAGCATATGGTAACTTTCTAAATAATTTCCCACTTCTTCCACAGGTGATGTCCTTATTTAAATATGGGAAATAGGATTAGAAAGTTCCTGGATGTAAATAAGTACTCTTCATTATAGAACCAAGACATTTGTCTAAAAATAATACTCAAAATAATTCTGAACATTAATGCAAATGGGTAGAATTGTAATTCTTTAAAAATTGATTTCTTCCTCAAAATGATACATTCGCTAACCAAAAATTAAGCCCGTGCCAAAACAAAGACACCCCAAATGACATACTGGAGTGATCAAACAAGACAGAGTAATGCTAAATTTCATTCTGAGCCACTCACTAAAGGACATTTAAGCTGCTGGAAGAATATTACATAATAAGTATGTATTTGAGAACTGAGTGAATACTTCAGTATTTTCCTAATTAACAGAAAATACCTATGTTTGCAGTTTAAAACAAAATAAGCTGTAAACACTATTTGTTCTAAATTTAGGTTTGTTTCTCTTCTGAATAAACCCACTTGTACCAAACCACTTTACTACTAGAAGTAGTTTACAAAATCAGATTGCCCCATGGCTTCACCCAAGCTCCCTCAAAAAAGTGAACAAGGAAATCTGGGCCACACATTTTTAAATTAACAATAAAAATTCGCAGAGAATTCTTTCTCGGCACATAAACAGCATCTTAACAACTACATGCACTGACTCAGGATACAATTTACAGAAGAGTTAAAGAAATCTGAGAAGACTCACTCTATTCTGAGCTTTCCACGTTTAGAAAGAACTATGATTTAATTTGATTTATATTAGATAAGCAGGATAAAAAAATGCAGAAAGAAGATTTATTATAATGTTGAATAACTTGCCAAAGATTTATATTTTCATTTCATCAAGCTGCATCTTGCCTTTTTCTTCCAATTCAAATGAAACTATCATTTTCTCTCTCTTACTTAAAACTGCTGTTTCTCATTGGAATTCTTAGAAATTACTTTAAATCTCTATCAGTAACCCTATGAATTCAGCATTACTGCCTCAGGTATCTTTTAACTCTACTTTTTTCTCATATGGCCATACTTTGACTAACTTACTACTTCCATTTGAAAACTGTGAAAACTAATTAAGATACTTTCTGCAAAAAATCCAGTAAAAATTAGTTCAGTTGAACAATTGCTTCAATGAAGAATTCTCTGAAAAACATAAGTAGTGCTTACCAAAACTCCTCAAAAAACAAAGCGTCGGTAAATGAAACAGCAAAAGAAAAATAAGGGAAGCACAACTCAAACCATTATGTAGGTCATACAATTTACCTCTTTCTTTTTTTATTTACTTTATCTTAATTCCTACATTCAGAAAGTGCCACATTACAACTTGCTTGAACATTCATAATGATTTCTCAAACTTCTCTAGTTGCAAATATTGTGGAAATAACAAGTGGGGCTATGTTACCTTTGGAGAATTGATTTCTCAAGACAGACTTGAACACTGATTTCCTCTAAACTTGCCAAGTACCCTCACCCCATTTTAAAGACTAACATTAAAATACTGCTAAATATTGTCGCAACAGCTCCAGACACAGACTGTAAATTCAACATTCTCATTTCAAGTACATTTGTCTCATTAATCCAGAAACAGTTACAAACAGATTTACACAAGCATTCAGTGTACCTTGACAGCACATAAACAAGCTTGAGCAGTTTAGAAAATGAACATACCAACCCCATAATTCTTGCTCTTATCAGCTTATTTAATCAGATAAATTTCTCCTTGGAAAAAAACGGCAATTTTAGGCTGTTCTGTTCATCCTGCAAAGAATCACATTACACTTTCACACGAGAGAAGTTGATTCTCTAAAACTCAATGTAAGAAAATAACCTGAACTGCCAGATCATCATAGCAGAATAAATTACTTATGCACACATTTAGGATCACCAACCTGTAAAATAATTCATGTTGGCCCGAACCTCTGGACAGCATACAAGTTCCTGAAGACTCTTGACTAAATATATAGTTTGTTGGAGGCTGCATCCCTCTGAGGAATGATCTTCTAAAGACATCCAGTTGTGGAACCACTATCAGTGACAATTAATTTTGTTCAGTTTTATGCCTCTTCCTTTCTTTCTGTATGTAAGGAAAGGCTATTAAGCTCACAACTGACCAGACTTGGAGCTAATGAAACCGGCTCCTGTGGCTACTGCTACAGTTAACCCATTACTGCACTACAGCAATATTTCTACCCTTCAAGCTCAACACATCATAGTTCACTCACCTAGATCTTCATGAAAGTTTAACACATCACAGAAGTTACTTACTTTAGATCAACACAAATTCATAAGATATATAACTCACAGGATATGTTTTCATGACAGCTCATGACGAAACAGGGTGGTCCCATTCCTGTCTCTACCGCAAACATTCACACACTTCCATTGCTCATGTTATGTCAGCACTAGTGTACTTCTCTGAGACATACTAACCTCTCCTAATAGGAAAAAACGACAAAAAAAACCCTGACCTCAGCGGTGGTGGGTAGGATAATGGGGATGACGCATGAGGTGACACAACACAGCAGTTTCTTCATTATCCTACAAGAAAAAAACTGGCTCACAGAAGACCAAAACTGGCAAAAGCCACAAGTAAAGGAGATGATGACATGCAAAGGTAAAAAGAATGAGAGGAAAAAGGGAAGTGGACAAGTACTCCTGCTTTTGGCACCAGTGAGGGACTGTTACTCAACCATCCAACTACAGTTATCCTCTGTTCCTCCAAGATGTCTGCCTTGGCCTTCAGTGGTTACTGTACATCTCTACAGTTCTAAGTTTTCTTAGATTAATATCCCAAAAGTCTGATGTTCTGGTGCAGAGTAAAAAAGAAATCCCCCTTGTGCTTCTCAGTGGAGACTGAATATTCATACCCTCCATAAAAAACTTCAACGCAATGGAAAGACTACTATTTCCTTTCTTAACAAAATAAATCATTTTCTTTCAACATTTCCTAACTTTTCAGTCTTCTTAATTCATCTGACCTCCTCTGGATTCTCTACAGTTTCACTGATTCAAATATATAAATACACACACACATACATATATATATATATATGACTGTATATATCTATTTATATATATAGTTAAATATAGTGCCCCAGCTGGATAATGGAAATTACTTTTCTTCTACAGACATATGGAGGCATGCCCATCTTTCCTACATTCTCATGTTGGTGGTTTATAATGAAAATTAAGTGAGTTAAACCCTCTTGCAGTGCTCCTGCACATTCAGATAATCCTTTTAGACTCGAGTTTTACACCTTCCTTACACATTGAGACCTCTGCAAGCATTCATAGAGCACTACTCCAATTTAGCAGTGTAACTTTATCTTCTAATCTTGGTCTGAAGAGCAGCTGCAAACATTCCCTAGACAATGCAATTCCCTATTGACACACAGTGTGTACCAACATACAGCTACTATTAAAAAGCATCATTAGAACCACATATGGACATATTCTACACTTTAAGTACCCTCCAGTCATGGGCAAAGTGATGTAAGCAGTCTGTATGAAAGCAACACTCTCTGGCTCCACCAAGTTTGAGAGTCAAAAAGAAAACACACTAAAACCCATGGCTGTTGCCTGTACCTATCAGTTGTTATAACAGGAGACAACTATCTTTGTTAAAATCTTAAAATACTAATCAATACAAAAGTATCTAAAATATATTAGTTACCTTTCTAAAGATTACTTTTCCAGCTGCCACCCACTCTTAAGACTAAATTCTTCCTCAAAACAGAACAACCAATTGCTTCAGTTCCATAATACTGAAAATATGCAAGACATACCAAAACTACTGAATACTTTTGCTCTACATTCAGTTCCTACACTACCCTTTAAAAACATTTTATCACAAAATCTAGTCCAAAATAATTATTAGCTCCCACACATACACTAGCACATTATTCCCACTGAAAAGTATCTGTAAACTTAGAGCCTTGATCCTATCTTTACAAACATGCTTAATAATGAGCCTGTGAATCACATTCTAAAGATTATTCTTGATTAAAAGATGATAAGTGTCTGTATCTATCAGCCAACTAACATGACAATTCTTGCATAAGCTGTACATTCAATCTGAATATTTAACTCACTGGCCTAATTAAACCAGGGAGAAACCAATATTCTTTTTCACTGATCATATGCTAATTTCAATGCATTGATGAATAAAATTATTAATAGTTCTTTGTTCAATATTGTCAGTATTTCCAGAGAGCAAACAGTTGAGGATGCACCCCATTTCAGGTTCTGAGAAGCAACAAAGAAGGTATGGACCTTAAAGGTTCTATATGAGCACTGCTGTTTAAGAATATATTAGGACAGGTGGTTGGGCAGGCTTTGATTTTGAATGACAGCCATTGGTTTGATACTGAAATCAATATTTAATATTTTAGTGTATAATATTAAATTGCTATATTAAATATGGTAATTTATAATAATACTTAAGCATCCAATAGAATATTTATAGTGTGAATAGTCATACATAGTGGATGAATGGAAGCACAATGAACCACATTAGGTAGAACATTTTAACTTTGATGAAGAGTAATTACTTTGAAAATTGCATAGCTTTAACACTGCTTTTCTACCTTACTGAAAACATAAAAGTATTTCAAGCAGCCTGCATACATGTGAGTTTATCCTATGATTTCACCTTAAGATGTATAGAGAAGGCACATATCATGGTTTACAGATAGCTAAGAGATCAGTATGTGGTGCCAGAGATATTAACCCTCAGGTCTCTTCATCACCATGTACACATTGAATGCTGCCACACTGCTCTCTGCCTCTGACAGGAATAGTGCCCAAGCCATCTGCCTTCGCATACTGTAAATTTTCGGTTATAGTACGCACTTAAAACCCTCTCTTTCTGCTCCAAAGAACCTGTAAATGTTCTATAGCTATTACACCTCCATACAATAAAAAACAAGTGGTGCTAACAGACATGTTTTTAAAACAAGGTTTGTGAGACACATGTACAAGCTGCTGTTGTACTGCCAATAGCAGGTAACCAATCCTTGCAGATTGCTCTGGATGCCTCCTGGACGCAGGCAAAGTACCAACAAATGCATTACCTGGCAGCTTGCTAGGAGTGGTGCAGTAACATTACAGTAGCCCAGCCTATAGGAACAGGGAAACCATTTTGTTAACAGCAGACACCACAAAACAAAAAATCCTAAATGAGCACAACTCTACAGTAGTTCTGCAGCAAGACAACTTCTATTTTTTTCAAGAAGGTAAACCTTTAATGTAAAGGGTTTGCTTCAGTATCTAACCCTCCTCAATCCTGCAAGGAACTCCTAATCTCAGCTTTAGATCACCTGGCTCATATGGCATTCAGATGATACTTGTTAAAAATACACCCAAAGACAGTTAATATATCTATCACAGAACCATAGAATGGTTGACATTGGAAAGGACCTTAAAGATCATCTAGTTCCAACACTCCCACAATAGCAGTGATGCCACTCATGATCAAGATGCTGAAAGCTCCATCAAATCTGGCCTTGAACCCTTGAAGGAATGGGGTACCTACAACCTCTCTGAGCAATGTGTTCTAGTGCTTAACCCCCGTCTGAGTAAAGAATTTCTTCCTAGTATCCAATTTAAACCTGCCCTCAGTCAGTTTAAAGCAAGTTCCCCTTGTCCTGTCATTATCTACCCATATAAAAAGTCCCTCTCCCTCCTTTCTATAAGCCCCCTCCCGGTACTGGAAGGCTGCAGTGAGGTCTCCCCAAAGCCTTCTTGTACCCATACTGAACAACTCCAGGTGTCTCAGCTCATGCCACCTTCCAACATCTGTGACTTCCTTAATCCTGCATTACAGAGGAGCAAACAGAGAAAATGCCAGACTTCATGCACAGCACATTTTGGCAGTAAACAGTTCTAGCATACTTTCTGACTCTAAATACATGTATCTTTTAAATATATAGAGTATCCACATAGGTGTAATTTAGGTGTTTCTTAGATGTTTACCTTCCACATCTCTTTGTTCTAAAAGATGTACCAGAAAGCAATTTTGTAGTAGTGATGTACAATCAGAGTAGAGCACAGTGAAACCGAAACCAGTGAGCATTAACACCTACCTGACCTCCTGCCACCACATCTCACTGAACAGATCTTCAAGCCAAAAAATTCTCAAGACCTTTGTTATTTTGGAATTAATCACACACATGTAATTCACATTATTTTCTCTTTGAACAGCAGTGCTGCATCTTTAATTAGACAGTTTAATAGACAAAGCCAAAGATAAGAGAAAATCAAAGCCATCTGATCTGAATACTTCAATACTTGTCTCATTTCAGTAGCTCAAAGCTGTTACTTTAGCAAAGTTGTTTAGAATATCACTTATTATCTCCCATTTTAAAACAAGATTTTGAAAATTAGATTTCTTCTGAACAAAATCTAACTCTGAGCAAAAATAGCACATTTTTCCTGAATGCCTTTGGGAGCTGTCAGGAAGCATTTAAGTAAGTATTTAAGTTAAAGGAGTTACACCTCTGGATTTGCCTTCCTCCATCAGTGCTGAAACTGCCAATGAAGATGTGTGTAACTGATGCATATCAGGACATATTTCTTGGTAGATACCACCCTCTACAGCTGGTTAACTACTGGAAAAAACTGGGCCTGTCTGGTTAACTACTGGAAAAAACCCAACCTTGTAATTGTGCAGAAATCAGTTTCCTTTTGTCAGAAGTCCATGCTAGTATGCTGTACAAAACAGCTGTACTGTCAAGAGAGTCTAAAGCTGTGTCAGCATCTACTACAGGGCCTTTTGCCCCTCTAGTATATTGGTTAAAAACCAACACTCCACTTTTTATTGCTTTTCATGTATTTACAGAGATTTTCAGAATTAACCTGATAAAGGGGAAAAAAACCTGGCAATTTTTGCACCTAAGACCAAAAACTCATATTTTAAAGTGGCTTGATTATTATGTCATGTTCTTCCAACATCACAGAGATGCAAAAATTACTCATCTGGGTTTGTTTTAATATAGTAAGTATCAAAAGTCCAATATATAAACTTGCTGCAAATGGTGCTTTTCTGGCATAAATTAAATAGAAGAAGTCCAAATTATTTATATTTTTTAAATTAATACTATTTATTACAAAACAGTGCAAATGCTTTTCCTTATAAATAGCACAATGCCCACCTATTAGAGAAAACCTTCTCAGCTGACAGCTTTAACATAGATTTTTACTATGAATAAACTTCACACACACCATACTACAATCCAGCTATGCAATATTTCCTTTTTTGTATGAATAATCTATGTATCTCGCTTTTCTGCTGATCTCTCAGTAAATACATACAGCAGTGCTCTGTCAAATGATCACTTACTCTTACAGCTGACTAAACAGAGCTTAGTGGGTCTCAATGTAGCTCTGATTTAAAGGCTTATAAACAATGACCTAAGCAGCCCAACAAAAGTGGAAAAACCTGAAAAGAGGGGAAAACAAGACAATAGAATCACAAGGCTAATAAGTGACAAAACACAAATTTCATGAAGGAGCTTTGCTGAGGAACACATTTTTCTTATCATTTCTACAGAAGAAGCTGGTCAACCTCAAAATAGTAAACCTCAAGATTATAAACTAAAAACACTTGCCCAAAGGTTGCTGCAAAAATTTCCTTACCAAATCTCAGTTAAAAGACCAAGGAGGAAAGCAGTTTAAACTATTTGCCTATTATATCATAAAATGTTTTTTCTTAAAGAAAAAAAACCTCCTGACAATATACTGGAATTATTTGAATGATCAAAGCAGCAAATCCTCAAACTTCAAATATTTATCATTCAGTGAAAATCAAACATCATCCTTCTCCTACAAAGTGACTGGTAGAAAATCACACGGAGCAGCACAAGTTTACACAGTTGGGTACTTGAGCTGGTATCTGAGAGATCAAATAGGCTAAATTTTGTACTCCATGGTGTTATATGAAACAGTCTGAACATACAGTTTTGCACAATGTGGCTGAGATTTATCTTTCTCTATACTGAAAAACAAAAATATACTCTGCACACCAGACATTTTTATATGACTTCTGTAAACTCCTAAATGAGACGAATCTTCATTTTTCCCATCAGGAATATGAGGAAGAAGCATAACAAAAAACAAGGAACTGCTCCTTCCATGTCAATGTAATTGATGACTTGCAAAATTCTAGTCATTTTGGTTAAAAAAGCGTCACTACTTTATAAACTACCATTTTTTAAGCAACAAGGAAGTTCATGATACATGCATTTAGAGCGCTTCTTGCAGCCATTTCAATGAGGCTCCATCAATTCCATACAATCTACTTCACATTTTGCACTTAAAAGTAGGTGAACTCATTAAAGGAGATGTGCTACTGACAGCCACTTTCATACCTTTTCTTTTGGCCAAAACAGGATCAGATTTTGACATGAACTGTTGGAAAACCGGATAAAGCAGAGCACAAGAGCTAAAAAAAAAATTACCTCTCTACCCATAAAAACAGAGGTATCACCACAAAATTGTTTCAACTGACATTCATGCACTGTGAGTGTGCAGCTCTTCCATGAAGGGAGGCAGTCAAGCAAAAGTACAGCTAAATTCTTCCATTCTATTAATAGAAATGTTGGAAATGCCTGCCTAATTTAGCTTTAACTTCCTTTTCCAATTTAGACTAACATCTCCCATGAGCTCTCTGACCAAACAAAACTCACCCTGGCTCATCCCAAGCACATCTTCAATGCACATTTGAATAGCACCCTTTTACAAGGGCACAACAAAACCCTCCCTTACGGACCACGTCAAAGCTGCTCAGAGTAAAAATTTTAAAATATACAGTGATACAGTTTAGGATGGTGCAGGAACAATCTTCATTTAACATACAGAGTAAAAAGGAAGCTGAATTTCCAGAACCATACACTAAGCTTTACCAATTTTCAGCAGAAAAAGCAGAGGACCTTACCACTGGGAACACACCCCCTTTAAGGCAACACTGTTATGTCTCATAACAATTCCATAAATCCAAATCACTTCTTTCTGTCATGCCTCACTTTTAGAGACTGTTCCTGAGCCCTTCATTAGTGACCACGGGGTCACCAAGTTACACTAAGTTTCAGAGCCAACATGGAGTTTCAAACTCTGAAGTCTGAAACTGGATGGGTACAGAAATTGTGTACAGAAAGAACTCCACAGTATCCACAGCTTTCAGCTGGAAATTTCTCTGTTTACCATGAGCAAAGACATGTCCCTATCACAAACAGCCTCTAAGATAAACTAAAGCCAAGAGAAGGAGTAAATAACATCTGCCTTTTGGTTTTCAGTAAAAGCAAAGAGACCTTCAAGCAGATTCTATCCTTTTCATAAGAAAAGCTCAAAAAAGACAAAAATTAGTTATTCCATTTAGTTCAAAGTAAGGTTTGTTCATTGGTTAAAACCTCAGCGCTAAAACAAATAAGGAAGAATAGTAAAACTATGTGTTAAGACATCTTGTGTCAGCCCCAGTATATACCAAGAGACTGATCACATTCCTGTCTACAAAGACTCCTCATTAACCGTTTAAAATAAGGACAAAAGCATCTCCTGCAACTCACTGTATTTTACTTACAGATCATTAAATATTAAGAAAGTCTCCTCATAAACTAACTGTGTGTAAACAAAAAGCAGAAAACCACAGCAAAACAAGAGAGAAAATCAGCCCCTAGAAATGCATGAGCTTCAAAGTCATAACAATGAAATTCCAAGCATCAGAAGTTAAACTAACTGTGCTGCTCCCTAGTATTTGATAACTAACATAAAAACTTTTTTGGGATTTCCATCCACTTACACACCAAATTCAGCACTGAAACAAACTTCATATATTCCAGATTTTTAATGCAAAGTAACCTGCTTGGAAATTGATTTGATTTGTGTTACATTTGATAGGCTTGAATGATGCTATATAGTTGCAAAGAATTTCAACTGAACAGGTCAGGAAAAAAGTTTGGACTAGCTCCTTATTAACTATTGACAACCTAAAAATAAGTCTGTATCCAGACAACCATTTTTCCTCAAAGCCCAGTAAACAGAGTACTAGTCCTCACAGCTAAAAGCTGAGCATCCTTAACCTTTCCATTCAACTGCTAATCAAATGTGACAACTTACTATGCATCACATATCCTTATTAGAAATAACTAAAGTCCACAAATGCAGAGGTGTTCATATTTGGTTTACATTTCTTTCTTTTATTCCTATGATTAATATCCACTTCATATGTATTTTTGATACTGTAAATCTTACTCTGCAGTGCTGCACTGTAACACTCATGACTGAAATACAAACACTCCAGGGAGAAATAACCCCTAATGAATTTAAAACAAGTTATTAATATATAAGAGAAAAACTGATTTAAAGGATAGTAAATCCAAATTCAGTCATTTGCATAAAAACCAGCTGATCAGAGCATGGCTATATTAATGACAGCTAAGGGACATGGACATCCAGAGAATTAATTCAAAATTAAAATCTACCTAAGGATTCCAGTGTATGTCTAAACAGTAAAGAAACTTTGCTTCTCAAAACAAAAAAAGAACACAAGGATATTGTTCAAAAAGACATTTTTCTTTTTTATCTGCAGGTAGGATTTGAACTAGTTGTGGTTCATGATGAATAAAAAGTAATTGCAAGTAAAACACCAGAATTTCAGCCCTAAAACTTACAAACTGAACTAACTGCTTTTGTAAATATTAAACTCAAGTGCCCCTTGTAAGACAGAAGAATGAGGGCATTCCATGAGTAAGCAATACTCAATGAAGCCAGCTTTACATCAACCCAGAAATGAAGAATTGCTTTGGGAACTACAACTGTATGAGGCTGCAATACATAATCAAGTAAATATTTCCAACAAACTGATTTTTAAATGGAAGTTATTTTCAATCTCTCCGTAACAGTATATATGCTGAATTATGAACACCAATGGCTTCTGGCAAATAGAAAAATTCCCTGTATGGAGTTTTAAGCATCACAACAGTTCAAACAAAGTTTGACACTTCACATAAAAAATAAGGCCAGATCCAGAAAACAGAGTTACTGATCAGAAAAATTCATAAAATTTTGAATAGGTTGCAATGATGGCTGAAACTATAATGGTAATATTGGGCAGGGAGAGAAGGAAAGGGGATAAAATAAATTCAAGTGCGACCCCATTTCCAATTAAATATTGAGCCATTTGTCAGCAAGAGTGGAGGTATCAGCCAAATAAACCAAGGGCAACTGCAAGCAAATGTGACTGAAATGGTGATGCAACTTCTAAACATATGGGAAGAAGTTGGGAAGAGAGGGACGTGCTACACAACAAAACCAAACCCAAGACAAAAAGCACACGCTTGAACAGTAAAAGAGAGGTACACAGTAACCACCCCAGAAAAACCAAAACACCACCAACAGCAAAGCAAGTTACAAGCAGCCGTTAAGAACACCAAAGAACATAAAGACAACCACTTCTACCTTTTGACAGCCAAGACATTCAACCTTCTCATCTGGCTGACAGAGTAACAGATCACAGGCAGCCAGAGTTGCTGAGTGGACTTACCGCCAGATTGAAGGCAATGACTTTTTTTCTAATTAAAAATAAGTACTTAAAACATGTTTAGCTCTGTCTCTATCTTTGTAGCCTGAGTTCAATTTAAAACTTTGTATGTTACCCACTTTGGGTCTGAAATCCAGTTTACTATGGTAACTTCATAAACTTATGCTGTGCAGATGAATACCAGTGGGTTGGTTTGGTTTTGTTGGGTTCATTTTTCTTTTCAACAGAAGCAATTAAGGAATGGCATGAACTTCATTATCACCTTTTTATAAATGGCTAAAAATTGTCCTTTTTTTACAAGTTATTAACATGGAAAATTGCTTTATACACTAATTATTTAACTAGGAAACAGTGTTATTAAGGATTCACAATTTGTGTTTTAAATTTTATTAAATTAACTATTCAAGAAATCAAGAAAGGTTACAAACAATACACTTTGTTGATGTCATAACACAGCCAGCAACTGGAATAGCTGAGCTACTGCAAGCACCATATTTAGAGTAAATATGTGAAATACCAGAGCAGTTTCAACCCATGCAAACTTCTCACTTCCCACATCAGCAAAAGAATCACTCCTCCTAGAACAGCACCACTGCTGGAGCACACAAATGTTGTGACTGAAGGGCTGCTTTCTTGGGAGGAAGCAATAAAGGACAGAAAGTAAAGATTTCAAAAGTGTCTTCTTAGGAGAAAAGGAAAAAGGAGTTGATGTGGAGTACTTCTTGATAAGTTAACATAGATATGAATGAAAGCATATAGTAGAGCTCAGAATAAGTCTAATTGCCACTTTTTGAGGTTTTAAAATTTATTTTAATTTAGACTACTTATGTCATGACCTGCATAGAGGTCTCAGGATTTCCTTTAATGCCACCATTGCTCACTTCAGTAAATTCTCTTAAGCTTCGTTCTGTGAATTAACATGCCCAAGTCAAATTTTGATGTAGATCTTGTTAACTTACAGCCCTCTCTTTTGAGGTAAAACTTACAAAAGCCTAATTTACCCTTGTATAATACTGCAAATGATCCAGATAAGCATTACTTTAATAAAGCTCCTTTAGCAAAATAGCACAGGAGATGTTTAGTCACAATCAGAAAATCCAGCGCATTTGCTAAATCTGTATGAAACGCTTAACTTCATTAAGTTATTCTCACAGTTAAATACAGCTTAGTTCCCTAATTTCTAAAATCCCAATACCCGACTTGTCACGTTTTACTCATAACTTGGATCTTCTATTAGTAGACTTGAGACTACCACACCTTAGCACTGAATTTACTAAGATTGTTTTTAGGTTTAGAAACTACCAGTCGATTGATAAAGCTCTGATATAAGCTAGGACTGAAATACAATAGTAGAATATTTCTTCTTCAAATTTTAAACGATTCAGTTACTTTGAAGTAACTAAGAGTTCATAACCTGCCCACTCACAATCATATTCGACAATGGAGAAAATTGCCAGAAAAGCAAGGAAAATATCAAACCAAACAACTTCAAAGCAACAAAAGCTTCTTTCCACTTGATTGCATTATTTTTTGTTAGTTACTTGTTGGTTACTTTTAATCGGCTGCAGATATAATCAGTAATAAAATGTCTCTCATACCCATGTCTTTGCATGATAACATTAAGCTCCAAATTACAACTACTCCCAGAGTTAAGATTCTGACCAGAAGAAAATCTAAATGGTTAAATTCACATACTCATGTACAAAAAGCAAAGTTTTCTGCAGGAGAGTTTGCTAAAATACTCAAAACTAAGGACACATACTTGAGATAAATGCTTTAAACTTGTATTGCAAACTATTTGAAAATATTAAAGAACTGCCCCAGTAGAGGGCTTCAAGACTTTATAAACAAGTCATTTACAATTCTTACCCGATTTCTTCTATCATGCTTGAGAAACAGATACTTCACAGTTTACAGAAAAGTGCACGTATCTTACCAGTAGTAAAGCAATGTGCTATTTTTAAAGCATTAATTGATGTGTGAGATGTTTAGAGTGAAAATATTTTAATGGTATTGAGAAATTTCAATTTAAGAAAATTGTTTAAAAAATTAAGCTTGCAAATACACAAAGTGTCTCTGCTTCAGAAATAATGTTGCATTTTCCAAAGGGAGTAAGACATCAGTAGCATTTTGCAAGTGAACTTTCCCAGAATTCTACCATCATCAACAAATCATGTACTTCACGTAAGGCAACATACGCAATAACCGGGAAGCTTTAAATTCCACATTGGATAGGTCATCTCTTGTCTTATTATGCAAACTACCATTACTTTGTGAGACAAGTGATTAGGGACAACTTAAAACTTTCACATCTACAAATCAAAAACTGATTTTAGGATTAGGAACTGAAGACTGAAATAGATTAGGTCACAGGCTGAACTCCAAAAGAATGTTTCTCCCAAGCATCACTTTTAGAAGATGCAAGAGATGACTGCACCATTCAAAAAAAAATCCCAACTAGAGCTATAGCCCAAAGTTACAAGAGACCTGAATAATCACTGCTAATGGGAAACAATGGTGGCAGGAAGATCATAAGAAGCTGACTGCAGGTGTCCTACAGCTTCTCCTCCTTAGCTCCTGCTCTTACTTCATCTGAAGCAGAATACTGCTTCAGGCTAAGTAAAATAAAACAACAGCTGCACAACTACATGGCTATTCTTTCTGCAAATGAGCAGCTGTAGTAGAAAATTGTCCCTCTGGCAGCCAGGAGGAGTATGATAGTTCTCATACTCCACTAAAAGGCACAAACAAATATTCCAAAGGAATTCCAGTAAAAAGTAAGAAAGTTGGCTAAAGAAATAAATTAGTAAGGAATCAGAGAAAAAAAATCAGAGAAAAAACTGAATACTTCAAAGGAAAGTTGTAATAATGCAATTATCTGTATTTGAAATAATTACAGTTACAAAGAACATTTCTAAGTAAAAATAACAATGGATTGCCTCCAGAAATTTAAGTCAATTACAGAATGGGAATCAAAGCTCTAAGAAATTTCAGGTGATTCTGCCAAAACTAGAGACAAAATATGAGTTTGTTGAAGCACTACAACACCATAAAAGGAACATGGATAATCTGCTTCTACTGGAGAACACAAGTATCCACAGAACTAGGAGGTAGTTCACCTCATCAACCAGTTACACTTTAGCATGTAAAGGCAAGTGAACATTTACCAGTGCTAGTTTTCCAGCTTTTCTACAAATCTCTTGAGTGATACAGGGAAAAGCAATGATCCTTGTCCCTCAGTTCTACAAGTTACCCTCTTGGCACCATCACATTTTGAAATGGAAGCTGTCCCCAGCACAGACACGAAGCAAGTCTAGACGGGGTTTTTTCTGTCCTCATAGTAGCCCCTAGACACAACCAAAGCAGCTGACACTTGGGACTTAGGAATTAAGTTCTCAACAAGCTCCTTCAAGTTTACTTTCACTTACACAGTTTCTCACAGACATCTACCCAACACAGGGCCGGGTTCAGGTTTACTGTCTTCCCTAAAAATACACATTCTCTTTCACAATAAGAAATCAAGAAATTACACTCTGTCTTAATTATAGAGGTATTTCCTGTTAAGAATGGATAATTACAACATCACAACTTCCTTCCAAGTCATCCATCCACATTCTCCTTTAAAGAGGGCTACCCCATTAGCTACAAGCAGATAGGGTTACTATGCCACACTCATTCAAGAGGCCAACCCTAAATGTGTATCACAACAAACTGTTTCAAGTACACTCGACAACATGCATGAGGACACAAACATTTTTATGCTACGAAGCCATCGCTGGTACAGCAGTTTCACTGAACCAACCCAGTGAAATCTACTTGGCGTTAACTTCAGGTACTCCTAATATGAATGCATCTTCAGGTATTCCTAAGATTAATTATCTACCACACATATATACACAAGCATACCTCCCTCTCAGAATCATGTAAAGAAGCAGTGAAATCCGGTAACAAGTTTCCCAGCACTATTTATAACCATACAACCTAAAGCACTTGTTCTTAGCATCACTATCCATCATTTAACGTGGAGACAAAAAGCTAACTAGAAAGAAAGAGTTGTACCAATCTCAGTGTGCAAGTTAAACCTGCAAACCAGTTTAGAGCTCCCACCACTCAGATAGGTGTAAAAACTGGGACAAAGTCCTAGTGAAACTAGGTTTTCCATAAAAGAAATTCATGAACTATGTTTTGAGGGTTGCAAGGCTATTAAATCTGTCTGATTCCTGTAAAACAAGTAACCTATCAAAACAAAAGCAGCAAACAGAATCCTTAACCCAGCTCTAAGGCTGGACCTTCAAAACAGAAGAAAAAACCAGTATCATGGATTCAAGTATGCAGCCTCAAGTTGAGGTTACTACCTTTCATAAGCCATGTCCACTGGTAAATTAGAAGTCCTTCTCCCTCAAACCAAACAACTAAGCTTTGTAATGGGAGAGAAAGTGCATTCTTTAAAGTAGATTATATTTTAATCATCATGGGCTAAGAAAAGAATGCCTTTTTACCTTCCTTGATCAAGATAACTATCACTGAGGGAAACACAGAGGTAACCTAGGATGGAGAGCACTTCAGTTTTGAAACTCCAGGCAGAGTCAGGAGCAAGATAAATAAGGACAGGAATAATGATGTTCACGAGTGTCTGTGTTGGACTTCCCTCCATTTTTATGAGCTAACATGAGGCTGAGCTAGTTAAATCTGCTCAAGACAGCTCAAGCTTAATGAAAAAAGCATTTCAGTAACACGACAGTCAAATCTTGAGATCCGTACAAGAAATACACTAACAAGAATGTAAGTCATGGTCGCAGAACATGCTACAAAACTAAGACTTCATTACAGGACAGTACAGGAAAACTCAGCTTATCCACTCACCCAAGACACAACCTATAGCAAAGTAAGTTTTAACTGTTTTATCATAAAAAACAATAATCAGAAAAATATTAAGGCAGCATGCTGCCTATGAAGACTGGTATATTAATTGTCATTCACAATGAGATGCTAGTTCATAGGACTTACCAAGTTGAACTGTTTGCTGTAAAATGAAGATATGTACAGATAGTTCAGAAGTGGGGCCTGAGTCACAGCTTGTGTAAAAAATATTTATTTTAAAGCATACAACCATACAGGGTATGAACAAAGAAAATGTTCAAAATACAAGACCATGTGTCATTTCCTGATGCCAGGAACAGAGACTTCTAACAAACATATTAGGGTAGCATACAAAAAACCTAGCCACGATCTATTTTAACTATTAAAAAGAGGGACTAATTAAAAAAACCAAGTTTGCTTTGCTTTGATAAAAGAATTCTTAGAGAGAGGCAGAAACTAAAACTCCGGACAGTCTAGAGTAGAGAAAGGAAACACAGAAAAGGTCTTCTCATCCAGCAGCTACCAGAGAGCTTACTAAGGAAGTCCAGGCACCATTCTGCAGCACCCTGGAGGTCTCCATTAGATTGTCTTCCAGCAGCCCTGTTCAGAGCATCACCCTTTTACACACACCCCTGAAGAGCAGTTTTCTGGTCAGCTTGATATTCTTTTCAATAAAGCTTATACCAAAAAATAATTCAGCTCCTAAATGCGTTATTACTGAAACTGTACTTTTAGCAGGCTAAACCTGACAAAGTTTGTTTTCCAGAAAGCTTCACTTCTGCTGTGTGAAATCCAGTAACATCACAATTTCATGCATATGCCATATGACAAGGTGTTTTCTCTACCTGCCAAAAAGTTACTCAAAGCCCAAAGATTTCCTCAGCGTTCTGACACCCTTAGCTAACCAAAAATAACAAGGCCACTCAGTTATTATCATCTTCAGCCAAAAGATGAAATGAATGAGGGAATACCAAAAAGAGACAGAGGTAGCTGCTCTGGGGCTACCCTAAAAAATTGATCACATCATTCTCAGGTACTTGCAGAACAAGAATTTCTTAAACCTTTAACATGCACACATTTTGGTCGAAAGAAAAAAGAACTACTCTACAATTAATCCTACTACTATCATCTGGTGTTCTCATTTGGATTCAGAGGCATTCAGAAGGCACAAACTCAAGACACATGAAGACTCAACCTTCTCCTCACAGACGTGGGTGGGAGAAAGGGAGAAGGCACACATACAGAAGGCATAGACACACAGATCTCTCAAGTATCTTTCATTATATATTTGGGAAAGTGAAAGGGAGTGGGGGGGGCTGTCCTTAAAAGGCCTAGAATTAACAGTACAAGACAACCAGGTATTCAGACCAAGAACTTCCTCAGTCCTGTCACCTTACAGCTTAGTGGGAGACACACTAATGTGAACTCTGGTGTTCATCATTCTCTTCATAATCACCGGGATGGATCAGTTGATAGAAAACCTTTTAAGCCTTTCCACCTATTCTTAATAGAAGCTAAAAAATGGCCAGTCCCTGTATGGTATGTTAAGATCAGGTACTGAAGTTCTATAGAAGTCCTCTTAGATACATCTTCCCAAGCGAATGAAACAGACTAGAAAGAAGACTAAGAACATCCTTACTGAGAGATATTTGCCACTCAAACAGTCGTTTCACATATTTTCCTACGTGGAAGATTTACATGATTGTTAAGGAAGGATTTTTTTTTTCCCTAGTACATTACCTGGAAAATAATTAAGATAACTGATCAGCTATTCCTTCCTGAAACTCCTGCACCTCCTCTAAAGAATGGGGGAGTGCAGCCCTAGCACGACGCAAATGAGATCAATTAGTAAGGAAATTGCAGACCATTCCTCTGCCTGGCCTCCGTGGCTCTCTCTTTCTCTCTCCCGAAGAAAGAGGTATGGGGCAGGTCCTGTCCTTCAGAAGCTCCCGTTGTCCGGGGCCCTGTGCATAGGGAAGAGCTGGCAAGGCCCCTTTCGGAGAGAAGATACACTTAACAGCCTCTCCCAAGCTCTCCATCGCCACGTCCCCGACCCTACGCCCCCGCCCTCCGGGAATGCCCTATGCTGAAACCCTGAGCTCCTCCGCCTGAAGAGGCTTCCCGTCCCCACGAGGCCGGTGGGATGGGCGGCAGCCCCGCAGCGGGACCCCGAGACAGGCCGGGCAATCCCGCTCCTCGGCGGGACGCTCGGGGAGATCCCTCGGGCCGCCGTCCCCTCCCGGTACTCACAGTCCAGGTGCTTCTTCTTGGGGCCCATGACCTCGTGGGTCGTGGCCTTGCACACGGTTTTCGAGACGGCCGAGCCGGTCACGCTGTGCTGCGCCGCCGTGATGCGGTCGGTGAGGCTTTGGCCGGACATGGCGGGTTCGCTGGCGGCGCTGGAACCGAGCGCGGCTCCGCTCCCTCCTCAGGGGCCGGGACGGGAGGAGTCGCCGGGGGGATGGAGCTGCGCGGGCTCCTCACCCCGCCGTGCCGCAGGCGGCCCCCGCTCCGCCCTCAGGGACGGACCTGTCACCCGAGCAGGGACCCCTCCTCCTCCTCCTCCTCCCGCCCCCCTCCCCCGGCCGCCGTCCCCTCCCCCTGCGCTCCCGCCCGGCCGGGGACAGGGACACGCACTGGGCGCCGCAGGAAAATGGCGGCGGCCGAGCTCCTCCTCGGGCCTTGCCGGGCCTCTCCCGCGTCACGTGAGCGCCCGGCGCCCCGCCCGCGTGACACGCACCGCCCCCTCAGCGCCGCGGGGCGGGAGAGCTCCCTCCCTCAGGCCGGGATCGCTCCCCCCGGCATCCCTTCCCCTGGGCAGCCTCCCCTCCCCTGGGCTCCCTTCCCCTTGGGTAGCTTCCCCTTCCTCTGGGCACGGTCCCCTCGGGAGATTCGGTGGGCCCTTGTTCGGGTTCAGCGCCGGGTAAAGTCTCCGTGGAGTGACTGGGGGGTTTCTCCGCCCCTGAGGGAAGTAATTTTGTATTTCTCAGCCTGGAAAGTTTTTGTGGAAACTCCTTTGGTGTTACCTTAGGCTAGGGAAAGCGCCAAGGGAAAAAAATCAGTTCTTAGGCAGCGAGGAGTTCGGAGCCGGCTGGTTGCTGCGCTCGGGCTTCTCTTCGGAGTTATTTTTATTTGAAAGCTCGCCAAAAATTTCACGACTGTACATCACGACCAGCATAAAAACACTAGTGGTTTTCAGGTCTGTTATGATTAGCCTTCCACTGTTCTATTAGTCAGCTAATGCTCCTTGGACTTATTCGGTGGCTCTGTCCTTGGCAGCCTGGGATTTTGTACGAAGTTACTTGGTTTCTGTTCACAGAAGTTAGAAACTGTTCCTAAGGTGCCTTCTCCCAGCCTGGTACCTTCAGCTGTACACCTGGTTTCGTGTATCCCAGTGGCAGTGGGTGAGGAGCAGCGTCTTGGTATCCTGAGCTCCTACCGCCCTTTGCCCAAGTGCTGTCCCAGCCTCCCAGCTGTCTGAAACTTCCATCCCTCCTTGCAACAGGGCTCTCCTCCTCCTCCCCAAACACACAGCAGTGAATAACACAGCAAAACCACAGGATTCCAGCAGACAAAGTTCTTCCTCTCCCAGAAGTGCCTCCTGAGGAGCTGTCTTGTAAGTGTCCCCCATCCATGAAGCCACTGAAATATTTATTGGGCAACTTAAAGAGAAGCAGTATGCAAATCATACTCAGTTCTTTCTGCTTAACAGGATGTGTAAGTAGGATTATCTGTTTATAATGCATAAAGAAAATTGGTGTCAGAGGAAGAACATCTGGTGAAAGCTGAACCCAAATAATGCCATTTGTGTGTGTGTGTAAGGAAGGCTTGCAACATGTAGAAATTGCTTTCTTCATAATGTCAAGCTCTTAGAGGATACTGTTGTATTTGTATTTCTTGGCTCCTTCTGAACTGCTTTAGGAGTCCCAAATAACCATGCTGGGGAAATAAATCACTGATGTATACAGCAGCAGACTCTGGCATAAGACAGCTTTAGCATAAAGCTTCACACCATGAAAACACGGGGGCTGCTATAGGCTACTGATATAGCAACACACACTGGTATTTTTTATGCCAACTTCATCTAGGACCTGGATTTCAACACCCCATTTCAAGCAGCTATTTGGAGAAATTCCATGGAATTGGCCTGAGTAAATTAGGCTCCATCAGTTCTTCTCTGGTGATGCCTGTCACTTTCTCCAGCAACAGTGAAACTATCCAAACAGAGGAAGCTTGTGACTCTAGGAGTTACTGAGACCAGATTTGGACAAAATATCTCATTCCTAAGGGAACAAAAAGTGACCTCAATCTTAGAGGTCCAAAACCAAAAATAAATTTTGCCTTTTTTACAGCCCTTCTTGCTCACAGAAAGCTCACAGTTTTACTCCGCAGTTAAAAATTCTGGTTGTAATGTAATAAGCAGAAATGGGTGAGAGAACTGATGGCAAAATATATTTTGATAATTGTTTGTTGCTTTTTAATTGCTTGGGAGACACTTGATACCATTACAGCAAGAAGCTTGAAGCACTGTGATAGATAATATCTGAGCACCTCCCAAAGATTTGGAAATTGAAATCAAAATATTATCTCTTTTCATTTCCAACCTGAAGAAAACAAGTTTGATTAGTTTATAACTCATTTGTTTTTGTTTGTGTGCCTGGGTGTGCTTGAGAATGAAAGGAGAAAGGAGTACATATCTAAAGAGAAACTACTGCAGAGATAGGAGTCCTCTATTTAGTGAAGAGGCAAACCTAAACAACATTCTTTTCTCTTGTGAAAAGTTCTTCCAGAATCTGGATCTATCTCCTGTGAAAATGCTGTATCTTGCATTCACAAGCTCCCCAAAATTGTCAGTATTTTGCTGGTATTCAGCTATCCTGGAAGGACAAACAAGCTAACAGATCTGTTTCTTCCCATGTGTATTGTATGGTACTGAAAACCTCGCCTCAGCATGACCTCTGTAATTTATTATGTATATCATTTTCTTGCAACAAAGTAATTTCCACTCTGGGAGGTGCCTGTCACACTGTAATGCCTGCAGTCTGCTGGGGTGATTTGGTGTTCCCAGTGCTGCTGGCATCCATGCCCTTCCTCCTTGCTTCATGTTACTGTACACTATTAGGAGAGCCATGGGTTGGGGGCACTATTAATCAGCTTCACATTTAAGCCAGGTGTTTTGGCTGAATTTCAGGTCTATTAGAAATCAGCCCATCTGAGGCATAAAAGTAGTGAGGAACACTGAGCACATGCTGATGAACTGTTGCAGGCTCTTTACCAAGAATCTGAGGGCATATCTGCTAATAGCAACAAAAAAAACCTACCAACCATAATTTGGGAAGTTAAAGGGGGTAGTGAAGACAAGTTGATGAGAGGGAATAAGTTTGAAATAGGACTGGGTGTTGGAACAGCTGAAGGGAATGGTAAGAGTGATGGGGCAAGGAGGCAATGGGGAGGAAAAGCAGAGGCAGCAAAGCCACCAGCGTAAAGTTGGGAAATGCCCTATCAGTGTTGTAGAAATGGTTTGGAAACAAGTTACAATCCACGTTTCACATGACCCATTTAAAGGATCACTGTGGTTTCATTTGCTGTTAAGGGTTATAGCATTTTCCCCAGCTTTTCAGGGAAGGTAATTTTGATGTCAGCCCCAGGAACTCTGATCCTTTTGAGTAGACATAAGATGTAGAATAAACTGTAGGAAATAGAAAACACCAGCTTCCCAAATATAGCTCTCTATGACATTTGTCCATGTCTATGGCCACTATATGGTCCATTTCTTCTGCACCTCTGGCAACAGAGAATTCCAGAGCAGCTGCACAGCTAGAACAGACCACTCACTGACCATATGCAGCAATCTACAGTTAGTGATGCACTTTTGAGTAGCCTAATTTTGTCCAACCTAGCAGAACTGTGCCAGTTTAACTCTGGTGTAATATTTTCAAAACCATGTTCAAAAAGTTGGCAAAGATTTACCCAATGTTATTTTTCTGTGACTATAGTAAGAATTCAATATAACTTGCATCATCATAGCGACTTCATCAAATAATTTTATGGACAATAATGAACTTTTTCCAGCAATGCCTCTAAGAAGATAAAGACAATGAAACTGGAAGAAAGAAAAATTAGTTAAAATAACACTTGTTAGTGGCACAGTGAAATGAAGTAGTCCAGGAGTGTGATTCTTGTTACTCATTCATGCTGCCAACAAGACCAGAAGCCAACAGAGGTAGGCAATGGCTAGGGAGAAAGGAGGCAACGACATCATCAAGGATGTCTGGAATATTGTAAAATAATCACAAAACACAATGGAGTTAGGATACTTCTGCAAAGACAACTTCCTCAAGTCCATAGTGAATCAGAGATCTCTTTCCCAATTCCCTTCCCTCTTTCTGGAAATAGTGACAGCTTTCATGTCTGTTTTGTTCCTTTTGCATTTCCTCTTTTGTGGCTCTCTCTGTAAGGCAAATATTCAACTTCCCTCCTCATACACAGTACTCTAAGCTCTGCAGCTTGTGTCACCTTCTCATGCAGGTCCAGTTATGTCGTAGTCAATGTCCCTTGCAGTGCTGTTCTCTGAAAGGAAGCTGACTTTGTCAACAAAGAAAGCAGCTGTCCAAAAGCTAACGTAATTTTGACTTGAGAAAAGCACGTAGGAAAGGAGAAAAGTGAGTCAGTACCATTACACAGGAGGGGAGCAATCAGAACTAATTTTACTGTATTCACTTAGGAGCAGGATATCTGGGTTGGAGTTCCCCTGCCTCATGAGAGTATCTAAGTAGAGGTGGAAAACAAATATGATGCTTCTGAATCCTGTTGTGTGTTCTAACACCTTGCTCTCCTTGTCCTGACATGAAACTTGCACACTGCAAGACTGATGATGTCATTAATGTTATAAGCAGGATTTCCACCTGGCCGACAAATGCACATAGGAAATGTCTTTGAGTGTGAGAGAGAAAGGAAACAAGCTCCCTTACATTTTGTTCACACTTCCCAGTGGATGTGTCAAACACTGACACCTCCGAAGAGCAAGAGGCCCGCTGTCCTCTGTGTCTACCATGCACTGCCCATCAGCAAACATTCCTAATGCGCTCCTGCTGCAGCTGTTTCCTACTGTGGTTTTTTACACATCGTTTCTCAGCAGTGGGAACTCTCACAGTAACTCGCTCAGATACTGAACTAGGAAAAGCAAACCTTACAATACAGCCTCACCAGCATGGTGAGTGCACCCATACACTTCCCCAAAATTTCTGGAGACCCTCTATCATACAGGGAAAAAAAAGTGGCCCTGTCCCTGCTAGTGACACTTGTCCTCATCCCTTCCCCCTAGTTTGATGTTGAAAACATAGGGCCTTGCTGCCAAATGCTTCTCCCCGTCATTGCAGGCTGGCAGTGTTTGTGAGACTTGGCAGGAGACAGCATTTGATAAGAATCCTTCTCTGGGCACTTCTGAGAGGGCACTGTCATTCATTTCACTCCCCTGCCAGTTCACAAACACCAAGCCAGCAGGGCAAGTACAAGAGGAACTGCATTCCTTTTGGGCTCCTGTAACTTGGAAGCAGCTTCTATCATTTCCTTCAGTCACCTTTGGGCCAAAAGCAAGCAGAACACACTCCAGCCCCAAAGGAATATTTTTAAGGAAAGCTATAAGCAAACAAACAGGCAGGGTATCAATGGAACAGCCACTTCAGCCTGCTGCCAAGAGAAAATTGGTACTTATACTGCACACATATATGTGCAGCAGAACTTAATCAATTCCCTCATTAGTGTTGAGACTCATGTGCTCATGCTCTGTGTCTGGGAAAGCTTTACACCCACATGAATTTTGATGTGGTGCTGAAACAAAAATGTTGATGCTGGCAATGCCAACCATAGAGAGTAAATAGCTGGGGCCTGCCAATGCTGACTTGAATGGGGCTTCTCACCCAGAAGAAAACCTACATGTGAAAAGTATTCTCATGATCAGGTCTGTGCAGTAAAAGTAAATCCTGGTTTTCTTCCTCAAGCAAATAAATCCATTTATGCCAATGAGTTGGTTTCAAGCCTTGTATGTGTAGGTCCCACTCCCTGGTCTTTATGTGAGATCTGAGTCTTGCCCACTGGAGTGAGTCAGGCTATCAGTGTTTGGCTCTGTGCTTCAGGGGTCAGTGACTGCATTTACATGTGGGCAGACTTCATGCTGATTAAATCAAACTACTGCACTGAAAAGAACATTAAGTAAATGCCTCCTAACATTCTGATAGTGCATAAGCTATTCTGAATCTGAAACCATAAAGGATTTGTTCTAATTCATTCTGGTACACACAAGTATATAAATGAAAGTGTTTTGTGTTTAGTAAAATTGAGGAAATGCATAAAAAAAAGAAATTATTGGGAATTTAAAATTGCTTTCTTTTTCAGGATCTGAGAGGCAAAAAATTGTGACTAATATTGGAATGAATGTTCTCATCTTCTCTGTCATCCTGTGCTTCCTAGTTTTATGTCTTAGAACTCAAAAAGCAATACTTTCTTAGTAGCATTGGTGCAGCAGGGTTGTCTTGATAATGTGCTTCAGCCATGACTAGAAGTGATTGGATTATATGTTTTGTTTGTCTTCTCCACTGAAACCAGGGACAGATGCAGGCCAGATGTTAATGTCAGGGACACAGCACTCCCTTCACAGCTCTGTGTTGAGCACCCACCTTTCTGACAGCTCAGTGGCCTTGAGGAGATCCCACAGTGGAGGGCCAAGTGCAGGAGAATGCATATTCACAGTCCTGGCTCAGGTTTCTCTACAGCTCCCCACTGCTTGTGCCCAGCGTTGAGGTGCCAGAGAGGGGATGAGATGGTATGCTGGGAACAAGAGAAGTGCTAGCACTGCACCTGCAGAGTGGGAGAGGGGCTACAAGAAGGCTAAAATTTCTTTGGTAACCTCCCAATAAATCCGTATCGGTTTAAAGCTACAAATGAATCTGGTAACAAACTTCTGTGACTTCAGATCATAAGTCACCCACTGTGTTGAAAGCTGTTTGATGTGAATCTCTCGACTGGCAACTGGCTGCAGGCCAACAAACTCACTTTCCATGGATCACAAAATCACCACAATTTTTGCTAGTCACTTTTTTTTTCTGAAGGCAGGAGCAAAGGGTAGTAGAGGATCTGTGTTGTTAATGCATTCACCGACCCAGTTCTTCTCTTTGGACCACTTCTGTGTGCTTTCAATAATCAGTTAAGCCCGCCTTAGCCTTTCATACAGCATCCCTTTTCAATGGAAATCCAGACATACTGGAAGTGCTTGCTACCAGGAGGAGTAAAGGAGTAATGATCCAAAAGAAAGTATTACAGTCTCTCAAATTGCACTGGGATATTCTCAAGTCAAACAACAGCCCTGCATGTGTTGGTATTCACTTCTAATATTCTTCAAGAGAGCCTGTTCATTGCTAAAGGCTTTGTGCACTGCAATAGCAGCTGAAACCTAGGAAGACATACGAAAGCAAGATGCTGATGAACATTCGGGGCACCTGTGTTTTTTAACCCTCAAAACCGAAAAACCAGCGAATGATAAAGAGCAAAAATGGATATCAGATGCATTGAACTTACTCAGATTAGATAACACGGTTGGAGGAAAGAGGAGAAGATAAGTAGTTTGTGCAACATCTTGTTGACCTGTAAGATCAGATGCCTAAAAGAACATTTTACTAAGAACAGTTGTAAAGAAAACCGTAATGTAGGCAGGTAAGATCAAATACTTTGCAGGTCCATATTTCATCACATGGCAGTATGCTTTTAGATGCCAAATTCTGTTCCTATTGAATCTATGGCAAAATGCCCACTGACTTCAAACAGAATAGGTTTTGTCCCTCTAAGCTATGAGTATGGCCAGCAATACTAATGCAGAACAGAAATAAATTGTGTAGGTGAAGAGTAGGGAATTGGTGTTGGAAATTTAGTGCCTGCTTGATCTTAATCCTTTTATTTTCAAATTAACAAACCCTTTTACTCTTAGAACATTATATCAAATTTTTTTTTGTTCCACAATATTTTCCAGTTGTTTGGATGAAGTGATTAATGCTAATAAACTTTATTTAGTAAATTGTTTTTTAAATAGCTAACCCAAGTTATCAGAAGTGTTAGAAACATTCTTTTCAAACCGGAACTTTTTGATATTGCAGCCAGTTTTATTCAGAAAGATCTTTAAACCTTCTCATTGGTATTCTCTTTCTTTTTACCTCCTCCTCTGTTCTTTGATATTCCCTTTAGTGAAGTTTATTCAAATCTATATTCTTAAACCTTATCCTGAAAGTGGATTTGATAAGTCTTTGTAATTGATTGACAGCTCTCAGCATTATAGCAGGTATCTGTGCATGGATGTGAAAATGAATAGTACAAAAGAAACTACGGAACTTTTTTTGTGTTAAAGTAATTTTGCATCAGAACAAGTAAAAATGCCAGCAGTGTATCTGTAGTATTTTAAAATCAGATAAAAATAGGATTGCTGAATTCTTTAATTAACATAGCTGAAAGTTAGCCAAATCGGCTTCGGACACAGCAGGAGACGTACAGTTTGTCCTGATTTTGTGCAGAATGAAAAAATGTAATACTTGGCACATGAACTAACTGTGCTAACTTAAAATGTTACCAAAACATATTCAACTAAATCAAATATGGTGGTTTACCAGAGATTAGCCAACATATTTTAACAGAACAGAAGAGCACAATTTTAAAGTTGTGGCTTACTGAAAGAAACAAAATCTAGAGAAAGCGATTATCAGTGACAAGAAAATTTTGAAGTAAACTACTTACATATTGAAATTAATGAGGTTCTTTGGCCAAACCCTGGTGTTCTGACTGACAGAACGTTATATCATCCCCTACAAATAGTTCTGTTCATTTGGGACTCCAGTCTTTTATGACAAATCAAATTTCAAGGTGTTTCAACTGGAGTGAACATTTTCCATTGTTAAAATGTTAAAACACACCACTTTTCAATTTCTATGTGCTCATCTCCATAAAATGGGTTTTGATTAGGTTAGAGGTATAATATTACGATGGGGATAAATTCTTTATTAAGCAGAAACAGACA
Source organism: Eopsaltria australis (assembly GCA_034509425.1). NCBI lineage: Eukaryota > Metazoa > Chordata > Aves > Passeriformes > Petroicidae > Eopsaltria > Eopsaltria australis. The sequence goes on along the minus strand of JAVTVJ010000157.1, from coordinate 3,046,474 downwards.
GCAACTGAGTAAACATCATTGGTGCTTCCAAAATCTAGACTAGATGTAGTACCTGCCTGTGTATGACAGAACTTCAGTGTCTTAGTAAGCAGATACTTTCCTGTAAAAATTTTAGGGCAGAATTCTGTCATTCTCAGATGCACATCCTTAAGCAAAGAAACTCTCATGAAAAACTTATGAAAAGTTCAATTAGAAAACCTCTGATGAAATCAAATGCAGCTTTCAAAACAGTCCTGTTACAGAAAGGTAAAACTGAATTTTCCTGAGGCAGTGAGGACTGAATCCAGAGAAATTCCTTCAGGAGGGACACTGCTACCCTCCCTACAAAGCTTTACTATTTTAAATTGCAGTTCAAATTCCTGCTAGGAAGATGACGGGGATATTCATTAAATCAGTTCATGTGGCAACTGCTCTCCCCATTCACTTTTCTGTAGACAGCCCAGCTCAACTTGGGAGTAACATTGGCCCCTGTTTGAGAGGGCTGTGTGCAGACAGCTACCAAATTTACTTTTAGTGGCCTTTTTGTCTTTAGAAATTACTTTTTTTTCTTCAAGAATTTTATTATGAAGACTGCCTCATTCTCAGATATAACATTCCATGGTTTTGGAAGAAACAGCTACCTGGGGAAATTTTCTAAATTGCCTCACAGACCACATCCCTTGGTGTTTCTCTAATCCAGATCATTGTTTCCTAGAAAGTACAGCTCATCCTTTCAGAGGACTGAGTTTCCCTTACATGGATAGTTTGCCTGTTAAAAAACTTTCCTCCAGAAACCACAGTATAACATGAGCACCCTTAGGCAGTAATTCTCAAAACTGGGGTTCTGACCATTTATGAGGTTGTAGTGGTCTTGAACAAGGTTGTGATTATAGCCAAAATTAAGTTAGATAGTCCTGGGGCCATAAGCCAGTCTGAGGGGGAACTTGCAGTGAGGAGTCACTCAAAAGCCAACTGGACTGCACCTTACTCTTTTACCAGCTTCCATATTTCAGGTGTCTGTGAGATGTATTCTATAGTCACAGTGGGTGAGCATTATAATAGCCCACCCATTTTATAGACAATAAACACTGAGACAGGAGGCACAAAGACAAGAAAGGCCCAGAAGGTTGGAGGGTGAGGCAGAAATCTTGCCTTTCCTCAAGTCAGGGCCACTGATTCACTTTGCAGCACACTCCAAAGAGCTGTGACCTCTTTAGGTGAGACACGATTTTTGAGCATCGTTCCTCAAAGATTCTCAGATCTCTTTCCTACACCAAACCCATACCCCTTTGGTGGGGGAGGTGAGATGACTCAGTGACTCAGTCACTCTGTGTCACTTCTCCCCGATACATACGCTCCAAGAAAAGCAAAGTGCATCCATGTCCTTTGGTAAACAAAGGGATGTGTGGGAGCATTTGTCCCCTTAGAGACTTAGAGACATTGCATGGGTAGATGGAGCAGAGCTGAAAACAAAGACCTAATTCCAGTGCTCTTGCAAAAACATCTGGCTAGCACTGTCTCTTAAAAAAACAGACTGGAGGAATGTAAACATATGTTTGGCCCGCGAAGGAGTCGTTACATAAATGTTAATTATGAAGAGTATTTCCCATGCGTAGAGGGACTTTTGACAGAACTTTGATCCCATGCAGGACACAAGTCTCAGGAGTCACATGCTCTGCCTTACAGCTGTGCTGACACTTCTCTGAACCCTAAGAAGCAGCAAGGGCTTTTGCTGTAGCACAGGAACAGAACAAGCTTTGATGATTGAAAGTGAAGTTTGCACAGCATCATGTTGAAGCAACTCTGCGTAATTAAAACAGTTCCACTGGTCAGAACATGTGAATATCTAGCTATGATCCCAAACTGGTGAGGCAGCTTCCCTTAGGTCACTTAAAGAAGATATCTGAGCATTATCATATCATTTGGCATAGCAAGGGCTATGGAGCCATTGCATTTTTGCTGTTATGGGACTGAGACTCTTCTCTTTGCTTTCAACATTTTGAGCTGTTAGGAAGTGACTTTCATGCCTTATTCCTCCATAGTCAGGAGGCATTCAAGTTAAACTGACCTTTCCAAAGGGATGCTGAGATTCTCACATGGCTAACATGACTCCAGGCTCCCACGAAGATCACAAGATCAGGGGACAACCTTAGGCTTTCTTTGCTATGAATAGTGCCATTTAGCAAAGGGAGTGACTCACCATGTCCAAAGTGAAGCCTGTCCTCAAACCATTGGGGTGAAGGCACCAGAGGACCAGTTTAATAATCACCCTGTTTGCATTGCTTAAACAGACACCGTGAGCCTCCTCTTCTTCTCCCACTATGGCCACCCCTTCCTCTTGCACCACCTTTGTTGATGCAGCACTTGTGCTGCTGGGTGATGAATCTGGCCAGGGAACTTACCTGACTGAAAAATATGGCTGATGTTTATCAGGCCTTTTTTTGCAGTGTTACTTTTTCAGTTGGATCAGAGTTCCCTGTTCCAATTTGTGATGTAGCTCCAAAGTCAGCAGAGTAAAGGCAATTAGAGGTGGGAATGTCCAGATGAGAGTGGGAGTTCAGGGATATGAAAACCGTGGGTCTTTGGTGTCCAGTGACTGAATATTGAACCCTGCTTTGGAACTGAACCTTCTGTCTGCCTTGCCTGTTAAACTCTTACTGCATGTGGTGCTCTATAAATAATGTCTTTTGAAAGTATAGCAAGCCTATTTTAAAAGAGAAACACAGTTACTGAATTTCCACTGTGATTTATCTGCCAGCCCTCCTCCCTCCCCAGTTGCTGAACATCTCACTTATGTATTTCACAAATGTGAAACAGAATACTCCACTGTTTTTTCCTCCATTCTTAAATGAAATTGTGAGAATTCAGCCTTTTAAACTGACTAAGAAACTCAACAGGACTTCTGCTCAGGAAGAAAGAGAGAGATCTAGATTTAAGGTTTTAAGAGGTTTCAAACAGTGAGAAAGAGTTGAAACATTTCAAAGCCAGGATTCCTAAGTAAGCTTTTTGTTGAAGAAGTGTTTAATATATCAGAATTTCTGACCATATCCAAGGGGTTGCATAGGAGTTCTATACTGGCATTGGAGAGAATTTGTAATCGAAAGGTAAATCAACACTTTGACTTAGTTAAGTTATTAATGCTGAAAATAATATTTTTATCCCAAGCAGTAAAATATGAGTTACAATTCTGAAGATGACACAATTCAAAGCATATTTAATTGCAGTAAAAATCTGCCTCTGCAGGAGGAAATAATGATTTGTTCATAACATTGGCTCTGAAATATACTCAACAGTGTCAGAGGGCCAGCTTTTCCAAGAAAAGTATTCTGTGAGTGTCATTGGTACCCAAAGAGCAGGTGATATATTGTGCATCCTTGATCTATGGCTTCTAGCTACATTACCTGTTCTCCTAGTGATGTAATAACAAGGAGTCAAACCCTCAGCTGTACTTAATATTGACTCAGAAGCTTTTGTCACAGGCGAGCATGATTTCCTGATGCCTTTGACACCCAGAAAAGAAGGATGACTGAGAGACCTATAAATCTCAAAGTCCTGTTTTAGACATAACAGAGCGAAGGAGAGAATATTATGACAACGTAGCATTTACATGGTCAAAGTACTACAGTTGTAATAACATCTCTAATACCCTCATAAAGCTAAGGAGTAAACACTATTATCTCCATAAAGAAGCTTGCCAAAGGTGATATACCCTGGAATTTATTTTAAGTAAGTTTAAGCTCTTCAGCTTCTCTCTAGAAACTAATAAGCCATTGAGAAGCAAACTTGTAGCAGAAGTAAAAATAGATACTGGGTCTTGCTGGGATTCAAGCCCATGCCACCTCACAACTATCAGAATTTCCTGTCTGAGAGGTAGCTGGAAGCTATATTAAAAGCTGGAGTTTATTAAGTTGTGTCTGCACAGTGGACCAATTGTCTGGGATTTGTCTCCTGCAAATTGTCCTTCATTTGGCGTGTCCCTGAAAAGAAGTAATCCTTGTTTCCACTTGTGATGATAAACCACAAGTTAAAACAAGCAGGTTTTTCCTTGAATGCCAACCAGCTATTATTATACAATTTGTTATCAGATCAAAGCAAACATGACCTTAGCCCTTAGACAGTACATCACAGCGCCATACCTTTCACATGGAAAGGAGGAAGAAGGGGGAGGAGAATACATATCCAGATGTGACTGCAGGTACTTTAAACCATAATTATGGAAGTGGATAAGCTCTTTGACTTTCATACTGATGGGGTGTTTCCCCTCCTCAGTCTATTTCTGGGTGCTGTAAATATTGCTCTCCATGTAGCAACTGATCCACAGCCTTGCTGTTAATGACTCAAATATGTGAGGGCAGATAGAAGCCATACCCATTTCTGAAGTTTCTTGCTCAGCAAATCAGTACAGGTCGATGCAGCCTTTATGCCTTAGCAATAGTCCTTGCTGCACCTGAGGGATCATGTTGTGACAGGTGCCCTGCCCTCAACCTGTCCCTTTCTGTGCCTTGCAAGACACAGACAGACCAGAGTTCAAACTTGCCACCTGTAGGAAGCCTTTGCCAAGAACAGAGGATACTTTGCCAGGCTGATAGCTCTGTTAACATTTATAATTCTTTGCATTTTACATTAAAGCCCAGCTTCTGAAATTGAGTGGTTATGTGAGAAATTCAACTTTTGTTTATTTTTTTGGAAGATTTCTAGTGTTCAGGTTTGCAAAGGGAGGACTTCTGAATTCAGGGCTCAGAAGTTGGAAGGAAGGGGCACTCCTCTCCATAATTGCTACCTGTAGGAAATGGTGAGATTTTTAAGCAAATTTCATGGTAATGAAATATGAGTCATGTTGTTTTAAGATCTGGGCTGCTGATAGTGCTTCTTTTAATGTCCTTTGCATAGTCCTACAGACTCTTTCACATCTGGTCATAGACCCAGTGCACAGTTTGTGTTGTTTAATAGTAGTACAACAGGTTTCCAGATACCTGCTTACATCTCAAAAGTTGTGTCAGGTAGGCACTGCTTGCACCTCCACAAAGTTATTTTCCTTCCAAGTAAAGGAAGAGCTTTAGGCCAATGTGGATGGCACATCTCACAGGTGGTGGCTTTTCCCCACTTTTCTGAATACAGTGTTCTCATCAGCATTAAAAGTGAACTCAGTACACAGCACTCATTCTTAAAATGATTCTTGCTGTAAGGCTTCAGCTCAGCAGCACTTGGGCTCCAAAAGTGATCCCCTTTTCACATGCTGTTCACACTTTTTGTTATAGCATTTTGAGCAATTACAGATACGTTACAAGCTAATTTATCCCTCACAATCCCCCTCAGAGCTATGCACATGTGTTTTATTACCCTTCTTTTATTGACAGTGAAAGCAATGGAGATGAAAGGCAATATTCTCTCCTTTGTTTTTTTGGCTCTTGGAAAAGAGCCAAATTTATTTAATTCTGGCTGAAGGTGGGGGTGGAAAGTCAAGATCTGGGGACTGGACTGAGACAAACTCCTCCCATTCCTTGAAGCGTGTTAAAAGATTCTGCCACAAACTTTGGAGATCAGGTCTCTGTGAGATCCTGGAGATGACAAAAAGAGGTAAGAGGGAGCTTTGTGATAATATAAATTTTCCATCAGTCTGAGTTGAAGGTTGCAGTTTGTCACTGCAGAGACAGAGAGTTTGTAAGAAGCCTGTATTTACAAGAGCAGTGAGGTGGCTGTGAGAAGTGACAGGGCTTCAAGTTCAATGAAATGAAGTGGACCTTGAGAGCAGAGGCTGCTGTTAAAGAACTGGGAACAAACACCATGAAAAGCAGGATGGTGGAAGGTTTGCTGTGACACCACTGAGCCCTCCCTGCTCTTGCTGCAGCTGAATTGTTTCTGTCTTGCAGAGGGAAAGGCCAATCCATTAAGAAAGAGAAAATTGCACTGATTAAATCAAGCAGAATTTGGCATGCATTTGCAAAGGCTGTAACTCCCAGTGAACAAGTCATGCTGTCCAAGTATGGTGGGGGCCAAACAGGGTCTCTAACTTATATCCTAGTGGGAATGTCAGAGAGATAGAGTGGTATCGTCCCCACCTGCTTAGGACAATGCATTCCTTGTGGGATCTGGATAGGATTCCCCAAGAGAATTACAAATTCTATGTTAGATGAACAAATCCTGTACTTAAAAAAACAACTGAACAAGTGTCTAACTGGTACATGGCAGAAAGTCTGTGTTCTTGCACTTAAATTCATGCCACAAACTAGTCTTCCTCCATCCAGCTGGCTGTCTCAGTAAGGGCTCCAAATTCTGGAAAAGGAAGGAGATGCCTCTATACATCATCTATTTAAGACTCAGTTGATCTACCACTGTCATTCCAGGAGAGCAGAGAGAAATACATGGTTCTGCTGAACTCTGGAATTCTGTAAATTTGTTTGCAATTTAGAAAACAGGGTGGTAGATGTCTTTTAAATGTCAATGACAAGATAGATAGGTGTTCCTTCCTTAACCCACCATTTTCTTTTAAAGTATCCCTGTCTGTTTACTGTCTCTTCTTTTTTCTTGTGTTCAGACTTGAGAAATAAAACCTGGCATATACCGCACAGACATCCCTGATCCCAGCCATGATCCCTGACTTCTCAGCATTCCCAGAACTGTATTGGTAACAGCGTCAAGCTCTTGAAAACAGATGCAAAGAGAGTCCAGTCATCATTCATGTAGCTCTGTGCCTTCACTCCCTATATCCAGGAGAGTCATTAGCCCAGATGTTCTGCCCTGAGAATGGTATTTGTTGCTCTCTTCCTGTTTTCTTCACTGATTTTATTTAGCCTGGGATCAAGTCTTTCAGTTTATATTCTGATCTAATCTGTCTGATCACTGTGGACAAAAAGTGGAAAAATCCCACTCAGACAGTGTATTTTTTTATGATAAGTGTAGTGAGGCACTATAACAGCTTGTCCAGAGAGGTTGTGGATGCTTCTCTGGAAGTGTTCAAGGCCAGGTTAGACAGGGCTTGTAGAAACCTGGTCTAGTGAGAGATGTCTCTGCCCATAGCAGGGAGTTTGGACCAGAGGTTCTTGAAAGGTGCCTTCCAACACAAACCATTTTATTATTCTATGGTTCTATTACAGAAGTATGTTCATAGAGCATCTCATAAGCAGAATTATGCCTTTTCTGCAAGATGAGGGCTATCACTTATTTAGATGAAGCTTGTCAGGCTGTGTTCCCTCTTTCTGCTCCCACAGAATCTCTTCTGCAGCTGCACTTTTCCCCTTACCTTTTTATTTGCCTTTGTCTCAACTAAGACTCCACCAGACTGTTGGACCTCCTCACCTACTTCCTTCTGGCCTTGGCCAAGCCAGCCAGTTGTGTTAACAGGATTGAGCTTCACTGATCCCCAAAACTGTGAGGTTTCTTTTCATTTATTCTTCTGCCCCTGGACAGAACAGCATTGCTGTTCCAGCAGCTCACTGGAGTGCTGGAGATTTTGGGAGTCCTTTGCTCTTTGTCCCTCTGCAGTTCCTTACTTTTAATTTTTTAACCATTTGTTGTCATGTCTTTCCTTCTTTTCTGTCACTGTTCCCTCTAGTCCTTTGACTTCTCCTTTTCTCTGCCTTCTCTCTTTTCCATCCCTTCTTAGTTTCTGAGGGAGTGCTTTGATGGTGTTTCAGAGTTGGACTAATCCCCGTCCCTTTGACACAAGGACAAAAGGGACAGTGGCAAAACCATTAAATGAAGAGCTATCTCCTGTTGCTTGTTTCACACCTGGCCTCTCCTAACTTCACCTCATGGCCCATGCTCTTGCACTGAAAGGGACAGTTGGCCTAAAGAGCTTGTCTGTTTGGCATCACACAGAAACAGGAGCTGTTTCACAGGAAGGCTTTGGGGAGCTGTCAGGCCTTGTGTGATTTAGGCTGGATAGTCAGTGTAGAACAGTTCCCTTGCTGAGAGCACAACAATATGAAGCTTTAGTGGAATGCAGGAAGGGAATAAAGACAATGCTTAAATAAAAATCAGAGGTGTGGATGACATGAAGATATTTTCTTCATCTCTGCACTCCATTCACAGCTTCATTCTTCTCTACCTCTCTCCCCAGCAAGGCTGTACTGTCTGTTCAGTGCAGTGGGATGCTTCTGCTGACACAGATGGAATGGTGATGATGTAGTGATAGTGGCATTTCCAACTCCTTACGCAACTCTGCATTTAAATACGCAGAGATGCTTTCTCTGCATATTTAAACACACAGCTCTTAAAGCAAGCTACAGACTCCTTCAAATTCCTTACACAAGCACATATGTCCTCTTTTTCTGACTCAGACTTTTAGACAGCACCTTCTTGCTGCCTTGTGCTTGCTGTTCATGTCACACTGGCCATCCTAGTGGATTTGTGGCTGCTGTGCATTGCTGGAATAGGGCAGCCAACACGCACTGGGGAGGGAACCTGAGCAGCTGAGAGGAAGAGAATTTACTTTTACAGAATCATAGCCACTGAGGTGGGAAAAGTCAATGAGTCCACCCATTAACCCAGAACTGCTAAGCCCAACACTAAACCATATCCACAAGTGCCATATCTACATGTCTTTTTAAACCTTTAGATAAAAAAAAAAAATCTAATATCCAATCTAAACCTCCCCTGGCACAACTTGAGGCCATTTCCTCTTGTCACTTGCTACCTGGGAGAAGGGACCCACCCCCACCTCACTACAACCTCCTTTCAGGCAGTTGTAGAGAGTGATAAGGTTTCCTTTATGGTATTTTTTATATGCAGTGTTCCATGGGAAACAGCTATGTAGCTGTAATGGGCCAGTCTTACACCATTTACAGATCTGTTTAAATAAAAGCCCCCCAACCTAAAACACTTAATTCTGGCTGCAATTAAATTTGATATCTACCTGCAGTCACTGTTGGAATCCTATGGCTTTTCCAGTGACTGCTAATGACTGATGAGGTGCCCAAGATGAGCTGTTCCCTGGGTCATATAACTCACACACTGCTATTGATCTTGTTAACACAGATTTTGGTGAGTGCAGTTGGATATGCTGCCTTGAAATCTCCAAAATGCTTTTATCAATGGATGCTAATCCTGAGCCACCAAAAAACCCATAGGTACAGGAAAGACAGATTATGTTCTGCAAATCATACACTGGGATCTAGCCAAGTTCAAAAGAAACTAAACAAGAGCCACAGCCAGGCCTTTGAAGGTGAAACAGTGTGAAACATTTGCTTCTGTCTAAAAATACTCCAGCTGCTTTTTTTTGTGTGTCAGTCTTCCTGCAAAATCATTTGCCTCCATGGCCTTTTTTTCCCCCAGCTTTGGACACAAAATACACACTCTGGATGGCTGCCAAAATGGTGAAGCAGCTTCTCTGAAGTCACTTAAAGAGGACATCTGAGCATTATTAGTTGGATTTTGTCATGCAGTGAGGGGAATATAAGATTTTTCTGCTTCCCCAGTGGTACAGCCTCTTGCAATACTTCAAGCAGACTGTGTTCTCATAGCTTGTTTTCAGAAGAGGCTGTATTATGAGCTAGCCAGAAAACTAAAGCCAAGCTGGTTATCTCATACAGCTTGCAACATTGTTGAGAAGCCAGTTTCCCTGTGGCTAAGATTTTCCAAAGATTACTTGAATGCACTAACATCTTTAATATCTGAGTGGCCTCCACAGAATATCTCAGAAAGTCTGTTTTTGGGAAAACTGTGCTCCTCTTCTGTGAAATTGAGCCTTTATCAGTTGTCATGGGGTAAATGGGCAGTAACAAAAATCATAGACACTTAAAAATCTTGGCTAAGTTATTCTTTGACCTTATAGTTATTATGTATGCTTTAAAAGATCCTGCAAACTTGTTTGTATTATTAGAATCTACCAGCATTAATCCTGAAGCTTCCTCAGAACTGTCTTGTTTAGATGTGGATTTAAGCAAGCAAATAAGAACCTATTTAATATGGAAATTGGGAGCACTTCAGCAGAATTATCAATGCTGACTTTAGCTTATTTCCTGAGGTAAACATGAGTAGTATCTTCCCTCTCCCATTAACTTTCTAGCTCCTCAATAAAACATTATGGAGAATTAGATTCTTCTCTGTTGCCGGTTTGAACAGGAAACATTTAGTGCTGGTGAATAGTAAGTATTTTCCGTATGCAAATTTGCTCATTTGCTGCCCCTTACTTCTTATTAGGGGAAAGGGTCATTTATTCTGCTTAAAGCTTTCCCTCAGAGCTATTCAAATTAACAAGATGCTAAGTGTTTTACTGAGGAGGGTCTGTAATTTCCTCAGCTGGTACAGCTGGAAAATCAACATTTATCAATTCTTTGCTCAGAAATTACTGGGACAGAGACATACATTTGCTATGTAAAATACATTGTTAGTTTCTCAGCATGTATCATGATGCTGGGTCAGAGTTAAGAAGGTTAATGAAATATTTAAAGTTAATTTTTTGCATAGCAATTTTTTTCAGTACTGCAATGGATAAACCACAAAGCTAAGAGCATGTTTATGTAAGGTATTTAATCAGGTGTTTTCATCCTATAGAATGTATACAGGCTATTATCAAGATGTTCTTACACCACTTGTATGAGATTAAGCTCTTTATAAATATTCTTTTAAAGGCAAATTTGAAATTTGCTTCTAAGGTTGTATTGCTGTAGTAAGGAGCAGCAGAGCTGATGGCTATCTGAGTTTGCTTTAATTTATACTGTTATTGAGGCCAAACTGGCTGTAGTTGCTTCTGGGCTTGACATTTTTAGAGGAGATGCACCTGTGTCACTCCTGTCTGTCCAAAATTCCATGGAGCTCAAGGGCTCTGAGTATGTTGTGTATAACAAAGTCAGTATTTCTGGCTAGGTCCGCTGGCCTGAGACATCCAGACCAAGGCATTGTGTAATGTTGACTTTTGTCTCCCTTGAAGAACTCCTCGAGCAATGGAATTTCTTGAATGTCATCAAAAGAAGTCAGACCCAGATGTGGACTGTTCCTGCTTGATATGCCAGGAGTGAAGCTAGCTTTCTGTAGTTTCCCATGCTGTAGTGAGAGAAGGATTAAAAACTAAGGTATTTGAACACTGTGAAATTACACACAAATAAAGCAGTGGAAAGGGCTGCTTGCAAATAAACAAACAAAAAAAAGTCACCACTTTGACACAGCCAGGCTTGAAAAGAACAAGCCAAGATCAAACAACAGCTGTACCCGCTGGAGCTGAAATCAAAACAATCTGGTCCACTTCATTTTCCACTTCACAAATAAGGATTTTGGTTGATAGAAATGCTCTTAAGCCTTTTTAGCTGTCTGGTAGATACAAGATTGCTCCAAAGTGGCTTTACAGGAGCAGGCTGTACTGTGGAGCATGGTGACAGTTTGACCTTTTTCAAGGCAGTGGGTTTGGCGCCTGCTGATCAGGTCATAGAAGCATAGAATCATAGAATGGGTGGAAAGGGATGTTTGAAGATCATCTTGCTCCAACCTCCCTGCCATGAGCAGGGACATCTTTTGCTAGATCAAGTTGTTCAAAGCCCCATCCAACCTGGCCTTGAATGTTTTTAGGGATGGGAAATCTACCACTTCTCTGTGCCAGTGTCTCACCACCCTCACAATAAAGAATTTCTTCCTAGTATCTAATCTAAACCTGCCCTACCTCAGTTTAAAGCCATTCCTTCTTGTCCTGCACAACGTGCCCTTGTCAAAAGTCTCTCAATCTTTCTTGTAAGCCCACTTTTACTGGGAGGTTGCAATAAGGTCATTTTGAAGCCTTGTCTTCTCCAGGCTGAAAAACCTCTTCTCTCAGCCTTTCCTCACAAGCTATTTCTCACTCCAACCCTCTGATCACTTTTGTGGCCCTTCTCTTGACCCACTCCAACAGGTTCATGCCTTTCCTCCGCTGATGACTCCAGGGCTGGATGCAGTACTCCAGTTGTGGTCTTACCATAACGGAGTATAGATATGAGAACCATCACTACAAGCCAAACACAGTCTGAAAAAAAAAACAAACCTTGGGAGTCTAGAAATCTGTTTTATTTCTACTCTACATTTAGAGTCAGAAGCTGCCATCTTCAGTGAACTCATCATTAGCAGGATGAGAATGATATGGGCCAAATTTCTGACCATTTCTGCTGTGGTAAAGCTGAAGTAATTCTGACTGTTGGGATGTTCTGCCATGGGTGATCACTTTAGGGCATTTAACTGTTTATTTAGTTCCTTCAGCAGAATCTCTGGTGTCAGCAGCAGCCAAGCATGGCCTCATCTGGCTAGTTATTAGATAAAGTAGACAAGATTGCAGTTTTGGAGGAATTTGACACACACACAGCACGACTGATCTTCTCACAGTGGTGCAGTGTAGAAATATAAAACTGTTATGGTTTTAACACAACAGTTACAGGAACCTGGCATCTGAGACAGAGATGGTTTAACTTGTGTATTTTTAGTGGCATCACAATCTATTTGTTTAGGAATTTGTTTGATTGTTGTTTATCTTTTAAAAATCTGGAAATCAGCTTTCTCCTTTTTTGCAGCAGAGAATTTTTCAGCAGTTTCAGCAAAATAAATGTGTGGCATGGAGTCTTGAACAGATATGGTTTTCTTCAGGATATGTGTCAGAAATTGGAGTTAATGGGTAGCAACAAGAGAAATAAATGAAAATTCTACCTTAAATGGTGGACAAAATGCTTTTAAAAATGGGTTAAGACCCATTTTTTGTTTACTTTATATAAGACTTATGCAAGTTCTCCAATCTTTTTTCCAGGATAAATGTAAACCAGAGAAACTCTTTTTTCAATCTTCTGCAGTCATCATGAAGAAACAAAGAATGACATCAGGCTTAAAAATCTCTGCCTAGATTATCAGCTGAGAAACATCTTGCTAGAACCAAAATTTTGCCCACCAAATTTGAGAATTGTGGTCATTTGTAGTTGCAAATAACCCAGCCATGTAAGTTAGGGCTCTTGGTATTTTTAACACAAGTCTGTGTACCTCGGCAAAACTGGACGACAGGAATCCAGCTTAAAAAGGAGGATTGCATTACACATAAAAGGGAAAAACCTGTTTGTTGTAAACGGTTTCATTTGTATCTCACAGCAAATTAGGTTCCTTCAAAATCTCCTCAAGGGAGTGTGGCATCATGAAGCCTTTCATCAGGGGCCCCAGACTGGGCTCTGCTTCAAACTTCTTCAGAAGAACAGAACAAACATCCTCCTTCCACTAAGCCGGATGTTTTCCAAGGTAGAACAAGGTATCCTCTGTACCTCAAAGGGAGGAAGGATCACATAACACCAGGCAGAAATGTGAAGTTACCAGTTTTCACAGGCTTTTTTTTTATTATTAATTTTTTAAACCAGGAAGCTTTCCCACATCCCAGTTAGAGCTATGAAGTTCTATGGGTTTCCTCTTCTTTGGATGTACTGACGTTCAAATCCCAGGCTCTCAAACACAGTCATTACGTGCCAGGCATCTTAGCAGAGAGGGGCTGGTAGAAAATTTCACTCTCATAACAGGCCTATGACAAGTACAGAAATGGTGTATGTGGAAAATTATTTATCAGGAAGCATTTGATGTATTTTTAGGTTCTCCTTTAAAGCAATTTAGTGGCTGGAAAGCAAGGGAGAGGAGATCAAGTTCCTGGCACACTGCCAGTAACTTCTCTGTAGACTTCAGCTTTGGAACCAGCCAACAACGAACTTTTTCAGAGTTGTCAGCAATTCAGATCAAAATTGAAGCATCTTTCTTATGACACCATACAAGCAGCAGTTCCTGCCATTATCTTCCCTTAACTCAGTATGCTGTTGCTAATCCTGTGTTAGGCATTGGAACAGGCTGCCCAGGGAAGTGGTGGAATATCCATCCCTGGAAGTATTCAAAAGGGATGTAGATGTGGCACTTGGGGACAACATTTCATGGTGAACGTGGTGGTACTGGGTTAATGGTTGGACTCCAATTTTAGAGGTCTTTTCCAACCTAGAAAATTCCATTATTCTAATCAACAGAACAGAAGTTTGTATGAACTTTGTCCTATATTGATCACTCTCCAGAATGAAACAGGTTGGTATTCTTGTTGTAGAGTTCACCAGGAGCATGGAACAAACCATAGCAAGGGTCTTTTTCTCTAGCAAACTGCATAAGTTTAAATAGCTCACATTCTTCTGGACTTCTCTGTTGTTGCTTTAATGGTTTTGCACATTTTCCTGCATATGCAAAATACTTGAATGTTGTTTAAAGCATTCTGGAAATTTATTTTTTGATTCATGCCCAAGAAAGGAAAGGGCATGATCAGCTCAAAGGATTAATAAAAAGGGATTTGAAATTATTCACCTCCCACGGATTCACTTCTAGGCTGCAGACTGTAATGATTTCAAGACTGACCAGTGGCACACTGAAGGATGTTTCGCACTTGGAGTCCCAATTACCTACATGGGAATGTCTGTCACAAACCTCAGATCAAACAGTGTTTTCTATAAATTTGTGCACATTTCCAAGATAATAGACTAAAAATGAATGCTGTGGAGTTGACCTACTCTTTTATGTGTGGAGGATTTGTCTCAAGAACAGAAGAAAGTCTTTATAGGTCTTTGTGGCTGATTTATTATCTTGATAATGAAAGTTGTTTTCTCTTTTACATAGCCAGGCTGCCAATCTCGTAAACTCATGTTTACAGAATAATGAGTCTTTTTGGACATTGTAGAAACAAGGACTGCATTACCAGCAGCAATGGAAGCTTTAACATTTCTTCCATCACATTTATACTTTAGTAAAACCTTTGACACCATTTCCCACAGCATTCTCCTGGAGGAACTAGCTGTTTTTGGCTTGGATGGGTGCACTGTAGGTTAAAAACGGTCTGGATGGCCCAGAGAGTGGTGGGGAATGGAGTTGCATGCAGTTGGCAGCCAGTCACCAGTGGTGTTCCCCAGGGCTCAGTGTTGGGGCCAGTCCTTTTTAACATCTTTATTGATGATCTAGACATGGGGATTGAGTGCACCCTCAGTGAGTTTGCAGATGACACCACGTTGGGTGGGAGTGTTGATCTGCTGGAGGGCAGGAAGGCTCTGCAGAGGGATCTGGACTGGCTGGACTGATGGGCCAAGGAAAATGGTATGAGGTTCAATAAAACAAAGTGCTCAGTCCTGCCCTTGGGTCACAGCAACCCCAGGCAGCGCTACTGGCTTGGGGAAGAATGGATGGAAAGCTGCCCAGCGGAAAAGGACCTGGGGGTGTTTGTCAGCAGCAGCTGTGTAGCACAGTGTACCTGGATGGCCAAGAAGGCCAGTGGCATCCTGGCCTGGATCAGCAACAATGTGGCCAGCAGGACCAGGGCAGGGATTGTCGTCCTCTACTCAGCACTGGTGAGGCTGTACCTTGAATGAAAAGGACGGAACAGACCAAGAAGCATTGATAAAGAACAGACCCTTGGCTCAGCCAGCTTCAGAAGATAATCACAAGCTTTCTGGAAGCCAATTTAAGTGCCATGCCAGAACACAGTCTAATTTTGCTGTTAAGCCCTTTGCCAGGAAATAAACTATTTCATTCAAGATGTTATTGCATTAAGCAGAAATGACTAAGGCTGAGATTCTGAGATCCAGTTCATGCTGAATGTCACCTCACTTGACAGGCAGATCTTAGGTAACAAAAAAGGCATTCAAAAAGTGAGCTTTTAATTCAGTTGTATTTTTAGCTAGGCTTTCTTGCTTACCTCTAGATATCTTATTTCTTATCAGAATGAGTTAAAGCTTCATAGAGCATAAGATGGAGGAAAGCAGAGCTGCTGTGGTGCATGACTTTATACAGTGAGTAGGACCAAATGGGCCAGAAATTGGTGATGCTGGGCAGGAAATAAGATCCCCTTCTCTTCACAAAACAATGCCCAAGTGTGGTAGAAGGCAGAATCTATTGAAAAAATGCAAAATACAAATGTATTCACTAATAATTTAATGAATTTGTTTTACTCTGACTTCTACAATCAGAATTATTTGCAAATAGTTGGATGGCAACCAGAATTTTTTTCACAAGAAGGCCATTTCATTGTTCTGCTTAAAAAATTTCCATCATTCAATTAGGGAGCTGAAACAATGTCTTGGACAAAAATGACATGTTCGCTGCAAAGCAAACAAAGCCCAAAACAAGCTCAGTGGTTTTTCTCCATTAAAATTCCTGTCTTTCTCCAACTGGCTATCCCAGTTTAAATCCTAATGGAAGCAAGGCTCAGCAGTTTCAGTCTCTCTAAACTCAAAGAAAAATGCAGATGCAGAGAGCAAAGCTGATCTGGCCCAGGTAGCTTGTAGTGAAGAATGGATCCCTTTCGCAGTGAGAGAAAGCCGTAAGGAATCGACCACACAGTATGAGTAATGGATAGTAAAGTATGCAAAGAAATGATTCACAAATAAGCCATAGACTGAGAGTTATTAATTGATTTACTCACTGGATTCTGACGCACACCACATTTTAAAAAATTTCCTAACCAAAAAAGGCATCCTATTTGTTGCAGATTTTACCCAGAACTTTAGAGTGCCTAGAAAGAACAGCACTGCTCTGAATTTTGGGGTTTTAAAATGGAAATTGAATTGAAAAACCTTCCTTTGTATGAAACATGAGGCCTTGACCACTTTTTTATCGTTACGACTACGGCACTTTTCACAGAAGTAGGGTGTTAACCTCTGAGACGTGGCTATGTTCCAGCTCAGATGTTTTTCTTTCTTCCTGAATTTTCTCTGTAGTTTCAGCTGAATGACGTATTCCTCACTTCCCTTCCTTTGTGTACTCCTGGTGGCACAGAATGGGAAAGACTGCTGTGTTTCCCCCACAGAGATCACCTGCTTCTGAAATGCAGCTAGCGAGGGATATGTGCACAAGGTGAACTACATCCGCACTCTTTGAGGCACTCAAGAGAAGCTGCATATCCACGAGGCAGACTTGCCCCCAGTTTATTAAGCATGCTGTTACCCTCCTTGGATGACAGCAGTGCAGGAATAGGGAGTGGTGTTATCCTGAGCATTGTTCATTGTCCATCCTTTACTCAGAAAACAGGTTATTATTTTTATCAATCTGCGGAAGTGACAGAGAGGACCATGATTAGCTGATCAAACTCAGCAATTCTGCAGCATAATAAAGAACAAAAACTCCAGACAAACAGACAACCTGTAGGTGGCCCATCTTTATGATACATAAAAGTAACCTTGATGGATTAAAAAGAAGTCCACTCTGGAGTTCTACTCCTCTCTTTTACATTAAACCTTTGGCTTATCCACCAGTAAGAAAATCTTTAACACCTTTCTCTGCCATGTTGTCTTGTCAGTAAGGGGTGCCATTTGCAAGCAGATTTATTTCTCACATATTCCCACAGTACTGTTCTGAAGTTCTTTCTTTCCTAGGCAGGAATCTGAGACAGGCCTTTCCTAAGGGTCTCTGGAAGGTTTGGGCTAGCATTTTTCCACTGCACCACAGTCTCCATCCTAACACAGCTACATATCTGGGACTGGAATGAGCATGATTGTTATTTTGGCAGTCCACAACTAAATAAAGGATGAAGAAGAACTTGGGATGATTTTCTGACCTTCAAGAGCCATTCAATAAAATCAGGAAAAAGTCCATCTCAGTATTGCTAATATTTCATAGGAAATCCAGCTCATCCCTAGATCTTATTTTTATAACCTTTCAGGATTTCTTTGCATAGTATAAAGAGAGACACATTTGTAATTCCTTGAGGATAACTTCTAAATCTCTTTCAAAGATGTAGTGGGGCAATACCTTGGGATTTAAGTGCTTCAAACTTCTGAACAAGCCAGATATGATATTTGCAGCTGAGGCCCACCTCTGCTCTGAAGCAAGCCCATTTCACCAGTGTGATTTTATTTTTAAAAGCAGTTTTCCTGGCAGGCTTCTCTGCATTCAGCCGATTACGTAAAGTAAACTATTGACATATGCAGACCCGTTGAGGCCATTTTCTCCATTAAATTCAAACCTTGTTTTATAAGTGCAGTTTTAACATGTTGTTCTTTCTGAAATATTCCACAATATGTGCTTTCACGTTTGGTTATATAACATTACATTCTTTTACAATAATAAAGCCGAGTGTATTTTGGAATTGTTCACAGACTGAAGCAGTTTAGCACATGGGACACATCCAGATGTGAAAAAGTTCTGTGGCTTGGCTAGACATGTTACTAAACCTTTTCTCAGACATCCAAATGATGCTCAGGATGAATTTAGATTTCCTTTCTGAAAGGAACCTAGCACTTTCCTTGTATGCACAGGAAGAACCATCCTATTTCTGATGCTGGGCTACTGCAGTTGAACACAAAATATATTTTACTTAATGTTATTTCAGTAATATGTTAAAACTGCTCATGAGCTTTATATAGGTATTATAGAGCCTGCTAATGGCCTTGATACAGGAGAACACACAAATAATAATGCTGTATTGAATCCAATGTCTTCAAGCTTCAGCCTAGGGGCAGAGATGACTGGTAGTAATGTGAACAAGAAACCCCTGCTTGGTAGGATTTCATGGATAGGCAGATTGCTATGATTTTTCCAAATTCATAGGTAGGTACTTAAATATAAGCAACAAGGAGATCTGCTATTTTAACAGAATAAATACATTAACTTGTAAGTATGTGGGGCTTTTCTGTTTCAAGAAGCTTATGAAGGGGTGTGACATAAGCAGGACTACTGCTATACAGCACCCTCTTGCGTGGCCATGGGCAGCCCCTGTGCTGCAATGAAACACCTCTTTTGTCTGAAGGCATTTTTGTGACCCTGTGGAACTGAAGGCGATTCAGGCCAAAGCTGTGGTCTGCATCCCCAAACAGACCCTCCATAGCTCTCCCTGCCAAGGGTGTGACATCACTGGCATGAGTCTTGGCACAGGGGATCCCTTGCCCAGATACCATCCATTGTCTCTGTCTGCATTATCATGTGTTGCCATCCCCACTGCAGCTACACGATCTGCACATTGGACTGGTGTAGCACACTGCTTCACCCTGGCCCTGCACTGCCATCAGCACAAATTGAGCCTTATGACCATACAGGATAGATCCTGCAGGACTTCCATGTATGGATCCTGTACTGTCTCTGCACAAGGGAAAGTTCAGTGGACTGCAGGGATTTCATTACAACCTCTGTGTGCCACTCATTGCTCTGGTCCTTCACTGTACAGGCTACCTGACTCCTGTTTTATCTTTGGCCTGGGAATGAGAGAGGATAAGAGTTCTTCACTAGGATCAAATAATCTGCTTCAATTGGCTTATTCCAAAGTCAGATTCTGGTCTGAATCAGTCAGAACCTGTCCCATTAACTGAACAGTGTTTCTGTTGGTATGAGACAATGGGTCTATGTCAACAGTGTGCTGGTTTGGCTTTACATCACATTGAAATCAAAGCAGTCATCATGTCATCACCCTTTAGAAACACAGTGGTGAGTTCATCCACAATAGTTATTTAAAATCTGTCTTTTTTTTTTTTTTTTTTTTTTTTTTTTTTTTTTGAGCTGACTTTGATGGAAATCTCTGGGCTGACTGCCTTTGAGTTTGCTATTTTATGTTGTTTGTTGTTCTGCTTCCTGGTTATTATTGATATCCCATCATTATCCAAATACTTTCTAACCACAGGAATTAGTGCAGCTACAAACTCTTTTTTTTGTTGTTTCTTGTTTCTCCCCTTTGCTTGTAACTTATGAATATTTATTTGTAGAGGCCAAATGTCATGTCACAAAGTGTTTTCTATCCTTTCCCTGCGTTTAGGCACGATGCAGTGATTTACCATGAGACCATAGAGTTTAAATTCATTGCCTTGCGGCATTTATTTTTTATTTATCCACAGAATTCTTATTTATCCATTCAAAGGATCATCCTGCCACAATTCAGTTTGTTGCAGTGGTGAGATTCTAGTTCAAATGTTGAACTTTGGCTTTCTTTATCAAAGACTTATTTTCCAAACACATTTTTCACCAAATACTCTTCATTTGCAGCTGCAAGATATCTGGGTGGGAAATCAGAGGCAACTTAGAATTGCATGCCAGACCTGCTTTATTTGCAGATGTGCCATGTACACAGAACGCCCACCTGCTCTTTGCCAGCAGTAAAAAAGATGTATAGTAATGTCTGCACTCAACTTTGTAATGCTGAAAACTTTCTTTTCATGGAAAAAAGTCTGGACATTTCATGCACTTATATGGTATTTTGTAGCCTCGTACTTTAGAGCCAGAGGAAATGTACATGTCCAAGAGAGTGTGCTGGATACACAGACAGTATTCTTGGAACTAGCCTTAACCGTAATCATTAGGGAAATCACTTTGTTGCTTTCCTTATGCTAGCATAGCCAATGTGTTGTGCAGTTTGAGCCTCTAACTTCCTTCTCCTCCAGAGCAGGAAGCTTTCCATTCTGAAAGCAACAATTCCATACATGATAGATTGATGAGCAGTGCTTATATAAAAAAACATAGACTTTTGTTCTCTTTGCACTTTATCCTTGAGAAGCCTCACACTCACGTGTACAGTAATCTACCATCTCTGTTCTGGAAACTTAAAATCCTGCTCCAGATCTGCCTCGATGGTTGAGTCATCTCACCTAACATTAGGCATCTGTAGCATAGATGTCTACAGCTAAACCAGGCATCTGAATTGCTTTTCGTAGTCAGTGGACAGAAAAAGGCACTTGCAGGGACCAAGGTCAGGGACCTTTTTATTCAAAACTGGTCTGTTAGATATTTAACCTGGATGAAATTGATTTTGCCCTAAAATCCATTTAGTAGATCTTTGCTGTCCATAAAGGAAGCTTGGGTGAGGCTTGGATGTATACATATATGTTGTAGTGACATCTGTGCCCTGTCCTTTCTGTTCAAAGTAAAACCTCATATTGATTTGACATCTTCAGTGGATGTATAATGGCTTTATATTCCATCTGACTAAGGAAGATGTTTCAGCCTTCACTACCAAAACCTGATTTTCACTCTTCTCAGCACTGTGTACTGTATATGATCTTGCTTGTCAGTCAGACCCATATGCTGAGTATCAGTTTTGACTTCTTTGACCTCTTTTGAATTAATTTAAATACACTCAATTGTTCAGGTTCCTCTAAGATAAAGCCCTTCCTATACATCTCACTGGCAAAAATTCTGTGCAAGTTTTAGGTCTTTTGCATGAGCAAGATGCAGAAATTGTTTAAACTACTTAAGAGTATGAAACTTTACTAAGAATATGGATAACTCTTAGCTGTGCAGTTCTTATGTACAACCCACATTCTACATGCATAGCCACATCTATATTGTTTTACTGACTTCCCCTTCTGTGTTCATCAAAACTCAGCTGTATCTCTTCACCTTCTCTGAGGTTAATAGCTCTTCTGTCCTCTCTTCTTATCATCCATACTGAGAGAGTGACTCCTGCTTCTGCCACATATTTGTCATGTTTGTTTTAAAAAATGTATTCCTATTAATTACCTATCAGATCCATTCATTGTTCTAATTCAGATTCCTTCTTGCAGCTCTCCTTGGCCCTGATGCCTAGAAAATACTTGGCAATCCATGCTGTCTGGCTGGCTAATGCAGTTGCATTGCTTCCCCACTCTCCATCTAGGTCTATTGTATTTTGTCTAGGATTTAGATTCTAGAGCTATTTGCCCATGTGTATACAGTACCGAGCTCAAATTCTGCTGAGCCACCATAGTATATCAAAAAAATAACAATGAGACAAATTTTGAAAAATTAAGGGTAAATAACATTTCACAAAAGCTTTCCAGTGGAGACTTTCACTGTCCTCTTTCATAAATACTAACACTGTGCTTCCTTTGTTAGAAAAACTTTATTCTTCTGGTTTTGATTCTTTCATACTTTTAAGCTGAAAAGCTTCAGCTAAGTTCTGAAGCCAACACTGTTGCAAGCATGTATTTTGGTTTTGTCTGTAAAATACCACAGTTTAGAATAAAAGATCACCATCGTTTTGCTCAAATAAGGCAGAAAACTTCCATGCTGTAGCAGGTTTCTACCATTTGCTGCTCAGACAGAAAAGGTTGTACTTCAAGTGGACATTGGTGAGATAAGATTTATTGCTAGTCTTTTGCTGGATAAGCTATTATAGTTTGAAAAGCTAGAGTATTTTCAAAAATACAAGCCCCAAAATTTAATGTATATAAAATATCTAACACACCTCATGCCATAGAAACAAGGTAAAACACAGAAGGAGAGGTGTAATATACAGCCAAGACCTGAGATACCACCTCACTTGGTCTAGAAAGAGCACAATCAATGCTACATCAATAATGTAAGGATTTATTTTACCAAAGGGTACCATTCTACTTAACTAGATGGAGTGTTTGAAAATAGGTGTTTAAACACCTCATAAGGAATTACTTCAGAACAGAAAGAAAACCTCCACTGGTTCTATGGAGTAGCTGACAAGAGCTATCCTAGCCTGGAATCCAGAGAGCAGTTACATCTGTGATTAGAGGCTTAGGAGATTAATATCCTTCTTTGAAAATGTTCTTCTAGACCTAGTCTTCCCTCAAACAGCCCTCACCTTAGAAACCAGGGTGTCATTTACAGAGATACAGTTTCTTCGAGTCTTCTGCTTTGTGTGGTGTCTCCTTTCTGTGTTATCTCCAGTGAAATCTCGGTCAGGTGATAACATGTAGAAGAATTAAACTGCTGCATGTCAGTAATTAATAACGATGCAAATATCTCTGAGACACAAGAATTATGAATTCATTGAACTTGTTTTTCCAAAATGTATGAAAGCCAGTCACTGTCAGGAGGAAAAAACAATTATTTGGGGAACTAGCTTATGTGCCTGTCACCATTAAGCACTTAGTTATGCCTTGTTAAAGCATTTGGCCACACAAACTGTGTGAGAGCTGCCCAGAAATGGATATAGATAGCTATCGGTGTTTCACCAGGAAGTCTGTACAAAGCTCCATCTCAGTGAAATCAGTCCGCATTCCTCCTGAAATCTGCCAAGCTTTCTGAGGCACCTCAACAGCCTTTGCCTTATCTTGTTTGTCCTGTTCCTCTGGATAACTGTTTTCTGCTCCATGCTAAACATGTCTTATGTGTTGGGAAATGCTCTTGATCTGGCATAGTGCCTGAATGGTTTTGCAGATGGGCAGGAATGTTTTGTTCTGATAAAGAAAGGGCCGCAGATGCAAGAATATCAATTCTCAAGAAAAAGGGAGGAGAGTATCTAGTGGAATGGAAATAATCCTTCTTTTCTCACGGACAAGGGAAGTGTTTAATAGTACTCAGCACCAGGCTCTACCCATTTTATCTGTGAGAAGCACCTGATCTTCACCTTGGTGATTTATCATCCATGAGTAACTTTTACAAGAGGCAGTGAACTTATCTGGTGTTAAGACATTTGATTGTAGAGATTGCTGCTGCTTCAAGTCTGTCAATCCTGACATTTTGGCAACATCTGTACATGAGTTTCTCTATTACAGCTCCAGGACTGTCACTTTCCTTCTCTTCATCAATGTCTTGATTTGATACAGTATCTGTGCAACACTGAGAAATTTGTCAACTTCATGGAACACAGCAGTATTCCAAAAAGCAAATATTTTTCAGTTTATACTTGAAACTTTCAGGCTTTATTTAATAGGATCCACTCAACAGGGGCCTGTTCACATCAGATGTGAAAGTGGCCTGAGAGACACTGAAGACTACAATATTGAGTTAAACTTTTCTTTTCTTTCTTTTACAATTGTAAGATTAGTCTTGGATTGCAGTGCATCCCTTTACTACACTCATAGACAGGCACATAGGACCAAAATCAGAACATCCTAAATTAAATGTCTAAACCAGAGTGGATAGATGGTGCTGCCTCCTCCACTGACTGCACATGGACCCCAAGGGGATCAGCTGAGACAGAGTCACCTCTGCTATGGACGTGGGGCACCGGGGGCAATGAAGCCCATCTAACTTGCCTGCAAATACCTGAAAGCACTCAAGTAACTGTGTTCCAGCACAGAGTATGCATGATGAGAGTTGCTGTGAGACAACTGCATCTTTGTACTGCCAATGAATGTAGTTTGTCTCTATAGCTCAAGCGGCCTGAGCAGTCAAGCAGATAGGTGACATTTCACAATGGTTCTACATGTGCAATATTTGTTTCTTTCTTCATCCCTGAAAACCAAAGGAATACAGGTACTAGTTGTTCAACTAGAGCATATATTTGTTCGGATTACATCTTTATTTACATCATCACATACTATTTTATCCCACAGAAGAGAGTACAGCATGATTTCACAGGGGGAAGAAATTAGGACAACCTTCCATCAGGCATCTGCTTAGCTTTCCAGCCTATATATTAGATGTTTTGCACAGGACATCTAGGAAATGTAATGGTAAATTGTCTGTGAATCCTGTTCATGGTGCAATTACGGAATGAGTGGAATGGTAAAGAATGAGGAGACAGTGCAGAGAAATAATATTTTTTAGCATCAGTTTCCTTCTGAAAATGTGCTGGAAAATGCAGAGAATGGGAGAAAAAATGAGGTTATCAGCAAAGATTAAGGAAGGAGGTTACAGGAATGTAGAATAAATGGTAGCATGACCGAAAAACTGTGTATAGTCACTGTAGAGATTCAAAAGAGTTTAAGATTCAATGAGACACCAATAAAACTATATATCACAGTTGAATGCTCATCCAGTGTTTTAGTGTTGAGAGGACAGGGGAATTAAAGTTTATTTTCTGTCTGGAAACTTCAGTTCTGGTCTCTGAAAAAAAACATCAGCAGTATGTTCTTCATTTAACCTTTCACTGCTCTCTTAGGTGTAAAACAGCCCAGTGGTTGCTCTAGTAGAAGATCTTGGCTGGATTTAGATGAAGCTCTTCCAGCTCACACTCTTCTCCTGAATCTCTGTGTTGTGCAGATGAGGATAGTGTAGAACATCCTTTTGGAAATGCTGATTCATACTGGCAAATCCATGTAGCAGAGATGTTCCTAGTCTTATCCACTGGAATATTTCTGGAGCAGATGCCCTGCATGCAGTAACCAGAAGCAGAAAAATGTTCTCTGCCAGAGCCAGCTGGTGGTGGAAGAAGTGGCCACTGCTGCTTGTGTCATCATGTCTCCCCACCAAGGTGGCTATTCCTTCTTCTCTTGTAGAATACCAACTCCATGGGTTTCTCCTGGTGAAGAAGTGGGAATGCTTTCTGACTCACTTGAGTGAAAAAGGGACAACTTGGCTTAAAAAGTTTAAATAATTAATTTTCACAATCCAGGTCACTTTGCCAGAGAGATGGGTTTGGAAGTGCTTATATAAACAACTCATCTGACAGATATGAGGGATCAGGAATACATGGAAGAGAGGCAGCAAAGAAAATCTGGAAGTGATAACTTCTTCCAGTGTCACAGCTGAATCTAGAGGAAGGTATCAGCTCACAGACTGAAACCATGCTACCCAGAAAGGGCTGATGTACAGAACAAATAGTGAAACCATGCTACAGTGTCTGTGATACTGGTTAAGCTACAATTCAAAACAGAATGACATGCTAGAAAGATTACATCAATATGACAAACCCTTAGATATCTTTTGAAAAGGAAATTTATGTCTCACCCTTACATTATAGTACTATAAATCCACCAATAAAATGAATCAGGAAGAATCAGGAGACACAAAGTTGGACTTAAATAAGTGTTTGAATACGGAATAGTTAAGCTATCCAAGAGAAGTAAAATACCATCAGAGGCCAGAGACGAGAGAAATCAGTAATTACTCCACCCATGTTCATCACAGCCAAGAGTTAACACAGGGCAGCCAAAAGTTTGGAGCAAAAGCTGCAATACTCAGCATGGCCTTGCCATGCTGCCAAATGGCAGGCGACACACCAGTCCTGGCAGTTTGGTGTTCTCCTACAGCATTTTTCCTGTGATCATGTGTTATATAGACCTGGCAGTGATGGTGGGGACAGAGTCGCCTATTCTATCACAAATGCCAGAAGCAATGCTATCCCCACATCTGTTGTGGAGAGAAGGATTAAATGAGAGAACAAATGCTCTTTTTACTTGCCATGACTCTTCCAAAGGAAGAGCATCATAAAACGCACTTAAATAAAAAAATTTCTAGTCAAACAAAATTCTTGCTTATGTAATATGAAAAACAACTTGTATTATTATCTGTGAAATTGCCATCTAGGGGCTACTCATATTTTATTCCTTGCTTGAAGTGGTGACCATGGATATATTTATGAATGTTCATTTCTGATCTGGAAAGAGGTGAGTAGTAGGAAGGCAAAACCTGCAGACTAGTCAGTATTTAGGAAGGAGAAACCTGGACCCAAAGCAGAGAGCTTTTGAAAGAATATTCTCAAATAATGTGCTCAGCTTGGCCACTGGGTCTAATAAAGGATATAGTTAAAAAGGTTGGGAGATGGGCAGTAAGACTCACAAAAGAATGGAAAACCATAGATATTAAAGGAAAAATGCTGAAACTTAATTTTAGAAGCAGGACAACGAGGGGAGACTATGATGAATTGCATGAAATGAATACTTAAAAGAGGCACATTGGGATTCTTACATTCATGTGCTTTTCACAAGAAGCCATTCACTGAAACAGAATAGCAGTGAGCATGAAAAGAAGGAGGGAAATGTTATTTCAAACACTGTACAACCGCCATTGACTTACAAGGTATTAGAGCGAGAGATTAGCTGGTCTTAAGAGAGTATTTTCATATTTTTAAATTAGTATTTTCTGTCTATTCTCATGAAAAATGGAAACATTCTCATTTAAAGGAATAGAGATGAAGCTGTGGTATGGAAGAGATATAAACTCTAAAATTCCATGGCATGAAAGTAGCCAGACTATAAGTGAAACTGAAACAACGTAAGTAATTCTGTTTTGATTGTTTGTGGCAGCTGCCTGTATTCCAACATCTATTTAAAAAATAAAGACATGTCAATATAAGCTATAATAATTCCTGGGATTAGATCAGAAAACAGAGATGCAAATTATTTTTTTTACTCAACACCTTTTGAGACTTCTCCTTCTGGAAAACATGACACCAGCTTTTGGTAAGGAATTTATTACTTTACAAATTGCAATGAATCAGAATTACAGTGAATATGAAATGAACATGCACAAGGCAAAGACAGATGATCATAACCAGCAGCCTGATGGCCAGTGCCTGTTTAACTGCTGCGGGAATCTATGTATGAGCATGAGTATCATTAAGATATTACATTTTCTTTAAATGTGTCCCTGGGTAAAACAAAACAAAGGCTAGATTAAATGATCACCTCTGTAACAAGTCATAAACAAAAACAAGGCAGTCTTTCTTTTCCTTTCCAGAATTTAAACATCTTATTGTTGAGCCAAAAGTAAAATAATGTTGTTCTGAAGAAGCCTATACAGTATCCTGATGTGCAGCAGCTGAAGATTTAATCAAGCTTGCTGACTGGAACCTTCTCCCTAAACCTCTGGTCTTCTGTTCAGGTATTTAACGCAGTGACTGCATTCCAGTGAGTCTCGTCAGGGAGCTCAAAAATATACTGATCTCCAGCTTTCTTTGTGGTCTGTAGTCCAAGATGCAAGCAAGGCTCATTCCAATCACAATTTGAAAATGCATTCCTAATATTACCTCTTCCATGTGTCTGTATTGTTTTGAAATTTGACTTTATATGTAAGACAGTCAGCTTTCAGATGGTTTTAGGTCTACAGATGAATTATGAGGATGGTGTTAACTGTGGCGTTTTGCTGTGAGGTCAGAGAAACTTTGGGTAGTGACTTATGGGCACAAACAGATGAAAAGCGGCTGTAGGGGCTGACACCTGTAACATGAACACAGATTTCAATGTCCTTCATTGTGCTGACACTGGAATTTGTCCATTCCCTTGATGAGCTGGTTCTGGGCACCAAAGTGCTAGGAAACTACTTCAGTGGAAATAAGCGAAAGCTTTCTGTGGATTATTGCCTTGCAGCGGGGTCCTCAAGCGTCATAGAAACATGAGAGTTGGCACTAGGAAAAAATGGGATGATTCGAGCAGGGACTAATCAGGCTGGTTTAAATTGTCACCTAATTGTTACCAAAGGTGGGCAACCACACCTGCGGACGGAGAACCTTTCCAGTGCTCAGCTGCTGCTTCCAGACTCCTCTTCCCAACCCATGGTGCTGCTGCCCGACATCTGCTCCCAAAGCTGCCCTGCTGGGTCACAGTGAACCAGGATACTTCCCATTAAAGTAATTATGAAACCAAACTATTTGTGCCTGTCTGACAGCAGAAAGAGACAGTCAGCTCCAGAGGAGAAATATGGCAAGAGGAGTGGTGGGCTGAGCACACAGGATACTGGCAGCAAGTACTCCTGTGGTAATGGCTGTTTACCATTGGAATGCTGGTTTCTACATTTAAAAAGCTGCTATGTTTTATCTTTAAAAAATGAAAATAAAAAACCCCAAACCAAACCAAACCCCCAAAACCAGAAAAAAAACCAAAAATCCCCATAAAAAACAAAGCTAGATTAGGAGGTGGCTTGATAAAAAAACTTATAGGGAAGAAATAACCAGGTGCCACTTAATGTCACTAAGAACTGGAGCCAGGCACATTTCACAAGAGAAATAAGGCACAATTGTTCAACTCTCACAACTGTGAGAGTGATTAACCAGTGTAAGACTATCATGGGAAGCAGCAGATTTTCCATTTCTTCAAGTCTTCAGCTCAGGACTGGATGCCTTTGTGGAAAATACTTTTAATAAACATGAGATTTTGGGCCCAACACTAACTAATTCAGTAAAACTCAGTTGTGCTTATTAAACAGGAGGTCAAGCTGGATGATATAATACCCTTTCTGCTCTTAAAAATCAATTAAATGTAAATGAAACAGCTATTGAAC
Organism: Eopsaltria australis; assembly: GCA_034509425.1. Taxonomy (NCBI): domain Eukaryota; kingdom Metazoa; phylum Chordata; class Aves; order Passeriformes; family Petroicidae; genus Eopsaltria; species Eopsaltria australis. The sequence continues at coordinate 3,017,737 of JAVTVJ010000157.1, read as the reverse complement.
TCCACTATGGAACAGGTTAGAGAACACATTCCTATGCTTCCCTTGTCAGTGGCAATGTTTTGGCTAGAATATTGCAGCCTCTGGTGTCCAGGACAGCATCTTGCTCCTGCTTAACCCTCCTCTGAGGTCAGCCTGTCTCTGTCTGAAGCCCTTCAGCTATGATTATCTTCAATTCAATGTTCTTTGTGTCTAGTTCACGTCGTGTTACATAAAAGCAGAACTACAATATTATGGGGAAAAAAAGAATGCTTTAGTACCATGTGAAAGGTAAATAGAAAGAAGCTAATTTAGTTAGATACAACAGATGCTACATGTGAATAACAATCTTTTCATGCAGTCTTAAACCTGCAATTTTCTCAGTAAGTGATCTCAAAAGTCCTTAAAAAAGCTGGGTTTTTTTTGCCTCCTTGAAGTAATAATACTTAAAAGTGAATTTTCCTCAATAGGGCTCAAAGTCCATTAGTGAGGAAATAATCATTACTATTTACATCAGACTTATATATGGAATTGAAAAAAACTGCGTTGTCCATAGTCAGAAACTAGTGAGGGTGATCCTACTGTTTCTCAGACAAGTGTCTGACAAGATTAGAAGTGTACACATATCTGTATTTTATGGCAAGAAACCAAATATATTTTCCTAAAGAGTTTTTCTGTGGCTGAAGGAAGTGGGCTATGGGGTTCTCTTGCTCATAGTTGGATGTGATGATTTCCATCAAATACAGTAGCACAAACAGATAATGTATAGCTAAAGCTGTAAGCATTTCTGGTACCCTCTGGAGTGACATTTCCATCCATTTAACATCTTCTTTAGATGCAGTAAAATGTTCAGAGTTGATCCATAGCCAGCAGTGTGGGTAATGTGCATCCCATTGGCAAATGAGAGATACCACAGGTGGGAGAGGAGCAGATGCAGAGTGCCTGGGGCTCAGCCTGAAATTCAGCACACAACTGTACAGCTGCTCTGCATGCACAGAGCTGGTGCCCGTGTGCCACCCACATATTTACCTGGAATCATGATTAGGAACAGTTAGCTTGCACACACTTGGACTGTCTGTGCACTTAAAAGCAAGCCTTCGGTCCTAGGATGAAATAAAACTTCTATCACTGTTTTAAAATATTATAACACTGTTGTCACCCATGAAGGAGTCACAGCAAATAGGCCAGCACAAGCCATGGTACACAGAAATTAACTTGGAGGTTCCACAGTTTTTACTATAATTTTTTTTCCCCTACCAGCCAACTTTAGAAACCCCTTTCAAGCAATAAGCCAACATGCACACTATGGAAACTTTACCTCTTCAGTTTCTCAAAGATTATCAGAAATACGTAGCTATCCTGAGCTCAAATCTTACCTTGGCACTAAGGGTGAAGGAAACAGGCCAATAAGACTTTCGCCTGATTCTACGGCAATGTAATCTGTTAGACAATTTTGTTCTCTACTAATCCCTGTTAATTCTGTGTTTTCTTCTTGTCAGTCCCGCATCTGGAACATGTCTGTATAGAAGGGAATTCAAGAGGCCATTGGCCTCACTGGCCTTATATAGGATCAGTTATGCCTAAAACATTCCTGACTGACCTTTCTCTAACCTTAGAGCTTCCATATACTATCCTCCACAACAATCTATTCCTATTAATTATCTATCAGTATATTTTTCCTATACATAACCTGAATCTTCTTTACTGCAATTAAAGCCCATTGCTTCTTCTCCTGTAGAAACAAATTTATTTCTTCAATGACCTTTCCCTTTTTTCATGTCTGCTATCATCTCTCTTCTCAGTTTTCTGTTATTTAGGGTAAGAAGTTCCAGTTTGTTCTATTTTTCCATTGCAGGTCATGGTTTCAAACCTATCATCATTCCTGCTGGTTCTTCTCTGGACACTCTCCAACAGAGCCAAATTATTGTTGAAGCGTAGTGCCTGGAATTGGTTATAGAGATAATACCTTAGCTGCAGTAGTTGACATTATTCAAGTTTTTATCTGTTATAATCCCCTCAGCCTCCTTCTTGAGGCCTGGTCTTTACTTCTCTACTGTCTGTCCCATGCTTGTGCCGTTGAACATTTCCACCTTAGTACAGTATCTCAAATTTGCCTCCATTAAAAAGCTATTTTCAGACCCTTGATAAATACGTCAAGAGCTTTTGGAATTCTAATCCTACACCCCAGTGTGTTTTCAGTTCCTTCCCCCCTCTTTGTCGTTTCCATGTGGAATGTGCCCATTCTCCATTCCAGCAGCTGAACTATTATTGAATAGATTGAAAAAGACTTAACGAGGGAGAGTACCACTTGGTAATGCTGCTACACTAATAAAGGATGGCAGCAAGGAACAGTGCAATGCAATTCTGACAGCACTGTGCTAGTCTGGTAATACCCAACACAGAGAGAGATCAAGTTTTTCTTCTCCAACCTTTTAAGGTGTTCAAGTGGAAAAGTAGTGCAAAGCCATCTTGGGCCATAGTTTAACCTCTTAATTTTTAAAGCAGCAAAAGCTTATGTTTTCTGTTTCCTTCCTTCCCTTTGGCACTTGTACCCTGCAAAGCCTTTTTTGTCAGGTCAACAAAACTATTTTTGTGACCACGTGGTAAATCAAGTTGGGGGGAAACTAAGACAGCAGAAAGAGAAGAAGCGTAGCTCATGGGTAGATGCCTGCTCTGATTCAGGTCACTATGGAGATTGTGCCCGCACAAGCAAAGGGGCAGGAAAGCATGGCTAGAAGTGTATGCTTATAATGGGTTTATGAAAGACTCAGCCCTTGCTGCTGTTTGGAGAAATTGCCCATGCACCTCTCTGCTCTTATTTTCTCTCTGATGCTGGCTCTAATATTTCAATATTCTAATATTTCTAATATTCTGTTCTTTTTGGCTCAGTTTTCACTCTGGTTGGATCCCTGATCTGGCTGACCACAAGACAGGCATTGGACATAGGAGAGAGCCTCCTGAAAATTAAGTTTCATGACTGACTTTCATCGAGCTAAAGTGATGCTTTGGCCCAGAAACATTTTCTTTACTGTGCCTTCCACCAGCTCAGTGTGAGGCTGTGTGACTGACAAAAGGGCACAGCAAGCACCAGCAGTGTGCCCTGGGCTGTTGCACCCATACCTTAGGTGCCTGAGCCTTCTGTATTGCTCAGGGCCTTCCATCTGCAACTCCACACCTGCCTCCCAGTGCTGTGTCCTCTCACCCTGGCTGCCTTGGCAATGTTCCCCAGAGCTCCTGGGGCAGTATCTTTCCCTTGTTTTTCTCATGCTGTTGTTCTCATGCTGTTATTCTATTTTTCTCATGTTGTTACTCTCATGACCTTGCACCTGCAAGCCCCTGATAATGTTCTCAGCAGATTCTCATGGGAAGCAATTGCCACCAGTGTGGGAATCACGCCTCCTTTCCCTCTTTTCCTACCTTTTTGCTTCTGGTTTACATTTCAGGCAGCGCAAAGTTTAACAAACACTCAGCATGTGGCACCCATAACATAAGTGGTTTTAACCAACAGCATTTGAGTGGGTCCCAATAACCATTATATCATTGCTATGGTAAAAGCATTACAGGAAAGTCTGGAGAGAAGTTCAGGAGAGGATGCTTTTTGAGCACCTTCTCCTCACTTTTTTTTTTTAACTGTCCATGTAGAAAAGCTCTGCCTTTCCTTTCTCTTTCTCAATCTCTCTAGTTATTTTTTTCACTCTTATTTTCAATGTATGCCCTCAGCATTGAGCCCCACTAATAAATCTTTGTGCATGTGAGCTTGTCACCACAGCCTGTGTGGATCAAAGGAAAGGCTTGTAAGGCAGGAAATCCCCCTGACAGCCCCCTTGCTCTAGCAGCACCACCTCCTATACCAGTTCTGCAGCATCGTGCAGGGAGGAGTGCAGTTCCATGCAGTTTAAACGAATGGGCTTAGCTGATGGTTTTGCCATCGTGTGCAGTGGAGGGGAGGAAACATATGGCTGAGGCAAGACAGAAAGTGACAGTGGAATGGCAGCTGCATTGCACTGGAATAGAGTGAAAGCATACTCTAAATGGGAAGAAATAAACATTAATACCCAGGACCGTCCTCTTTGTAGAGAGATAACAAGTTTACATGAACTGGCGTGACCAGAGGAATGGTTCTGGCACTGAAAGCTGCCTGTCACCACAGAGACAGGCAGATCATAGGGAGCAGAGTTCTTGGGAAAAGAAGGCGGAAGAGAAAAGTGATGAGGTGACAGGACACAGGAGCTGTTCCAACAGCTGCTGGTGTGGACTGTCGCCCTCTTAAGCACTGCTGGCAAATCTGCCTGCACCCTGTTACGAGGTTTCACAGTTAGTTTGGAGTTTTTCCAGTACAACTACTGGAAAATGAAACTGAAATACAAGCTGAGAGAATACTGCCTTTATATAAATACAGATTACCATAGGTGTTGGATCATTTTCCCCAGCAGACAACTCCTGCACCATGCAGCTAAAGAAAGCCTGAATTACAATGCATTACTGTCTCAAAGGCATTTCTAAATCATCACATTTTGTTGCAGCGAATCATTGCACTGAAGTTTAGCACTGTGAGTATCTTCTGAAGATGATGTCAACACAGGCATCATGACTGTGTGTGTTTCAGTGGAAAACACTTGGGCTAAATCTTATGCATGGCTATTTCAATAGAAAAATATTTAAGGGAAAGTATATTGCCATGGTGAACTACATAGAAAAACTAGGGTGTGGTATGGGAAAAAAGCAAAAGTTACATACAGAAGCAAAGGCAAAAGCTGCATTTTGAAAAATTTTATTCATTTATCCATATATTTTTTGCATTAGCTGTTTATTCGGCGAGTGATGCTGTCACAGAACAATGTATCACGAGGCCTGAGTCTGTACTATCTCCCCTACAGACTGGCTGTGTAGCAGGGTGGCTTCTCTAAGAGGATTCCCTGACCCAGGCCAAGAACTGCCTGCCAAAGGGGCTCCAAGTGGTAATGGAAGCATGGGGCTTCCCTGGATGCTCCTGACCGGTTGTGTCTTTCCCAAGTTGAGTGCAAATCTTTGTGGGGATCATCCTTGGAGTGTTTCTGGGAAGATGGAGAGAAAATCCTAGGGATTTTTTGCTCACTGTACAGATGGCAAGTGAAATACAGTTCAGCTGAATGTTAGTTTCTTATCCTGGCCTTTGAGATTCTTTGATGTTATGGTGATTTAGTGCTTTAATATTCATACTTCTATGGGCTAATTCTGGGATGGCCAATAGGATGGACAGCAGCCCTTAACATTTAGGACATTTTGAACTGCTGCTGATACAGGCCACACCAGCAGCTGAATTCCTGTTGATGGCAGAGGTTGCATCACAGAATCTTTATTGTACTTTGTCACTGAGCCAGTGTGTGGGGCCAGTGTGCAGAACACTCCCATTTCTTCTATAAACTGGGCTCCCAAGTCCCTTTTCAAATATGCTTCATGTACTGTAAAGTTTCTGTCTGGTTCAGTGAGAGCTCCTTCACATAAAGAACAAGCTATTCTGGAAGAAAGGTCACTTTAAACTAAAGGCTCAGTTCACATGGGCTGTGAGTCCATGAGGATTTATTTGGTGACAATCCTGGCTAAATAATTCTGGCTTTTTTTCCTGCCACCTCCCTCTCTTCCCACCAATTGTTTTTTGCACCACTCCCTGCACTGTGACAGCAGAGCTGTTTGTGTACTCTACTTTGTGAACAAACAAGGAAACTGATTTCATACAACAAAATAGAGATGTGTTCCTTGTTTTCTTCTGCCAGTTCACTTGACTTGTGTGATTCTTTACACAGCTACGTAAATCACTCCTTGGGAGAGCATAGAAGGGCAAGTGGAAGCAGGAGAAATTAGGTGGATGGGGTGGGATGCGACTGTCTGAGCCATGCTGTTGCTGATCATGAAGCTGACTGAGATGATACTTTACTGACACAAAACTGCACACTGCCCCTCTGTCATCACACAGCAGAGCTGTTAGATTTAGAGCAGCATAGAGAATGCTACACCTTGGTGTAGAGAGAATGCAAACCCTTTCAACACCGAAGATAAACCATAAACTGAAGTGGCACACAGGGAGGTTTCAGGGCATTGCTGAGCTGCAGTTCACCACTACCATCAGGAGGAGATCTTGTTTCTCTGCCACCTTCTGGCTGCAGCTTCCTTTCCGGTGGTCATCAGAGAATTTGCATTTGTCTGGTTTTGCCCATTAGCTAAAGACAAAGGATCAAGTTACTTCATGCTTGATCAATTTTCTTCTGGGTTAGTGAGCTGAACTGGCTCATTGAGAGCATTTTGAAAAGCAAAGCCCATGGAAGAGCAGTGGTGGAAAACCAGAATTAGGAACATGAAGAAGGTTTGAAAAGGGGGGTGGGTGAGATATGCTTCCTTCAGTATCACTGAGCTGTCAGATCAACTCAGCTGTCTTGTCTTCTGATTCAGATACATCTTCCATTTTTATGCAGGTTGTTAGCTCTAGCAGATGGATAACGTATGTAAGTTTTATCCATATCATCTTGAACTTCTGCAGCAAGATTTAAATGTGTGAGCTGTTCCTTGCTTTCAGAGTATGAGTCAGCTGAAGGTTTGACCCATTAATCTTTCAAAAGTGAGAGGGGGGAAAAGACTGCAGCCTTTTCTGGCTGTTGCACTCCCATTACACAAAAGGGATGCTACAGTTTTCTGTGTGGATGCTTTTCCAATCGGTTTCTAATGTTGCTGTTTTCATAAGGCAAAAACTGTGTTAGCTGTCAGACTTAAAAACTCAACTGGTGTTCTGAAAATCCAGCCATGCTTTCAGACTCTTAATAAAAATACCAGTAAAACAGCCTCTGTAATTGGGGATGGACTGATAGGGCTATTAACGATACACGCAGCAGAAGAGAATCCACCTCAGTTGCCATGGCTGTGTTTTCCCGTCAAGTTAATACATTTTTTAAAATTACTTTTTCCTAGTTAATTCAGTAGTTCTGATCTATAGACACATAAACCAGTTAGTAACAATAATAAGAAACACTTTTTATAGAGCAGATCCTGGTTTCAGGTAATTCAGCTGTGGGGCTATCTCTGCACAGAGGCAAAATAACTGCTACCTAAGGCAGTGTAGCAGAGGGGCAGCACAAAGGCCAGGGCTCCTCTCTTAATGCAGGAGCTCTAAAAAGCCAGACTCAGATGCTTCACTGAGTAACAGGAGAGGTTGGAAGAAAACAGGTATTGCCTGGGCAAAAACCTCTCCATGCTCCCTGTGTCAGTGGGAACAAGAAGCTTGTTATCCAGGCCTCTACTCCTTGATGTCCGTCCACTAGCTCACTACTCCATATATTCCCCTATCCCAGCACAGCACAGCCCCTTCATCTTTAAGATGGCAAAATTAAGGGCTTCCCACACAGTTAGAAACCCTGAGCTAATTCTAAGACTCTTTAGAACACCGCTATGTCTTACATTCTTTCTTACATATCATCTACTACCTACTCTTGGAGAGAAAAGTTCTGAGCTACCTGGAGCAGCTGATGGCCGAAATCACCACTAGAAGAAGACAGGAGGTATGTGGACTACCTGAAGCATATCAAGGAAGAAAGATGCCAGGGGAAATGTCTTGCTGGACCTGCCACAAACAAAAGCAAGCTGATCAAAGATGTGGCTGCAGCAAACACAAGACTGCAGAGTTGAATCTTGAGAGAAATGAGCAAAGCAAGTAGTAGAATCATAACCCTGGACTTCAGGAAAGCAGGTTTTGGCCTACTTGGGAATCTTTCTGGCAGGATCCAATTGGTATGGGGCTCAGGATGGCTGGCTGATCATTAAGGAGAAGCTCCTCTAAGATAAAGAACAATCCATTCCCATGTGCAGAAAACCAAGCAAGTGTGGCAGGAGAGCAACATGGATGTATAAGGGACTCCCAGCTGAGCTCCAACACAAAAAGGAAGTGTATGGAAAGAGGAAGCGCAGATGGACTGCCCAAGAGGAATACAGAGATATTGTTTCAGTGTGTAGGGCTGGTATTAGGAGAGCCAAAGCTCATCTGGGAGATGAAACCAGAGAGGGAGGGGAAGGTTACCAGGAAGGCTTCTGTAGGTACAGTGGCAGCAAAAGGAAAGTTGAGGAACATACGGGTCTGCTGCTCCATGGAGCAGGGGGCAGACACAGTCACAAAGGACATGGAAAACACTAAGGACACAAATTGAATACTAATTTCTGACTAATTACAACTTTAAAAAAAATTACCATGAGAGTAATTAAAACACTGAACACAGAAGACCACAGTGGCTGCAAAATATCTTTTGTTGAAGGAATTCATAACTGGACTCAATGAGGCCTTGAGGAACTGGCTTTAACTGGCCCTATTTTGAGCAGGTGTTAGAGATGATGAGCTTTGGAGGTTCCTTCCAACCTCCACGATCCCATGATTCTGTGAAGACACTTGCCTGGAAGAGAATGAATGAAAGGCATGAGACTGATTTACTTTCAGCCCATGTACATAAAAAGTATTTCAATATCTCTGAATGATCCAGAAATATTGTGGTATGTATTAAAAAAAACAACCAACCAAACCAGACTATCTATTAAGACCCCATGTCTTCGATGCATTCCAGAGTTTTTTTGACATTTATTGTTGCAATCCTATGAGAACTCATATTTGGCAAAATCCTTGCATATATATTAAATCCAGTTTCTCAAGTACCCACCATGTGCCTTTAAAATACCATTAAATCACTACTTAAAACTGACTGCAGATTTATTTTTTTTTAATTATTTTTCTCCTGTTTTCCTCTATACACTATATCAAGGGTCCTATTACTTTTTAGTCAATATGTGTATGGTATTTATACAGCAGTATTATACTAATTAAACAAATAATGAACTATAATATATTTTTTCATAGTACCCCTCTGAGACGTAAGAAATGCTTCTCCCATAGCACTGTTGAGAAACTGAGGCAGAGAAAAGCACAGAGGCTTTCCAAAGAGAATCTCAGCAGAGCACAAATTGAATCAAATGCCCTGAACTTTCAAGCTTGTGTTTAACTATACAACTAATTCTTTAAATAGAAGCTTGATGAAATGTATTATGACATTTGGAAACTGGGCTCCTCTGGTACACCAGCCTTTCATGTCTTCCAATAAAACAAAAAAAATGCAAGTGGTTTAGACTAAAAAGTGTCTTGAGAGGGAAGCAGAGCTATCACCTGGTGAAGGAAGTTCCCCAGCATCTGGAAGATGACAGAAGGCATAGACCTGCCAGGACACAGCAGTTTGTGAGAGAGTGGGTGAGGAACCTTTCTGCACGCTGGCCATGAAGCACAGGCTGGCTGAGGCTTCCAGTTTCCTTGTGAGCTGGTGAAAAGTGGTGGAGTGGAATGTGCAGCTCAGGTGGCCATCTGGAGCATGTCAGCTGACAGCTGCAGGACTGAGGGGAGCTGTCTTCTCCCCAGCAGCTCAAGGGCACCCACAGAGAGAAGTGAAAAACTCTCTCTGCTGAAAACTTTGTGCCTGCCCTTCTTTCAACAAATCTGCAGCACAGCCGTGATTTAATTACAAGACACCAATCTAAAAAAACATCCTGTCATATTTTAGAAACAAACCAGTGTATTTTCCCCCAAACACTTCTATCAAAACCTCAATCTTACAGCAAAGACCGAGGCAGGGCTTCTACCTGTAAACTACCACCTTTTGCTATATGTTGTGTAATGCTTCATTGGAGCCTACAGTTTTGCAGAAGAGAGGATGTTTATTGCTAAAAACACTATAGTACATGCACCATTTGAAGCATATCTCTTCCTCTTTATCTCTGAAGTTCATGCGAAATTAAATTTTATATACAAGGCACGGCTCATTTCTGTCACTGCCCTCAAAGCTTTTTTGAGATTGGAATGTCTCCCTGAGGGAGAAAAGACTTGTTTCTGCCTCTGCAAGAATAGCAGATAAGATGCTGTGCCTGTGGGCAGATGACTTTTCCCCTTTGTTAGAAGTTCTTTCTTTTTTTTAACTGTTCATAATTATTATGACTCTGAGACCTGTGGTTTGTGAATAAATAAATAAATAAAAACTGGCAACGGCACCTATTTAATTTATAGCTGCAGAAGGAGTTTGCCAGGGAGTACAGAAGGAGGAAGCAGAGAAGCGCCTTTCTTATCCAGAAACACTGTTCGCAGACTGAAGGACTTTGGTGGAGTAACAGAACACAAAAAAAGCCCCATCAAACCCTTTGGGCACAAGAGAAGATGGACAGAGGGGTCGGTGACACCCGTGGCGAAAGGGGCTGATTGTTTCTCCATCACACGCGTGCTCGGGCTACAGGCAGCGCCAAGGCAAGTGCCACCACGCTACCGCTGTGAACACGCGGGCTTATTCTCGGCTGAGCCCCGAGACGAGCGGGGTCCCCGCACCCGCTCAGCCCCTGAGGCGGCGGGCAGGGCGCTTTTCCAGCGGCGGGCAGCGAAGGGAAGGGCAGGGCTCTTTTCCAGCGGCGGGAAGGGAAAGGCGCTCCTCCGGCGGCGCGGCGGCTCCGGCCCGGGCAGCGGGGCCGCTTTACGGCACCGCCGTGCCGCCCTCCCCGTCCGCGCTTTGCGGCTGCGTGGCGGTGGGTGGGGGGCGGGGAAGATGTCTGAGCGGGGAGAAGCCCCGGCGGCGGCGGCACCGGCGGGAGAGATGCCGGCGAAGAAGCAGAAGCTGAGCAGCGACGAGAACAGCAACCCCGGGGACCTGTCCGGCGACGAGAACGTGAGGCCGGGCGAGGGGGAGGCGGCGGGGATGGAGGGGTGATGTGGCGGGAGCGCGCGCGCGGCGGGCACGGGGCCTCGCGCCGGGGGCAGGCGGGAGCGCTGAGGGGAGGGGGGGCCGCTCCCGGGCCGGGCGGGCCCCGCCGTGAGGGGACAGCGCCCGCCGGGACCCCCCGGGTGTATCCCGGACGGGAGCGGGGATGAGCGGGGAGAGCGAGAAGGGGGTCTCCGCCCGCTCGTCTCGGCTCGGTGGCCGCCCCTTGGGGCCGCTGGAGCGAGGCCCCGGTGGGAGAGACCGGGCAGGGTCTGAGGTAGAGTCTCGCGCTTTGCCTCCACGTGGGTAAAGGTGGATTTGAGGCCCAGACTGTGAGCGGGCTCTGTCTCGAACTCTGCTTCAGAACGTCAGACTTTTTTTAATTTTCCCTGCAAACTAGCAGGATTTTCCATCTTTCTTGCCGTTTTGCATCGTGTGTCTGTCACATTGTAGAGTAACACGCAGCACAAGTTTATGTGTGCAGCCTCTTGGTGAATGAGAAGTAGGAGATGGTGCTCATAAGTTACTGTCAGCAGAAGGCAGCAGGGGTGGGGTCTGTAATCTCTAAATTAGGTGAAATTGTAGTGTTCAGAGCAAAGATAATCTGATTGATGTAGAATAACTTTATACCTGAAAGGTAAACTTAAATCTAAGGTATCGAGCAGTCACTTTATGTAGTTACTGGTGTGGAAGGGGTTCTTTGTGAGTGTGTTTTATGGAGCGTGGATGTTTTTTTTCTGCACCTATCCAGCAAATGAGGGATCTGGACCACATCCTCCACAGCCTTTGGAAGTGGTGCTTGTAAAGTTCGAGGTGTTCCACGCGGCTGCTCTTTTTTTTTTTTTTTTTTTTTTTCATAGCTCAGCAGCATTTGTGGATCCAAGTGTAATTTGGTGACATTCAGGCTTACTTTGCAGTCACCTGTAGGTTACCAGTAACCATGAAACAGGTTGCCCAGAAAAGCTGTGAATGCCCCATCCCTGGAGATTTTTAAGGCCAGACTGGATGTGGCTCTACACAACCTGGTCTAGTGAAAGGTGCCCCTGCCCATGGCGGTGGGTTAGACTAGATGATCTTTAAGGTCCCTTCCAACCCAAACCACCCTGTGATAATATGATTCTCTGACTCTCTGATGTGGGTTGCCTCAGTGGTGAAGGGTTTCCTTTTTCAAGAGTTTGTTACTGGACTCCACTACTCCTGCAAGATGGGAGATTCTGTTTAAAAGTTGACATAATATTTGGAGAAAGGGTGTGTTGTGCTCCATAGGTGTCCTTTGTCCAGGTTTGTTGGTTATGTGGTGATTGCAGATACCTGGTGTAGTTGCACCACACCAGCTGCCTGGTATTGTCACATTGACAATATCTGCCTGGTCCAGAGAAAACTTCAGTCTTGTCAAGTATTAAAATTCTGGCAAGTGCACTTGGGAGATGAGAATTTGGCAAGCTCTGAATTTTTTTAGGATAAAGGAGAAGAAACAGGAAAATGTAAAAATAGTTAAACTTAGTTATGCATATCAGTGGAGGGTTGACTCTTTTAGGGGTTGACTCTGAAGGGAATGACTCCCAATTTGGGCACACTTATGGACTTGTGCGGTATCTTTCCTCCTTTTTATCCTCTGAATGTCCTGTTTTTCAGAGTTGTCAGGCAAACAAAGACTAGGGCAGCTCTACAGGCTTCTGATAAAACAGACATGAAACTGGGACAAAGAATAAATGCTTGGTGGGAATTGGTGTATTAATGTTTATCGTTGACCTCATTCCGTATTCCTGGTGGAGTTCCTGATGCAGCTTTGTGAATCTCCTCCAGTGACAGGCTGTTGTCTGCCTCTGTCTCCCTTAGTTCAGCTCTAGAAATTACCTGGCTTGGGATGAGTTGTTTTCCCCCCACTGCTCTGATGGAAAGTGAACAGACAGACTGTCTTGCTGAAAAAATGGGAAAAGTTGATTTTTAACAAGCTGGACTTGCTCATATGGAAGCACAGGGTTGGTGGGTACAATGCAGGTGAAGTGCTCTGTGATGGGTGATGCAGGGAAATGTCCTTTTAAACAATGCCCTGCAGTCAGACCACACATGAAATTGTAGTTTCTGCTGATTGTCCAAAGCCAATCTAAAATCTCTCAGTGGCTGGACGGGGCGTTTTATGTATCCCTTTTTTTTTTCCAGTTTTCCCCATTCTTATCTTATGCTAATGGCTGGAGGGTCAGTTGGATTAGTTAGCTGATCAGATTTGGCTTTTAGTGGAAATAAGTGTCTGTGGGAAAGAGCAGGAGGGAGAGGTGGGACTTGGTCTTCTGATGTTGATGCTGACCCGCTGCAGAACTATGCTGGGACTGGTGCTGCTGAGGGTGTGCAGAAGCCTCAGAATGGCTCAGGTCATGGTAAGGTCAAGCCTCATGTTTTTACACAAACAACTCTTCAGTACTTCAGAAGTACTCATTTCATCTGGATCAAAGATGTTTTCTTGGGGAAGAAGCTGCTCTATCTCTAGACATTTTCTTAAGAGCAGCTACCAGTATTCTGAAGAAAGTCATTAGATCCCAGTTCATATCTCTTCCCCTTGGATTAATCCTCATGTGATTCATGTTCTGTTTCTAGAGAGGAATGCTGTTATGTTGGCATTAGATTTAAATACATGAATCTAAATAACACCAAGTCCTGGGAGATCTGTTCTTATGGATAAGAAGAAAAAGTGAAAAGGCCGAGTGCTGCAAGATTAGTTGAATTTATACAGCAGTTAACGATCTCTTTGTGATATTCTGTATAATTCTGAATGTTTTCAGGATGATGCCGTTAGTATTGAAAGCGGTACCAACACCGAACGCCCTGATACGCCAACAAACACTCCTAATGCACCAGGAAGAAAAAGCTGGGGGAAAGGAAAATGGAAGTCAAAGAAGTGCAAATATTCATTCAAATGTGTAAATAGCCTAAAGGTAAGTATGTGTGAGCTATGGGGAATGCTGGGCACCACTTGCTGGCAGCAATGTTAATGCTGGCTGTGAGACAGCGTCAAGCTAGATACTTTTAAGTATCTTTAAACAATTATGTTCCCAGCTGATTTGCAGCAATTGCCTTTCTTACTGGGAATAGCCCAAGTTTTGAAGGAAAGGGATACTGAGAAATAGGAAACTGTAGGAAGTGCTGCAATTAACCCTGTTTTTGTACAGTTTGCAAAGTTATGTGTGATGCTATAATTATGTATTTCATTGATGCTAGAGATAAATATAAGAAGTCGGATAAACAAATTGAACTAAAACAAAACCTGTGACAACCCTATGCAAAGCACAGAACCTGCACAGATTTTTCTACACGTTGAAAAATGCCCCCAAACAAATCAACTCCACAATCTTAGAGTAGCTTTTTCCTCACACTTAACCAGATCAGGTATTTTCTGTTCTCCGGTAGTATCGTAACTACTGTATAGTGCAATTTGGTTAATTTATTGTGAGTGTGGGGACCTGATTTAGACAGCATGTATCTTCCTATAAAACACCTGATGGTTTTAAGAGATGTGGATTCATGGTCTTAACTCCCTGTTCCACTGTTTAAGTGTAGTGCTGTTTTCATCTGCACTGGTGACAGACTACGGTGGACAGAATGAGTTTTCTCATTCAAGATTGTTTTACACTGTCAGGATGTTTTTCTCATCCTCAGCCTTGTGTGGGTTGTTTAGTTAGCAAAAGCTGTAAATAAGCCTTATGATTTGATTTTTAGAAGATTTCTAAATAAAGAATGATTGTGTCTGGCGCAAGATGGGACTTTCGTTAAACTCTGTATTTATTTGGCATGAGGATCTGCGTAGCTCAGTAGCGGATATTTTCTGCTGAATTGCTCTAAGAGTGTTTTGTCATTCCCCTGCTTAACTGTGGAGCTGTGCTGATGTGGCTCTTTCTCGACTTTGTCTTCAGGCTGCCTCACTGAAACACTGGGGTACCTGAGTGGGAGGGCACAAAAGGTTTGGAGCACAGAAACCTTCTAAATGAGCTTTGCCACTGGAGAAATTGTGATACGAAGTTACACTGACAAAAGTATCTGGGGAACAAACTGATCTTATTATGTTCTTGAAGTATAAAAATTATCTCCAGTCCTTGGAGGGTGTAGGAGGAAGGGAAGTAGTTTCATTTCACCAAGGTAGGCGGCAGTTCCTGTGATTTGTGTGAATCGCCCCCACAGTTGGTGCTATTTGCGGCTTCAAGTCATACTTCCAACACAGACACGGGGCCCTTGGACACCCAAACTTTTAACAAGTTCTGAGCTTTGTTACTCATACTTGTTTTCTGTCTGCAGACAAAAAGGGTTAGTACTTTCCAAGTGTCTTCTGAGAAAACAAAACATTCCCTCACCTTTGTGTCAATCCAGACCCCACTGTAGGGTGACCTAAAAGACCCGGCTGTGAAACTAAGTTCCTGACTTCTGTGGATTTGGATCAGGGCCTGGGAACAGATTCCTGTGCAAGTGATATCAAGCTGTGAGGGAGTAAATGTAGCATTTCATTTAAGTGGGGTATTTTTATTAGCTTTTTTCCCCATTTCTCTTTGATCTGAAATTAATGCTAATAATAAGAGATGTGTATGTTAAGATGAAGATAGACGAAGACTAGGTAGCAGACAAATTTGTTTTTTTACTTCATGATTGAGGAAGCCTCTTTTTTCCTTTTCCTGTTCTTCCATACTAATTTTGCAGATACTCTGGAGAAAACGGTAATAATTGAATGTTGTACGTGCATTTAGAAAGACGCCTGTGACTCTTTGAGTACCACGTCATATATGCCATAGTTTATAAATGTTTTGAACTGTGCTGTAAGATGCAGGTATTGAAGCTAATGAAGGGTCAAACATGATTTAAAGATCATAGAAATTGGTATTCTTTAGAGGTGTATAAATTATGTGTTTTTCCACTTTCGTACTCTTGGTTTTCCCCTCTTACTTTGCTTTTTACTTTTTTCCTTGGGGAAACAAAGAAATATGGCCATTACTGTCTGTTTTAAATGTTAAATGGTTATGACTCAGCCTGAAAAACTCAATGCTTGCTAAATATGCCTTCTAAACACTACTTCGGAAGTTATTTTGAATGAAATTTAAGCATCAGGAAAACAAAAATATAGCTTGGAAAACGGCAGGAAATAAAAAGCTGTCTTTTTTCTTTTTGGAGTGGTAAGTTACACTGAGATGTACTGACAAATCTTTCCTTTCTGAAGGAAAGGCTGAATGAAAACAGGGTTTATAAAGGAGTGTATACAGCTAACACAGCTAGCACAATTGCACATCCTCATACATCCATATATGTTTTGCTGATAGATCTTTTGGCAAAAAAAAGTGTATATTTTGCTTTGTTGTGCTCCCTTTAAAGCAATACAATTATTAAGTTGTAAGCAAAGCAATGTGCTTAAGTTTTAAGCAGCCTGGTGTTGTCTCAGCTTCTGCTTGCTGTCCCCTGACCTGGGAACCAGTATCCAGCGCCACGCAGGATTCTAGCTTGTTGATGTGTAATAGACTATAAATGTAATTAAACCCACTGCCCATAATGGTTTACTTCCACTTCTGGGAAGTGGAAATGCATGTGTGGGTAGTTGGTTCCCCACTGGCAGTGGGAGTGACAGGGATTAAAAAGCATTCATGCAGGTGATTATTTTTTGTGTTGGCATAGTGTTGACTTCGCTGCTTTCTGTCTAAAAACAGGTCTAGTCTTAATTTTTGGTTGAACCCAAGTAAGTGTTGAGTGAGTAAGGCTGGAACTCACCGTTGATTGTTTATTTATTTGCTTTTGTAGCAATAGATTGATTTTCTCCTCTGCGTTCTTTCTCTAGTGCATGAAGAACCTGGGTACTTTTAATTTTGTGCCCTTTGTTCATACCAGGGACAAGATGGCATTTCACAATTTTACTTCTGGTCGGGTATCGGGGTCACTTCTGTCTGTTGTCAGATTTGTGTCACGTACTTGGCGTCTGAGCACATCCATCGTGTACAGCACCTAGAAGTACAGTGTTTTGGAAAACCTCCTTTATTGTTTAACTCTTGGGAGAAAAATTAGAGCAAACAGGTATTTCCAGAATAACTATGTGCTGTCCCTGAGCAGTGGGAACGTTGGGAGTTTAAATAGGAGCAGAGCTTCTGCAGATACCCTGGTATCTTCCTGCAAGAGCCTCTGCCTGGCTGCTTCATCCATCAAATAGAGCAAAACTGTGATATGTACTATCAGGCTCTTGGAGATTGTAGCACTTGGTCTGAGAGATACAGTGTGGGTGAAGTAAGTAGACTAAAGACATTTGTCTTGCAGAGTAATTTTTTCCAGGGAAATAGATTTTCTTTGAAAAAGCTTGCAAAATACTTTAGGTATGTTCTCAGATATAAAATAGAAACAGTATAGCACTCTGTTATATATCTCTACTTATCATCTTAGCCTGGGTCCAACCTAGAAAATCAGAAACTTGTTGCAGCTTATGCTGGAAAAGTATCGTATCTTGAGGGTGAAAAATGTACTGCTTTTTACTTTTTGTATTTTGTTAAATTTATTAGAAACAGGTCATATGACAGAGAACAAGGCTGTTCCAGAAGAACAAATGCAAAAGCTGCTAATATGCGTCTGTAATAAAGCAGTAGGAATCCATGCATTTTACCTACGCTATCTTCGTGTGATATGTTAGAAGCACTCACTATTCACCAGCAGGACCTCCTTCAAGCAGAAATTTGAAACAAAATAATTATTAGTGGAAAAACTTTATTAAGCATTCTGAATTTGATCTTTCAGACAGTCTCTTCAAACAAGACTTAAATAAACTCAAAAATTAAGGCTATCAAGTAAAATCAATATATTCATTGTTACAAAGTAAAATTAATAAATGCATTGCACACAAAAAATCATGGCCTTGTGTATGCAATTTTATGGCTTACAGTTTTCCTCATTCTTCATTTCTAGTTCAACTGTAATGCTTTACAGATACTGAATACCTGTTATTTTCTTCTGTCCTGGGGTTACTAATAACCTTGCTACTTTTCCCTTTCTTAATATCCCATATCCCTCATCCC